>PYAF01005492.1:2702601-2714177 GCA_007407185.1 Glycine tomentella
TGACAAAATTCATATTGGACGGTACCATGGCCATCTTTTAAAACCTTGAGTAGTAGGTCCATAAGATAGACATAAAGAAAGCAATTTATTTCAAGACGACACTCACCCTCTACTCCAAGAAGACTTGGAGTTTGATGTTGATCACCTCTTTAGCACAAACAACTACCTATGTTGGATGGCTGTAACCTAGGTGGATGAGGTTAGTGGAGGCATTTTTTTTATAGCAGATGTATTAGTAATTAAGATGGACTATACAATTAAGGGATATTTCAAACTCAAATAAAGAAATCACGTTAAGGGATATAAGTGGGTTGAGTAGTTTAGGGAGAAGAAAAAAAAAAGAAAGATTATAGATTTATTCCCTTTTATAATAAAATTAACGTTTTAATAAATTAACGTTTGCCAATAAAAAAATTAATAATATGATATGCAAGAAATAGTTTTTTACCATTACTCATATAAGAACCTAAAAGAGATTCTTAACAAGCCAACTCACAACATTGATCAAATCAATCACTTTATATAAATTCAATTATATGATGATAGTTGTCATGAGAATGTTTTTAGACCTCTATTAAATAATGGATGTTCATGGATCGAATTTGAATGGTTTTAAAGAGAGAGAAAAATCTATTATTAACTTTAATTGTATTAATTCATCACTTAATTAGTTTGATTTAAAATTTAAATTTCATCCAATATAATCTTAAATGTTTTGGATTAGATTGATTTTCAATAAAAATTCCCTTACTAAAAGTTTGCCCAAGTGTAAGGCAAAGCATAAACTTTAGACCTATCAATAAAAAAATATTTACTATTAGTTTTTATAAAAAATAAATAAATAAATAATACCACATATATTGGGAAAAAAAAACTTAATATATAGCTCTCATATAAAGTAAAAAAGTCTCTCCCAAAATTTATGTCTCATTCCTCGTTGGTTCAATTCTGTCCTTGTTCATATGTTGGAAGACCTCTTTAGGAGCATAACACTCCTAAAAATTAGATGATAATATAGTTCTATCCTTGTTGTCACTAAGAGTGCGCCCGAGAAAACATTAAGTTGAAGGTAACCCGCATTTTTCTCAATCCATCAATGTATTTACTTCTTTGTTTTCAGCTTTAAAATATGTTAATAGACAATTGATGTCCTACAAACAACAAACCAAACACACACATCTAAACCTTTATCATTTAGAATTGAGTTTCCAAACAAGATTTTCGACATTGTAGAGAAATTGCAGTCAAGATAGACAGGCTGGAACTGTACACTAGTACTGAACATTGATCAAGCCTCTTTGACCAGCTTGGTCTTTACCGTTGTTCCATTTTATTGCATGCAAAATTTATTACTGCCTTGGGGATCTATGACACTATCGATGTGGTTGTTCAACATTTTATTTGGTCAGTTTGAACATCATTACTCAACCTAAATGGAGATGGGGGTCTTGGTATTAATCAAGCTAAGACTAAGAAGTTCAGCATCCCCCTACTTGGGAAATTAATTTGGACCTTCATTAATTCTGCTCATAACCTTTAGGTCTAGCTAGGAAATTTCATTAATAAATTTGTCTGTTCTATAGCATTAAGAGTCTATTGGGTGCAGATTGGACCATTAAACTGGAGCATACTTTATGAGATGTGCAACAATTGCGCAGACCAATTAGCCAAGGCTGGAGCCAAGGACGATTTTCAATTCCTTGCAAGGTTTGGGACCACCCATCTTAATTCCACTCTCTTGACCGACAAGGTGGGTGTCGTTTTCGTCAGGGGCTAGTGTTGCTTTTTGTTTTTCACTTGTATAAAAAAATAAATGTTACTTTTATAAATTAACTAGATTGATGCTGTATCCCAGTGGTAAAATACAGTTACTGTAGCTAAAAATGAAACAAAAACGGACATTATAAGAGTACAGAGATTATGACTTTTAGCTTTCCAGTAAGATTCCTAGGTGACCGAAGCTTGTGGTCTAGACAGATTTAAATATAATGCATGACATTGAATATTGTAATCAGATAAGCTCATAATGTTTTCGCAATATTGAGAATATTTAGCAACCTTCATTTTAAAACTGAAACAGTATTTTATCAAATTATCTTTTAATGATCAAGATTGTTATGACTAACCAGCACTTATATGTTATTGTAATTCTCGGTATCCATTATATAATTTATATTTGTATCATTTGACAATAACAACAATTGCAGTGCCTCCAAAGATGCCCAAAAAATGAGAACAACCCTTAGCTATTAGATTGTAGGTCTTGATGGTATTGTGAGATCCAACTTGCTATGATATTTACCTCTTGTTTCCTTACATCTTTAAGCCACTGTGGATCTTCCTTACTCGAGTACCTTAGGTCTACATGATGAGCTCCTGCTCACAAAAATGTCCAAATAAATAGAGCAAATAGGAAAATGGAAAGAAGAGAAAAAAGGATTTGAAATTGAAACATAAATTATACATTAGTTTGGTCCACTAACCTTTTTTTGCAACTATAGCAACAATTGTTTTTGATATAGTCTTTAACACCCTGCAACCAAACTCATAATTAGCAAGATTGTGTAATAGCTTTTAGCATTGGTGAAATTGTGCTAATAATAATGGGAGATGCTATACCCTCCGGCACTCCAAGGATCTCTTAAACCATTAAAGAATATAATGTTGCTGGCAGACCTTTTCAGAACTCTCTCAATAGCCTGCAGAAAAACATGAATAAGTGATAACAATTATATGAAAATGGTTGGCAATGTATGCAAATTAAAAGTGAGATTGAATTGAGTAGTGAATAGTAATATATACACACATGGCCACCAAACTCAGTAGTAATCCAGTGTGGTCTTGGCTGTACGTTGTAGAAAAAGTCGCACCAAGAGGCTCTTGCTTCGAATGACCATTCATATTCTGGGAATATGCTCTCCTTATTGCTTCCACCTACGGGCATTATCATCTCCGTACAAGCCTGCACCATGCACAACTACATCTCCTCATTAACAACAAATTAATAAACTGCATTTTATAATTTATATACTATATGGTCCTATATTATTGGAGTCTCCAACATAGGTTATGTCTCTATTGAACCAAAATAAGAAAATCTCTGTTGTCTTTGACTATAGAAAGTGGTAGAAATTTTAAAAAAAAATCAGCAGATGGACAAGTTTGATGCCTGAAACAGTGAATCCGACAGTAGTGAAGCAATTAAAAAGAGTCCAAAAACTAGAAAATATAATGCCCGGGGTTGTCGACAAGAATGCAATATCAATGTTGCCTTAATTTTGAAATGAAACACGCCTATAACACGATAGAAAAACTATATGAAGTCATTTTCTATGTAGTAATAATAGTAAGACTACTGAAATTGTTGTTAATATATAGATAATACAACTATACAAGCTGATTCAAGAGTTTTTGTCAAACAAGTGATGTTGCAAATAATTATAATATTGAGGTTGTTGAAGATTGTAAACGTTTTGAAAGCGCTGAGGAACATGGTCAATTTGAAAGATTTGCATAGCAGCATTACTAAAATTGTGGACAAGGTTGAGGGATTTTAAATTAATTTAGTCCATAATTGACATAAGCAGGTGCAAGGTTTTGCAGAGGAAATAACTAAATTATGGTTGCTCTAACTCTGTATAAAGACAGAAATAGTCCACTCTTATATTATAAATTAAAATAGAACTCTAAGAATGAGATTTTTATTTTCTCAAATAGATATTCTCAATACCTTCTCTCTTTTCTCTTTTTAACGTGCATTTCACACATTACTCATACAATTAGCAAAAAAAAGAAGAAAAAAACATTTCTCAACCATTTCAAACTACTCTCATTTTGTCTTCATGTATATACTTGGTCTTTTTAATCATTTATTTCGTTCAATTTGTTTTGTTTTATGTCTATCTTCAAGTTGAATTTCCTTAATTTTTTTATAAGAAATTACTAATAATTAAAAATAATTTTAGATTTCAATTTAAATTATTTATTATAAATTAAAATTTAATTTATATGTTGACATATATTTATTATGAATTCTAATCATAATACAATTTATATACTAAAAAAATTTTGTTCATTATCAATTTTAATTATATAAAAATAAATATTTTACTTATAAAATATAGAAAGTAATTATATTATATTAGATATTAAAAAATATTTATTTATTATGAATTTTAATTATATACTCGTAAGTCGTAACTCGTAAGTGTTGAAATTCCAAGTAGTTGGATAGGGCTACATGATCAGTCTACATACTATTTAAGCTCGGCCTGCTAACCTTGTAAGCAAATGGGTCTAATTATTTTTGGTCTTGCGTCTACGAGGTAAGCTTGCAGATTGGACTATCGGTTTAACCTGCATTTTTATTTTCCAAACCTATTGGATAGAGTTCCTTAACTGGCTAAAAAATTAAGAGATCTTTTTTTCCTTTAAAAAATTTGATGAGCTTTCATTTTTCTTATAAAAATAACCACTTCATTAAAGAAGAAGGGGCCAAAGGCCTTGCATCATCCGTCACTATGTACACAATTTCAGGAAGAATTTCCTTAGTCCAAAATCTTTCCAAAACATGGAAAAGCAAGACTAGCAAGAGAATCAGCTGCTCTATTCACAATTCTAGGAACAAATATCAAAGATTTTGACGTGTAATTTCTAACCAGACATTTACAATCAAAAACTAAACCAGCAAAATAGCTATTCCTAGCAGCGTTCATACTTCTTCTGTCCCACGTAAATCCCCCCAGATGTAATAGGAACCTCTTAGTGAAGTTGAGGCTACAGAAACTAGCAAGGGCATAAATTTGAACCCAAGAACAGAAAAGAGAAACGAAAATAAGAGAGGAGAGAAAATGTTGGTGTGTAAAACTTGACCAAAGAGGCTGGTATTTATATGACTGAATGAGATTATATGACCGTGTGAAATTAAATGGTAATGAAATATATAACTGAAAAAATGATCAAAAACATTAATGACAAAAATCGTGTAAAAATATTGCACGGCCCGTTATTGCACGCATAGGGTGGTCAAATCGGCGTATTTGCATTCCAATAAGCACATATGGCCAAGCTGTCCAAGACTTTCATCTCTTGTTAGTCACTTGGTAATTCCATATTATCAAATAATATATAAACACTTGAATCAAGATTATCCTAGGCAATTTAAGACTTAACTTTTTGTGATATTCTTTAAACTACAACAATTTTATATATGGTAGTTAACTAGAGAATAGGAATGCTGAACTAGCATTCCTGGCCTTTGCGGGGATTAAAAGTCATGTCCTTGTGGGTTCAGGACTTCAGGTTCTAAGGCCACCGAGAGAAAAAGAGACAACGAATAAAAAAAGCTAGAGTATAGGAAAAATATATATATTTTTCTTTGAGAAAACATGATGACGTTTCTTATTAGGCAAACAATTAAAAACAAAAAAGGAACTATGGCTGCACAAATAATTTGAGATACAAATCCTTATTTTTCACTCAAACAATTAGAGGTTTAGGATAAATTTGACGTGTATAATGATTTAAAAGATTTACAGGTAGTGAAGTTAAGATTTGAAGAGCAGAAAATTTAGGATTGTTAAATTAGTTTAAAATACGATGTTTTGAGTGGTGGGTAATAAGTGAAAGAGGGTTTAAAGTTATTTAATAAATGCAAGACTTAGTGGTTTTTTTTTTTTTTTGTCATTGTAACATTGTCAATATTTTTTTGTTCCTGGTTTTTAATATAAAAAAATCAACTTGCATTTTCTAAATACTTAAATTTTCGTCCCTCGGTCTAATTATGCTAAGTTATTGAATTGTTACCTGATAATATTTTATTTTATTAAGGGGGTGAAAACAACCTGATATCACATTTAAATTATTCACAATAAATTTAAAATACAATTTATATATTTAAATTATTTGGTTATTACGAATTTTAATTATAATATAATTAAATATTTATTATGAATTTTAATCATATAACCATAAATATTTATTATGTAATCATTTTTTAAAATAAATAGAAAAAACTAATTGAAAAAATTAACTATAATATTAAAACCTATAAGATTAAACCCGAAAAGAAATATTAAACTCATTCATTGATCATAACAGTAAGAACAAAATGATTGCCTTTGTTTCATGGATTTAAGTTAAATTTCCGAAAATATAAACATGAGAATGTGATTCCTATAAATATAATAAACGTACCCAAAATTATAATTAAGCTGAAAATATTTGATCTCAACGCTGGATACCGTAATGCAATGCAAGGGGTTGGGCTTTTCTCCTAACGATAGTTTCCGGTCAATGGAAAGGGTTTTTTTCCCCTTAATGTAAGACCAAGACATGACCCTGGAACTGGAAGCTCTAAGTTAACGTCTGGTACCACAATATGAGGCACTAACGTTGGGATAATTATTAACAACTTGACTTCTCCGTTTGAAGCTGTCACGTGCACATGTTTTTCTTGGATTCTAGCATTAGCATATGCTGGAAATTAATTAAAGTCGAAAAGATAATAGGCGTTTTCTATTGCAAGTTGGCTACTCCTTCAAATGTTTCCCCTATTCTAAAAGATTTAATTTAATAGAATATTTCAATGTGGTAATTAGTTACAACACATGCAAGTTTTAATTAAATTAAAGTTGAAAAGACAAGAAATTCAAATTGAGAAAATTATGTTTGACCATGAATGGGATATGTTTACCTGCCATTGCCATCCTCCAAGATCGTGAGGATCAGAATTGTCATCCAAATCGAAACACGTTGCTTTGCCTGTATAGTTGTAGTAGACATTGGCTGCTGCATACAACTTGGCTAATCTATTATTTCCCGTTACGGAGCTCTCAATCGCCTCGCACATCTAAATTTCCACAATTCTAAGTCTAGTTAAATTATTCTTTGAATCTTTCCACAACAAATCATTTTTCACATTCAATCTCCAATAAAAAATAATTATTAAGACTATAACATTTGTATGAACTTTATTTATCTGTAAATATATAAACTTATTAAAAATGAAAATATAAAATTATTTATGTAATACTATTTAAATCCAAATGATATTTTTTTTTATCATTAAAAAACTTGACATTCCATTTCTTTGACATTATCATCTAGTTTAAATAGACTCTACCACAATGTTGAAAAAAGTTCTTTTAGCTAACAGTATATATATAATTTTAAAATTGATCGATATTATGCATTAAATAACTATTCTTCGTGATATAACAATTAGAACTGTTTTATCACATGACAGCCCTTTAGTCAAAACAAGTAAAATAAATTATTTACAACAGTTACTTTACTATGAATAACGATTTAAAAATGCATTTAAAGTTCATTCTTTCAACAATAAAAAATTATAACAATTAACTTCTAAAAAAACACATCAGAAACGTATAATCAAACACGCCAGAAAATAATTACTAAAATAAAATAATCCTTTATAAAAGTAAAAATAAAAACATATTTTAAGATTGTATAATTAATTGCTACTACCTTTTTCACCGGATATGCAGGCAAGGGATTCAGGAAATTGGATGGTGTCGGATAATCTGTCATGGCTGTATAAATCCACGCCGCCCGAAGCCAACCTTCCAAAGAACCAGGCCCAAAATCATCGCTCCTGAAAAACATTAATAATAACTAAACTATAGACATAGTCACCTTAATTAATTGATCATTCAATTAAATCACTTTGCATTAGTAATTAATCATGCTCTCACTTGCATATTCTGAATGTTTTCCGCAGCAGTTCCATTCCTCCGGGTTTATTGGCCGTGTCGTCTATCAGATCCCAAGACCCTTTTATCACTTTGTAACAATTCTCACTCTCGTTCTGCGGTAGTACATCAAACGAAATTTTTACTTAAATAGTAGTACTTAGCATTCCCCACTAACCATGGCCTGGGCCACATATGCATGTGCATATTAATTGCAAATTATTGAGAGAATCAAACCCTGAAGTCTTGTGTGATGATGTTGTTGAAGATATCTGGCGAAACCAAACCCATGAAATGGAGAATCGGAGCAGAGGATGCTAGAGCTCCAATTGCAACGTGTGGATACTTCATCCTGAACCAAGCAGCCAACACTGAAAAACAAAGCCCATTTAGATTTTATACGCATCTCAATTTGAGGGATTGAACTATTGAAATCAATGAGGGTAAAAACTTAAAATACTAGTATTAAAAATAAAATAAAAAAAAAGTGATAGGTTTATACTTCCTCCATAGGATCCTCCAAAAACCACAACAGGAGAATCAGTGGCTGACAAATTCTTCTTCAGTTCAATGATGAGAGTGGCATAATCAGCTAATGCCTGTGTTGAGCTCAGATACCCAAGTGTGCTAGTATTTGCATATGCAACCGTCTTGTTTCCCCCAAATGGTATTGATTTTCCATAAAATCTATGCTGCAGTTCAGTTTGAGATACATGAAATACAGTAAGTTTATAACTTTATTGTTAGTAACAGTTAAAAATCCTAGTTAGAGATCAAGCAAAAAGTTTAGTTTATCAAATTACAGACAGAGATCTACTACCCTTTACAAAAGAAGAAAGATTACCTCGATGAAAACCAAAAGGGCTTGAAAAGAAGGAGCATTTTCGAACATAAAGCCCGTGTTCTGTGTGAACCATTCTATGTTCCCTTCATTGCCAGTGTAGACAAAGATTGGAGCATTGTTCTTGGCACCACCCCAAAAGGTATCGTTGATGAGATACCTTTGTTGAAAAGTGTGATTGCTTTGGGGATTGAAATTGAAGTGATCCAGTATCTGGGTGAAGAATTTTGTTCTGTAAAGCCCATTTTGGGAAGAATGTGAGCGTTGCTTCAGCTCTGCACTAACTGCTGAAGAAGGAAATCTGGGAAGGATAGGAGCAAAAGCAAAAGTGAGTGAGGGAACCCAAAATAGAGAGAAGAGCGTGATTATGAACTGAAAGCCAATAGCCATTATTTTTTCTCTAATGAACTGTGGCTACAAATGAGATGTGAATTTAAAAGAGGAAAAAAAATGAAAAGAGAAAAAAAAATGAAAAAAGAATCTCAGCCTCTCAGGAATTCAGAGCTTACGCAGAATAAAACCTCGTTGGTTGGGCTACACACCAACAATCAGTGGACCATTGCAATTATTATTATGTGTTTATCCACATTCTTCAATGACAAGTTTAGACTTAGATTAAGATAGATTAGATTTTAAATATCACAATTATAGACTTATTAATTCTTTTCAGCGAAATAAATTAATGTGATTGGTATTTATAATCTTTAAAATAAAAATCTATAGCGTTCATACATAATAGTAGTTTTTAACTTTTTATTAACACAAAATCAATAATTGGTCATTTCTGCTTTTGCATATTAATAAATGTTTTTATTTAATTATTATTAATTTTGAAATATAATTTAAAATTTAATCATGTAGCAAAAGAATAGATTGTGTGCCGAAAGAAACTCATTTAATTCTGTCTATCAGTAAATACATGTATGTATAAAATTTTGGTGGATGAAGGTATACATAATATCTTGTTATGTACAACTAAAGTAAAAAAAAAAAAATTGAATTTATTCCGCATCAATATATTAAAAGAGTGTTTTTACTTTCTATGATGTCTCAATAATTTAAGAGGTTTTGATACTGTTAACTTTTTAACCAATCAAATGAGATGTTATATTTTCATTTGTTTTCTTTGTTTTTTCAAATTAATCCTTGATTATTATTTTTTAAAATTTTAAATTACAATTTTATAATTAGAAACTATAATTAAAGATAATTTTAGAAGTCTGAACTCTAAAATATTTTTAGTTACTTTCAACACTTTTTTATAAAATCTATGTTTAAAAAACAATAATAAAATTTTTTAAACCATAAACCCCAAAAGTTTTTGTTATAAAAAATGTCAAAAGTAACTAAAAATGCGGGTACGGTAATGGAGGAGAAAGAGAAAATTATTTTCCTGAATAATAGTAGTAAATCACCAAATTTTTATTCTTTGATCAGAAATATTTGCTAAAAATTAACATGTGCAAAGCATAAGTTTCTCTCCCTTGTTCAGTTGTTCACTTAAAAAAATGCTATTTGGTACTAGAAGATTTTTCGTATAAAACACAAAATTACCTATGAATTTCTTAGCATACATTGCCACTTGGTCTGTTTCCGTATTTACTCAAAGCTAGTTAGATATAATCTGCATTCCATAACAATAAAACTTTTGAAAACGTTGTCCATACCAAATTTTTTAACGAGAGAATCAAAGATCAAACAAACAAGTTCTTTTACGTACACTTAATAACTCTACAATTTTGTTGAGCCAAATCAATTTTCTACCAATCTATCCTGCTTCACAATAACTGTTGTTGCCTTGTGCCATTTCATACCGAAGCTTGAAATAATTTATACATGTCATGTAAGACATTATGTCAGGTGTTTGGAGAGTAATTTTAAAACAATTTTATTTAAAATTCACAAAATACTTATTTGTTTCAAGAAGTATATGCAAGTATCCATGGATACCAAAAAACCTATAAGTAATTTCTAAACGGGTACTCGTGGATAACGGGTGTGAATTTTTTCTAATGGGATAAGTAGTGAGTAACAACATTATATATATCCATTACACTCGTTGTCATTTCTAATTTCACATTTTTAATACACTATTTTAATTCAAATATATCTCTTTTATTTTTATTTATTTTATTTTTACCCTCTTAGTCAAACATAGCATAGAGTGCATAATCATAATTATCTCAACTGATATAGACATATACAAATTTTAGTAAAAGTATATTTTTAGTCCTATACTTTTTTATTTTAGATATAGATTCAAATTGATCAATTTGATTCCTATTTAAAAAAAAAGATGGATTTGATTCCTATTTGATCCCTTAACTTTTCAGTGTGTAGAAACTAAGTTCACTTATTTTTTATCTTTAAAAAAGAATGTCAACTTTTTTAAAAGAAAAAGCCATCCAGCTTTTGAAACTGAAGTTATATAAGAAATGGATATAACCAAAATGTCAAATCCGATTGAGATTCACTTCCGTGTCTCCTATGCTTTGTTCAAATTTTACATTCGCATAACGATGGCTACGAAAGTTACGTGATCAATGACAGACACGTAGATATTCATATACTGGAAATAAATTTATTTACTTTCTTTTATCACATCATGATCACTAATTAGATTTTTTTCTCTCTCTTCGTCTCTCTTACACGTATAATAGGTTTCCATGATATTGTTAGATCCAACTGAACTTTCACCCAAATAATAATAATAAAATTATTTATTCAAATAATACAACATAAAAAATATTTATCACAATGATAAATTATTATTCATATTAAGAATTTTTTTAAATTATTTTTTCTTTTTAATTATCTATATGCTAATATAAAACGAAGTAAAAAACTTTTCATAAATTGTTAAATGAAATTTTATATAATTTTTACACTTTTTTCTTAATACTACATTGTTAATTTTATTATCTTGGATAATTCCAATCACTTTTTTATTTTCACTAAATCACTTTTTTTATTTTACTACATTATAATTATTCATGCGTAAAAAAGTAATTATTTATTATATA
>PYAF01005492.1:2714277-2743896 GCA_007407185.1 Glycine tomentella
TATTCTTAAATGATCTTCTAGAAATTTTATTTTTTATTAATTAATATATATAAACTATGAAAATAAAAATTAAAACAAAAAAGTTAAATTTTTTATAAAAATTGTAAAAAAAAAGTAGAAAAAAATTTAAAAAACAATAAAAAAAACTAAAATAAAAAAAAACTCAATTCTCATTCTAAACTGAGTTTAAAAAAACAAAAACCTAGGAAAAAAAATCATGAACTGATTTTTAAACTAAAGGCAAAAAAAAAAAAACACTTTTCATGTTAAGAAATCGATTTTTTTAACGTGAGCAGTATTTTATATTATTGAGGTAAATATATTTTAGGTTGTATTATTTAGATAATTTTTTTTATTATTTATTATTGGGGTGAAAAAATCAATCCAACTTGCTATGATCTTTATCTCTTGTTTCCTTACATTCTTGAGCCACTCTGGATCTTCCGTAGTTGAGAACCTTAGGTCCACATGATGAGCTCCTGCTCACAAAACACGAATAAATTAATGCAAATCAAAACAAGAAGAAAAAAAAGAGAGATGATATTAGTTATTTTGGTTCAAAACTTAAAATTAACCTTCTTTTGCAACTATAACAACTATAGCCAGTTTCTGATATATTCTTCAACACCCTGCAAGAGTAATTAATGAGACCTTCCAGTATATTATTAGTCATAGTAATGAGAATAAATAAAAGTGGATAGAAAGAGAGATGTCACACCCTCCACCGCTCCAAGGGTCTCTTAAACCATTAAAGAAGATAATGTTGCTCCCAGATCTTTTTAGAACCCTCTCAATGTCCTGCAGGGAAGAATCAATCACTTGCATCTCAAATCATGAAATTGCTTTGGAGTGTTGGCAAATTTCAAAAGAAAAAAAAAAAAAAACCTTCATTTGACACAATATTTAGTATTATATGTACACTAAAAAAAATAATTATTTATCAATAAAACAAAAAATATTAAACACTAGAATTATATAACTTTTTTAATATAGCTTAATTAATTTAACTGACTACGCACATGGCCACCAAACTCAGTGGTAAAGCTTAAAAAATGAGGTCATGTGTATATGTGATAGACACGTTTGCAGTAAGACTCTAAGTCTTTCAGCTTCCATTTGTAAGGGGGAAACATGCTCTCCTCATTGTTCGCACCCAAGGGCATTATAATTTGATATATAATTCCTTCATTTAATTTGAAATATTATAAAATTTAAATATACTTTTTGTCCCTTCAAATTTTAAAAAATCAATCAAGAGAATAAAAAAAGTATTTCGCTAAGACACTAAATATAAATTTTAATTTAAAAGACTAAAAAAGACAAATGTTTAAATTTGAAGGATTCAAAATATATTTAAAATGAGTTATTTGGAAAAGAATTCTTAAGATTTATATATTATTTAAAAAAGAATATTTTTTTTCTCTTTTTCTAAAATCTTAAAATGATATCTACCAATTAGAGATTTTTAATCTTACGTGATTTTATAAAAATTACCAAAAAAGTAGTATAAGATCTCAATTTAAAATTTATCACTAAATATATTATATAAATCAGCATGATGGAAGCAATGGAGAATATATAAGCGTGCTTAGATAAAAATGTTTGGTCAGCTGCCAAACCCATCCCCCAATAGTATCCGTAGTATTATCCAAATCATTCACGTTCCGGTAAAAAATCTAATCTCAATATCTATTCGTTTAGAATAAAAATAAAAGTGGATTTTTATTATGATCTTACAGAATGACAATTGCCTGATAACCTATCATTTAAATAAGCTTAAGACAAATTTTAAGATAAAGTCTCAAGAGATGTTTGGGAGGAGAAAATTCTTTAACTTCTTAGAAATCTTAAATAATTGGAATCGTTTCTCTTATTTGATATTTATTTTAAAAAACAACCTTTTTAGGAAATAATATTTTTCGAAAATGTTTCTAACCAAGTTATTCTATGGAGGTAAGAATATATATAACTTTTCTCAAAATTTACAAAAGTATTAAAAAATTCACTTTAATCCTTTCTTTATCTTATTTAAGGTTTAAACTAATCATTATCATGGTAGAAGTGTGACATTGTTAACGAAGAAAACGAAA
This sequence comes from Glycine tomentella, assembly GCA_007407185.1. NCBI lineage: Eukaryota > Viridiplantae > Streptophyta > Magnoliopsida > Fabales > Fabaceae > Glycine > Glycine tomentella. The sequence goes on from PYAF01005492.1 coordinate 2,716,368, forward strand.
TTGAGTGATGTGACACAAAATGATATTAATTAGGTTCAGATTGATTTTTCAACTTTTAAAATAGATTCAAATTCATCTTTCACCAATTTAAACGTTCGGATATCAGCTAGACCTTTGAGCTTCATGTGTTGAAGTTGAATATTGGAAGGAGCACCTTTAAAAAAAAATAGTTTGAGACTATTAGCACCTTTGTCACTGGATAAGCAGGCAAAGGAGCTAGGAAATTGGAAGGTGTTGGATAATCTGTCATGGCCGCTGTACCCAAAGCCATTTGAAGCCAATATACCAGAGCACCTGCGCTTATATAATTCCTTCAGGAAAACAAGAACAAATAATCTATCATCCGTTATATATGGGAAATAATCTGAATAAAGAAAATTAATTGCTTTTTCTTTAAGGATTAATTAGTAAGTCATGCTCTCACTTGCATATTCTGAACGTTTTCCGTAGTTGTTTTAGTCCTCCAGGTTTTCGGGCTGTGTCTTCTATTTGTTTCCAAGACCCTTTAATCACTTAATAACAATTCTCACAAGGTAAAATGGCATAGGTAATCCAAAATCTAAAATGGCATCTTATATGTACAGTAAGAGTTTTTCTTAAAAAGAAAAAACAAACGAATTTTATTAATGAAGAATAACTTATCACAAGGTAAGTTACTGCAGAAAGCAAAACATAGAGAACTACATGACCTCCCCACCACAACCCGTATAACAAAGTACATGAAAGCGCCATTAACCGTTGCATAGTATAATATCCCCCCAAACTACAGAGGTACCGTCCATATGTATAGTAAGACGTGAATGAATTAAATTAATAATAAAGATGAACAAAAAGTAATTCAGGAGTCTAGCTATCTTTATTTTTTGTCATACAAACAGTTATATAAATATTTCAAAATATTTATTTTATTTCATGAAAATAAAAAATTAACTATCATAATACATAATCCAAAATTAAATGAATTTGGGATTTAGGAAATGATCACTTTTAAAAAATATCACCAATCTCCATATTGGTGAGGATTAGTACGTATTGGGTTAAATTTCAGCCATAATGATATGATGGAGATTGGAGAGTGGCTAGGCGACCTTATAGTCTTGAGTGATGATATCACTATAGGTATAGGGTGAAACTAAATCCAGAAATTAAAGGATTGGAGGCTTCAATGGCAACATGTGGATACTTCATTCAAAACCATGCAGCCAGCACTGCAAAAAACATCCATTCAGACTAATTATCTAAAAGAGGTAAACATTATTGTCATATAAAAATACACATTAATTTTTGATAAAATATGATGTATAGTATACGTCCTCCATAGGATCCTCCAAACACTACAACAGGGGAATATGTTGCTGATAAATTCTTCTTGAGATCAATGATGAGAGTGGCATAATAAGCCAAAGCCTGTGTGGAGCTCAAGAATCCAAGTGTGCTGCTATTTGCATTTGCAACCTCCTCGTTTCCCCCAAATGGAAATCATTTTCCATAGTATCTATGCTGCATGGAGTTTTGTTTTGAATTTTTTTTAGTAATGTTAAGATCTCAACTGCTTAGAGTAGCAAAGTTGCATTTAAAGGTTTCCCTTTGGGTTATCACTTATCAAACACATAGCCATAGTATCCCTCATCAAATTAAACAAGTGAACGAAATTTAAGCAGTCATACTCATACCTCTATAAAAACGAAAAGGGCTTTGAAATAAGGTGCTGTTTCGAACATGAAGCCAGTGTTCTGTGCGAACCATTCTATGTCCCCTTCATTTCCAGTATAGACAAAGATTGGAGCATTGCTCTTGGAACCACCCCAGTAGGTATCGTAGATGATATATCTTTGTTGAAAAGTCTAATAGCTCTGGGTAATATATCTTTATTTTAATTCTGAAATTATAATTAACTACAGTCATTTTAATATTAATTTCATAAAACATCATTAAATTTAATGTGTAACCTCTCGTTCTCATCAAGTCATTTGAATATTCCACTACATTATTCAGTTACAATACATTTAATTTGTTCTAAATTGAACAATGTAGTGTAATTGAACTCATTTTAAAATTTTATTAAAAAAAAGTCATTTTAAATTGACTTTTTTATACGTGTAAGATCTTCTGTAGGTTTTCAATCTAATTCAATTCTTCATCTCATTTCGAAACATCATGAACTCACATTGCCAAATGCCAAATATCTAAAGCTGTGTATCATCTGATTGGGAGGGATATAGTGGGCTTCATAAGTTGTTGGTGAAACTGTTGGGTCCATATGAATTTGCAATGATAGTGGGAACTCTGCGAGTGGAAATAAAGCATATAAAAATAGTAAAAGGGCAGATGCTAAAATCAAAAACAAAAAAAACACAAACAAAAAGAAACAAAATAAGCGAAAGGAAATATACAAAAAGAAGGGCTAGGTATCCAAAAAGGAGAAACATGATGCATGTGACATTAACTGGAGAAGTATGAACTACTTGCTTTAAATCAAATTTGCCTTTTTCTCTCCTTGAATTTCTCCTTGTTTAAAGTTATAATAACTATGAATATGGATTCAATCATTACGAAAAAGTGATATAGGACTGAAAAAAAATTGTATACGTGTAAGTCCAAATTAGTGTGCACTCCTTTCATGATAGCCGAGTGTGGCAACTGGCAAGTACTGAGTATATCGGGAGGAACACAAACCAGTAGAATTTGATGTATTTTTAAATCCATATGATATAATGCTTAAATACATAAATTAGGTCAACATCTGAATTTGATGTAAAATAGTATTTTAACCTCTGCAATTTAAAGAACAAATATTTATTTTATACGAATAAAATTTATATAAAATAAATGTTCATAAACATATAAATTATATTATAATTAAATTGTAGTAAATTATGTGTGGCCGGAACTCCCGGGTTTGTTAGTTTGTTTTTCGTTCCTGAACACACACAAAAAAAATGTATATATATATATATATATATATATATATTTGTTACCATAATATAGTAGATTCATGATCTTGTCAAAAGTGTCTTTTTCATTTATTTTTGAAAAAATAATATTTACGCTACGATCTTATCCTAAGGCCTCAGCTTCAATTGAGAATATTTATAATCAAATAAATATCTTCATTCAAGTATTACGATGACAGGAAGGGATGATCATACATAACCAAAATTAAAGTCATGGCCCCTTTAAATGAAGGGCAACATCATAAGTGCTGTCCTTAGTAGTTTGTGAGATTGATACACTCAAATTAGGGGATGTGATGTAATTTTTGTTGATCATATTCATGCATGCCCACACCTCTCAAGATTCTCGCTCCGTTTTCCATGTAATTTTTTTTTTTTTTGTCTAATTCTGTAATTGCCTCTTTTAGTTGGTGTACTTTCGAGTTGGGTGGGGGTGGGGAAGACGAGGGTCGAGGGTTTAGGAGGAGGACTTGCGTGAGGTTGTACTGGTGACATGAGTTGACCACGTGATCTGGTATATACTTTCTTCTTTTTTAATCGATCGTTTTAAGATTATTACATTCATATTCAAAATTTATTTAATTTTCTATGTTTAAATTATTTATATTCTTAATATGTTCATTATTTATTTTATTTGTTATTTTGATATTTTGTGTACTATTTGGATTTGACAAGTTGTTCAAGAGGATGACCAACTGAGAAGATTTCTTCGCACGACTGATAGAAAACATTTTATATACTATTATTATATTTTTCTTTTCTGATGTGGGTATAATTAAGAAAATATGTACATAAATAAAAACAAAAACATTTATTTAAAAATATCAATAAAAAGAAAAGAAAAGAATAACCATTTGGAAAAGATTTTTTAAAATTATACAGAACTCATTTTGATAAGTCTGATGAGTAGTACATAAAATATCAAAATCACTTTGATAAGATTTTTTAAAATTGTTCATAACTCAATTTGGTGAAAATGGGTGTGTGAGAGAGACTAGAGCTATCAAATAGGTTGGCTCGCCTAGCTTGAATTTTTCATATGTCACATGTTAACTTATTGGGTAGGGCCAAATTGACCTATTTAATTTTTATAAAAAAAATACTAATTTCAAAAGGAAAATACAAAAATGCCAAATCAAATAGACTTTGGTAGTATTTAGGAGCCGAGTCAATTTTGATTGCTCCATTTTTTGTTGGATAACATTGACAACTCTATTCAACACAAACTTAATTCAATTAGTTTGTTTATTTATTTATTATATTTTGATGAAACAATTGACACATATATTTGATGTATTTTCGATAAAACTATTTATCCTATATTTGATCAATTTGTATGTATTTATATATTAAAATTGAATTAAAAAGTCAATAGAACATAAATCAAAATTTCATTTGAAATTGAATCAATGAAATAGTATAATATTTTGTTTTGACATACAGCAGCAGCAATCAAGATTTGAATGAATGAAATAAACATAAATAGATGTGAAAGTCAAATATATTGTGGTGATGATGATTGAGATGTGAGTGAGTGAGGCTGGCAAGTGCCAAAAGCGGCGTACATGGTGTCGCTATAATACAACTCCTGACTCCACCCAATCTTCGCTAATACTCCCTTTTTTCTCTCTACGCACCCTTCCAGCCCCAATCACTCACTCACCGTCCTACGTCGTTGCTTCTTCCACCCCCACCGCTCATAACCCGACACGTGTTCCATTACACTTTCCTCCTCTTCTTGCTATGTCAGTGCACCAAAACTCACTGTTCTGATGCTGAGCCAAAACCGAAGCAGCATGGACATGATTCCTGGGAAGATCCGAAAACGAGGCTGTTCCTCATCCGCCTCCTCCTCCTCCTCCGTGCTCCACAACTACCGCTTCAAGAGGACTATTCTCGTCGGAAAGCGGGGCGGATCCAGTACGCCCGTGCCCACGTGGAAGCTCATGAGCTCGAGATCTCCTCTCCGGGCATTGGCCTCCCCCAAATACCCGCCGTCGCAGACGGCTAACAAGCCCCGCCAAGCTCCGGTCTCCGCCAGGAAGCTCGCCGCCACGCTCTGGGAGATGAACGAGATTCCTTCGCCCAGCGTCAGGTCCAAGAAGGAACTCAGAACCAGAGAAAGAGTTCCCAGGTCCATGCGTTCTGGTTCTTTGCCTCCGCATTTGTCCGATCCATCACACAGTCCTGTGTCCGAGGTACTTTCGCCAAAATTCATGTTTTTTGTTTTATTAACTAACTTGGGTCTTTTGGAAGAGATGTTCATATTTAGTGTATGATTTTGTTTCGAACAACATGATTGTCTTGTGGGAAATTAAAAAACCAACTAACTACAAATTATATATGTGTTCTCACAGTATAGTTTTTTTTTTTTTTTTTTTTTTTGTAGAGAATGGATCGATCTGGAACTGGAAGTCGCCAGAAAAGAACTCCGTCTATTTCTCACAGGGCTAAGATCACTGAACACCATGTTGGTCCTTTGGATTCTCTTAGCAATGTCAGTCTCATGGAGGTATCTAATCTAATTAATTCCAATACTAATATACATGCTTTATTTATACTTTGAGGACGATTTTCTCTATTGGAATGGACAAATTACATATCAATTAAGGTTAGGTGAGAATTGTGTCTATCTCTCTTTATCAGCATTAAATAGGTGGGCTCCTATCAACCTTTGTTAGTCTTTATGAACAACATGGGGATGGACCCCCTCGTTCAGATTTTTATATGAAAATGTCAATGTGAATATTGTGTCTTTCTGTCTGTCTGTCTCATCGTAGATGATGAATGGGTCCTGCAATCTAATGTCTGTAAAGAGAGAGATAGACACAAATGCGAGGATTCATTCCCACAAATTTTACATGACCTTGTCATTTGAAAATATCAACAGAGAGGATCCATTCTCATTGAAGTAAATTTATGCTTTGTTCTTTGTTACTTTGAATAGATATTTTCTGTTTTTGTGTTGTTAAGCGTTGAAATCCATCCCTCCAGCATGAAATGCCGCGTCATGTATAGCAATATTTTTTGACAGCTCTGTTGCTTTCAGTTTTCACTATATTTTGGACAAATTAGGAACTTCTTTCAATGAAAACTCTGTGTAGGTGTCAGCTGCAAAGAATTTGCATGCACTGCACAATTGCACAGGTCCCTTGTTGCTGCTCTTACTAGTAATTATATTATATTATTAATACATCTACTAGTACTTTGATGGTTGCTGACAGATTACTATATTTCTTCTTGATACATGAAGAAAGACTTAGACTGAAAAAGATTATAAGTATAGCATGCCAAGGTTCTCTATTCACATCAGAATGGCCAAACTACATGCTAAAGTTAATTACACATTTTTCTGTTACTTTGGATGGAGGTTCAGACGTTTAGTTTTGTTCTTTATTTTGGTATGGTTTGAAATGTATCATAATCAAACACAAAACACCTTGTCATGCACTTGCCTATTTTAGAATACAATTGCGTTTTGTTTTTCATTCCGCCTTTATAATTTTAAATTCTCAAGAAAAATACTTGATGTGTATGCCTCCTGATAGTTACATCTTGGTTTTCTTGCAGATTGAAACTAGATCCCGAGTTCAGACCCCTGCTTCATCTGCTGTTGGAGTTAGAGGACGTTTAAAAGATGTTAGTAATGCTTTAACAACATCCAAAGAGCTTCTTAGAATTATAAACCGGATGTGGGGTCATGAAGATCGTCCTTCATCTAGTATGTCTCTTATCTCAGCTCTGCATACTGAGCTGGAGAGGGCTCGCCTACAGGTCAATCAACTTATCCAGGAACAATGCTCAGATCAGAATGAGATAAATTATTTGATGAAGTGTTTTGCTGAAGAAAAGGCTGCTTGGAGAAACAAGGAGCAAGAAATTGTTGAGGCTGCAATTGAATCTGTTGCTGGGGAACTCAATGTAGAGAGGAAACTCAGGAGACGATTAGAAAGCTTGAACAAGAAGCTTGGGAGAGAACTGGCCGACACTAAAGCTTCCCTTCTTAAGGTGGTGAAAGAGCTTGAAAGTGAGAAGAGAGCAAGAGAAATTATTGAGCAAGTATGTGATGAGTTAGCAAGAGATGCTGATGAAGATAAGTCTGAGATTGAGAAACAAAAGAGAGAGTCTACAAAAGTTTGTGAAGAGGTAGAGAAAGAAAAGGAAATAATGCAGTTGACCGATAGGTTACGTGAGGAGAGAGCTCAAAAGAAACTCTCTGATGCAAAATATCAGCTTGAGGAAAATAATGCAGCTGTTGATAAGCTAAGGAATCAACTTGAAGCTTTTCTTGGAGGCAAACAAGTTAGAGAAAAGAGCCGCAGTTCCACTCACTTGAATGATGAAGAAATTGCTGCCTATCTCAGCAGAAGCCGATTAGGTTCCCATCTCATTGAAGATAAAGAAGATGATGGAGGAGAGGTTGACAATGGAGTAGAATGTGAGGAGGAATCTGCTGAAAGTGATCTGCATTCTATAGATTTAAATATGGACAACAACAAGAGTTATAAGTGGACCTACCCTCCTGAAAGCAGATTTGATACAAGAAGATATCCAATTGAGGAAGAAGTGAAAGGTAGTAGGAGGTCTACCTCTGGGAAAACTTCAAGGAAAAGCACATCTCTGCAGAGGAGTATATCAGATGGAATGGAATGGGGAGTCCAAGCTGATAAGCTTCAAAATTCAGGAGATGGGATAGATTGGGAAAGTTTTTATGAACTGGAAAAGCAAACTCAAGGAAAAGGTTACGGGGATGAAATCCAAGGCTATAAATCAGTCAAAGGTCTAAGGGATCAGATATTGGCTGGTTCTAGGCTTGCATCTTCCAGAGGTTATGCCAGTCCAACTAGACAATTTTCCCAGCCTTGGTCATCACGAGATCTCGCAAATAACTTCCAGGAAAGACCTGCTACTGCACAAGGCAATGGTCTAAAATCAAGGTTAGGGGAAGCCAGGGGTGAGGGCCAGAATCTAAGGAAGTCAAAAAGGTGAGTTAAAGCTCATAACTTTTGCCACAATGTTGGTTGTGAAGGCCATACCTGTTTGCTTCTGCTATCATGATGGCTGGTAAAAATGCAGGACAGCGATTATCATGGATCCGCTTACCACTAGGTGAAAGCTGAAGGAAGCTTTCCTCCTTTTAAGTTTTTATCTTTTTGATAGCCCATGGCTGCTGAAGTTGCAGCAATCGCTGCTTAAATTTTCGTTTGACTTTATGTGTAGGTATGATCGTGTTTGTAGAGTTCAGAACATGTTATATAACTATAACAAGCGAGTTTTTGTTTTCTCCTGTAACATATGCTGAAGGTGATTAAGAACATTCTGTATTTTCTCCTTTGTGTATGTAAGGATACTACCACTTTGTCTCCCACAAGGTGTTTTTAGTCAGGAAAATCCAATTTATAGTTATGTTTTTCTATTAACAATTATAAATTTTAATTATATTTTATATAAAGCTGTACATATTAACATATTACAATTTTTTTGAAAAATAATATTACAATAAAAATTAAAATACAAAAAAGCAAGAGGAGAAAGTTCTGTGGCACTCATCAAACACGTGAAATTTAACACATTATCAATCCAAAAGGGTGTAAAAATACTGAAAACTTAAATCAAGCTAAGGGGGAGGAAAAATCAGAACCCAATTCGGGCGAAAAGTTGAAATTGAAAGAAACATAAATTGTGAAATTCAGAAGTCGAGGGACACATCATACATCATGCGAGGGATAGGTAATGATTTCGTTCCATATTATTTCATTATTCTCCTCTAAGGAAACTCCCTGCAATATATTATAACATGTGAGCAAAAAATAAGGATCATAAACTGAAATTAAACAGGACCATCCATAAGCCAGCACCCTCATACACACGTAGCGGGTAGGGCTAGAATGGCCTTGTGCGCCAAGGTTAACATTTTTGTTTTTATATGTTATTTTATCTTCATTTTCCCATGTTTTTACTTGTAATGATACATATACACTTGTCTATTTTAAATACTCTACTAATATTTTTTTTATTTCTCTCTATCTCTTTCTTCTTATCATGTCATAAGGTTTAGGGTAAATAGTTATTTCTATCCATGTGTAGAGCACCGACAAATTCGTCTCCGAAAGATGAAAATTCACATTTTTGTCCCTGAAAGTGGAAAAAGCGTGACAAATCTATCCCTATGTTAACTTTCGTCCATTACGTTAATATTTATGGACGAATTTGTCAGTGCTCTACACATTCAAGGACGAATTTGTCAGCGCTTTACATATTATGGGACGAATTTGTTAGCGCTCTACCCAAAATATAATTTAATCTTCATATTCTCTATTTTCTAATTATTACAAGCATAAAATTATAATAAACACTTAAAAATTAAGAAAACAAACATAAGTTAAAACTAACATAACAATAAGTATAATATCAATTAATAAGCATAATTTGTATGTTGCTTTAAAATTTACATTATAGCAACATTAGACAATGATAAAATAAAGTTGAGTCTCATTTTTTTGTAAGGATTAATCTAATGACTATGCATTTTAATTTGTTTGAGCCTCATATTTTGGGTAAGGTATTATCTCATATTTGCTTTGAAATTTCTAATGTGATAGTACTTTACCCAAAATATGAGACCCAAACAAAAATGCATAGTCATTAAGTTAATTCTTACAAAAAAAAATGAGATCTAACTTGATTTTATCATTATCTAATATTGCTATAATAGAAATTTCTGAATAACAAACAAATTATGTTTATTAATCAATATTATGTTTATTATTATTTTGTTTTAACTTATGCTTATTTTCCTAATTTTTAAGTGTTTATTGTAATGTTATGCTTGCAATAATTAAAAAAAAGAATATGAAGATTAAATTATATTTTTGGTAGAGAGCTGACAAATTTGTCATAAATGTATAGTGCGTTGACAAATTCGTCCATGAATATTAATAATAACAGACAAAAATTAATAGAGGGATAGATTTGTCATACTTTTTCACCTTCATGGACAAAAATTTGAATTTCCATCTTTCAAGGACGGATTTGTCAACGTTTTACACATTCAGGGACGAAAATGAGTATTTATCCTAAATTATATCATACCTTTAATTTTTTTTCTCTTTTTAATTGTCTATCTTAAGTGTAAGATAACATCATGGTGTTGTTAAAACATTTTTTTTTACTTCTTTTCACTTGACAGATCATGTGTGCTTGACCCAATTCAATTGTCTTTCATATATTTTTTTTCCCATTTTTGGTGAACATGATGGACTCGTAGTTTGATTATTAATTAATCCAGTCAAGACATTTTAGCTCCACTGTCTACTTCGTCTTCATTACTAAATAATAAAATTAACTCTATAAAAAAACACTTTGACTCCATTATCATGTACTACACACTCTATGACAACACACTCTTCAACACATTTTTTAAGCTCAATTACTAATTAGGCTTCCGAAGCCAAAAAGTTTCAAAGACCAACTTTAACAGCAATTCTTCAACATATTTTTTAAGCATCATGCACTACACACTCTGCAAATTTTCAGTTAAAATTAATTATATAGTTTTAATTTTTTTTTTCAAATCTATATAATTCAGCTATTTCAAATTAAGCAAGCAGTGTTCGTCTTAAAATCCAAGATGAAAAATAAACCCTCCAGGATAAGATTCCAAGTTGATTATTTCTAGTACGCAGCGAGAGCTAAACTTGTCGTATTACCTTAAGATTCTGAAGTGGAATTATATCTAACCGATGTAACCAGGATTGTTTGTATTAACTTTTATATACTCAAAATTATGTAGTTGTTATAAATTTCTTTTATTTAAATAAGTTAACCCCTTTAAAAACTTGACTACCTAGTGAGCACGGGAGCTAATCTTGTCGTATTACCTTCTGAAGTGGAATTATACATAACGAATGCAAGGATTGTAATTTATATAAACTTTTATGTACTGAAATTATGTAGTTGTTAAATTTTTTTTATTTAAATAAACTAATCCCTTTATACTAACAATTCATTGCTTTCAATTATTGCTCGATACCCTAATTAATAAAAATAAAACGGTAAATAACTCCTTAACCCAATAATGGGTTTGTTTATATATAGAACCCACATGCGGCCTAAATTCCACTAAGATTAATAATAAAATATGAGCGACGACTTTGGCGTTGGCCTACCTCACCGTTGCTATTTGATAGTAGCATTAAGCTAAAGCTTGTCTGTAATTTCATATCGTAACAGGTTGTTCCTTCTATCCCTTTCTTTTTGTCTTAGGTCATATATCAATGGCAACTTCAACCTCTGCAATCAATAAAAGGTATGTAAATGCTTCCGTTTTGAGAATTTGATGATGTAGTGCACAATACAGATATGAAATATTAATAGACTCTTGTCAAAATCTAAGATCAAAGAGTTGGAAGGCTTAATTACTGTGAATCCTTTTCTTTTGTGCAGGTTGGAAGGAAAAGTTGCACTGATCACAGGAGGAGCTAGTGGCATCGGCAAACGCACTGCTGAGGTGTTCGCTCAGCACGGAGCCAAAGTAGTGATCGCTGACATCCAAGACGAACTGGGACATTCCGTTGCTGAGTCCATAGGCCCATCAACATGTTGTTATGTCCATTGCGATGTCACCGATGAGAACCAAATAAAAATGCCGTACACAAAGCCGTAGAAGCTTATGGGAAGCTAGACATCATGTTCAACAACGCCGGGATTGTTGATCCCCACAAGAACCGAATCACTGACAACGATAAGGCAGATTTCGAACGTGTCCTAAGCGTCAATGTCACGGGTAAGGCATTCTTACCTAGTCATTTCATATTACTTTTAATTTATACATTGTATTACAATATATGTCATATACTTGTATGCATACTGTTTTGTATCAATCAATATGATTCACAAATAATTTTGTTTCTTAGATATGTAGTTAGAAATTCAATTTGGGTTTATAAGAAATATTTGTTAAGAGAAGTTACCTTCTTGAATGTATCTTGTTATTACAATTTACAAGAGATTAATTTTTTACTTTAGAAATGAGATACACTCCGTTCACCTAACAAAAAAAGATTATATTATATTCCTTTGGTTCTAGAAAATCAATGTTAAAGGTTTTATATACAGATTAAAAAAGAAATATTCTAAGAAAATTTGTATTATTTAGAAGATAATTTTATTATATTATTTTTTTTCTTCTTAATTTTAATAAATGTATTATCAAATCATCAAGATAACTATATTTATTACAGAACAAGATTGAAATAAATGTTTCAATATTTCATTTACAAGTGAGAACGTAAGTTAATTTAAATTTTTTAAAAGGGTTAAAACTATAAAGGCATGATTTTGGGAGGGAGGAATTATTGTATTGTATGGTTGTGTCGAATCTTATATGTGGTTCCAAGGTGACAGGTGTTTTCCTTGGGATAAAGCATGCGGCGCAGGCGATGATCCCAGCACGCAGTGGTAGGATCATCTCTACGGCCAGCATAAGCTCCTACATTGGTGGTGTAGCCTCGCATGCTTACTGTTGTGCTAAGCATGCTGTGGTTGGTCTAACTAAAAATATATGCAGCGGTTGAGCTTGGACAGTTCGGAATAAGGGTGAATTGTTTGTCACCTTACGGTCTTGCTACACCCTTGGCCACCAAGTTTGTTGGAGCTAATGATGAGGAGCTTGAGACTATCATGAACTCACTGGCTAATCTCAAGGGTGTCACTCTTAAAGCGGAGGATGTGGCTAATGCTGCACTTTATTTTGCTAGTGATGATTCGAGGTACGTGAGTGGGCATAATTTGCTCATAGATGGAGCCTTCAGCATTGTTAATCCTTCCTCTCCCATGTTTCATGATCAGTACCCGGACTCGGAGTCTTGATTTTTGTCTACTATGAAGAAGCAAGAGTAATTAATAAGGGCTCATATATATTGAGCTATATATAGTGCTTGAGGGATTGGGCTTTGATTGTAAAACATACGGGTGTTCAAAAATGTTGAACTGAACTAAACTGTGTGAAATCATCCTATTTGTGTCAACTCAAGAATAAATCAACAAAGGAAAACAAATGTTTGTCAGGTTATATTACGAAATATTTCTAATGCACATGTGCAGGACAGAAGACCTACTAGAGCCATATTGTTAAATCCCCCTGTTGCCAAAATCCAACCTGCACTTCTGAACCAGAAAAAATTGACCAATATTATTTTATCCTGTCATAACTTTAGATCTGAAAGCCACATGACAGTTTGATAGCACACACAATATTTTCCTTTTCTCTACATGTGAATCTTACCGCAATTAACCACAATAAATTACCTTATCAGACCACCAAAATGAACCTAGCTAGTACCATATATAACGTTCCAATATTTGTCCTATGAAATTGTCACCGTATCTCATATAATATGAGACCAACTTCCTATCACGCCATTTCGTAATCAAACCAAAAAAAAAAACTAAATTATCATTTCCTTGTCACATAAAAATGTACCATATGGCAGACTTAAATCAGAACCAAAGTAATCCTATCAACAAATCTACAGTACGTGTCCCATGATATTGTCAGCTCCTCAATAACGAGATAGCTGCAAATAAAATAGTTTGATGTATTTTTTAACATGAATTACTCTGACACAAGTGTGTACTTCTGCAATTGTCAAGATATATCAGGTTCCTAGCTACTCTGTGATCCATTATATTCCTCCCCTACCCCGTGTTCTGAATATATTGAATTATTCTGTTACTCTTGCGTAACCAACTTCACTTATATATAATAATTTTATTGATTTAATTGTAAAATTATATTTATATATTATCAAAATTATTTGTGTTAAATTTTGTTAAAATAAACAATAATAGAATTCAAATTATTTATATTTTAAAATGTTTATATTACATTAATTTTAATCTATATAAATAAGGTAATAAATGATATTTTTTTATTAATATGAAATTTTATATATATTATCTATTTAAGAAACTTTCAATCTGAGTTTTAAAAAAATATTATTTAATAAATTATAAAATAATATAATAATTATTAAAATTATATTAATATTATTTAATTTATCTATATATATATATATATATATATGTAATACAGATTCACTTATAGCTATTAGTAGGGTGCAGTGCAGGGTTGATAAACCAAAAGAGTAAGAGAGTAAATTCGATTTCTTTGCCTTCAATCAAGATGAAACCCTTAATTTTACCAATTCCATATGCTCGTCCATATAATTGCTCTATAAGAACAACAATTCATTAATAACCACCCAAATTGTCCAAATGATTGCGAATCATATCTCTCCTACAACTGATTCCTTGTTTCTTCTTTGCATGTTGGAAGGCCTTTAACTAAATTCTAAACTGAGGAGGAAAACTGTCCAAACTCCAAAGAGTTATTTATCAACAATGTGGATATACCAGGTATCTACAACATATCCTCCAAAGACCATTATAGCAACTGCATTCTAAAGCACAAGTTGTTTGAAATTTCCTAGATCTCTCCGAATATAGGACAGCTGGCCTTAACCTGTTGTTTGATGCTTTTTTTGCCCAATAGCTTTTTGAAGAGATTCTGTCCTGTAGAACTCTCCAACCCATATGATTGATCTTCAAAGAACCAAAATTTTACAAAATATTTTGTAGAAATGGCCATCCTGCTGCTTTCTTGGATTGATGATCAACTTGTATGCAGATCAGTCCATCACCACGTCACTTTTATTTTTTATTTGTACATTTTTCGGTTTAAATCCGAATTATAATCTGACTCCAGTTCTAATACTTATTTTTTCGATTCACAAAACTTTGAACCTGAAAAAACTTTCGATTCATTGTAAACTTTTATATCTAGAGTGTCTCTCATCCAAGAGTTAAAGATTTAGTCTCTTAAAATATTAAAAAATATTCAAAGGATTGACTTTTTCTAACAGATAATCTTCCATACATAGAATCTAAAGATCAAACGACCTTCAATTACATACTTAAATAACATAGTCAATTATCTGGGAACTATATCATCCATGTTAATGTCTTTTGCACATCCAAGAAAAATGGTCTATAATGTTTTTTCTTGTTTAGAATCTTCCTATTAGTGAACAAGACTATGGAGGAACTATTAGAACGTATAACCAATTTACAATTGGCCTTGATTGTTTCCTAGAATATTTTGATAAGATAAAAGTTTACTTCCTCCTTGATCAACAAGAACCTTACCCCAGTAAAAGCAATAATCAGAACTCATTAGTGCAACAGTATCAAGCTAATGAGACACTGGCAAGGGAAACATGTTTTTATAGGAGGTAAGGGAAACCAAAAAGAAAAACATTTATTAGTGCACATTTTCCTTTTTTTTATATTATTCAAAAATCATTCCACCGACAATTTATTCTTAAAGGTGTTTGTAATTCATTACAGTTGTGTAGTTAGAAAATGAACTATTCTTTCATAATGCGAGTATTATTTCCCATAAAGAGTTTCTTATGGCTCAAATTTTCAACATTGAAAACTCGATAGCGATTAAAGTCAAATTTACTCACCGATTTAGTCCCCATGCGGTTGGGCATTTCGATTCTATATTAAGTTATTTACAACCAGGTTGTTCAGTTTAAAGCAAATGTTGCCAATTAGGTGACAGAGTTCGCATTGAAAGGACACGTACGGGAGTGAGAGAGCGGCTGTGTCCAATTTTCACATGATAAAGACAAAAATACCGAATTATTTATAATAAAAAAAACTGAGAAACAAAAATACCGAATTATCCAAATTTTTAAATGTTATATGTGTGCACAGTTCTTATTACTACTAACATGAATATATAATGAGATCCATTATATTATAGTTTTTTTAACATAATATTGATAATTCATTAATTTATATTGATTATTAATGTTAAAAAAATATTAACCAATCACTTTAATAAATTTAGTTTCACTCGAACTAGATAATAAGTTGATATATCCTAATAGATTTAATAATACATAAAATAAAAATAAGCCCTGTATTTAATATTAAAAAAATTGTATTCAATAGAGTACTTTAACACACGCACGCACCCATCCACCTTCACCCCACACGCACTCTTTAATATATAGATTTCATTACTCACTGTTTAATGTTAGTTAGGATTTAGAGTTTAATGACAACAACCCTTATTCAATAACAAATTATTATTAATCAGTATAATTTTTAAGGTATCATTGTATCTCATTTCTATATCTTCTAATGTTTTAGGTTATTGCATATAAGTTATAAGAAATATTTAATGCCATTAAAAATTGGTGTATTTAGACTAAAATATTTTTATTTAATATTATTTTCAATCTCAAATATAAATAACAATTTTTTTTGTCTCAAATATAAGCAAATATCAATTACTTTAGTGAAAAATTTTCAAAATATTTTTCATTTAATAAGATCAAAGATTTTTTTATGTTTGATATAAGTTTCAATGAATGATTATTTAAGAAAAATATTTATTTTCTAATTGAAAAATGATGCAATTTAATAAAGTTAATTAATTTCCTTAATAAGTGCGAAGTATGTTTGTTTTCTTATAATCAAGATCCAAGAGAGTACCTTAATCTTTGGTGCCTACACCACTAGTAGTGAGTATTAAATAAAGGTATATTTAGGCAAAAATACATTAATTGGACTTTAAAATTTTAAAACATCTATTATTTTGAGAAAAAACAGAAAATTAAAACATCAAAATATATGAGAAAGAGATAATAATTATTATAAAACATAATAAATTTATCATACAGGTTTGTGATGGAATGAAAGTTTACAAAATTTCTTTACACTTTAAATGAATCATCTATTTTCTGTAGGATTTATTCAAATGTTGTTTAATGAATCTCTCTCAAAATTAAAAAGTTACAATAAAAATATATATATTAAAATATAAGAGTTTAATTAACATAAATTGTTATTATAAAAAGTTATATTATCAATTTATTAGAAATCATCTTAAATATAATTAGATATTAAAATAATTAATAATTTTACTATACATAATATAATTCATAAGATATAAAATTATTTACCCTCTAAATGTTTCTAGCTTATGGTGTAATATGGGCGCCTTGTCATCTGACAGCATTCAATGGGAGTAGTTGTTTGATCCTTCTGGTCGGTGGCGTTCATTTAACTAACTGGTCTGACATATGGTCACCAAATCCTTATAAAGTGTCCATATGTTAGGAAGATAACCATTCATTGAATTGAACCTTTCATTTCGTCACTCTTGCCTCCATAGTGTTCGTCCTAGCTAGATAGATGATCAAGTCCTCCTCCATGGCTTCAATTGCCAAAAGGTATTTACTGACATTAAGTCTTCTTTCCTTGTTTATTATTTTTAGAAACTACTTTCTCATTTTTAAAATTTGTTTCTATCTCGAACTCATTCAAAATTGTTTATTAATTTTTAGCATTTTTTTATATTTTAAAAGTCTGTTGATCTCATGATTCTTGAACACAGAAAATATTTTCAATTAAGTTGTTTTTCGTTTTTTTGAATTTTAAAATTACATATTTTGGAAATAATTTTTAAAATTTAAGTAATAGTTTCTAGATGAGAAATTAATTATTGAGTAGTGTGAAATCATTTTAGAAAATAATTTTTAAATAAAAAGTGAAAAGAGAACAAACAGGTCCTAAGTTTTTTTTTTTTTCTCACTTATATTCTTCTTTGAATGCAATTAATTCCATCCAACATCAAAGTCTAATAATTATTTTAAATATGTTTTGTAATGGATGGAAAACTCAGTAACCGAAATAAGATCATTTATTTCAAAAAAATATTTGAAATAATTGGAGCTTAAAAATTAACGGAGATTCAAGCCATTCCATTAACTTTGTTGTTCTAACTTATTTCTTATTTTGGTACGAGTTAAAATCTGAAACAGTTAACAAGAAATCTTTGATGACCTTGCAGGCTTGAAGGCAAAGTGGCGATAATCACAGGAGGAGCAAGCGGCATTGGTGCCGCCACCGCCAAACTATTCGTCCAACACGGCGCCAAAGTAATCATCGCCGACGTGCAAGACGAGTTAGGCCAGTTCCACTGCAAAACCCTCGGCACAACAAACATTCACTACGTCCACTGCGACGTAACCAGCGACTCCGACGTCAAAAACGTGGTCGAATTTGCCGTGTCCAAGTACGGCAAGCTCGACGTAATGTACAACAACGCCGGCATCTCGGGAGACTCAAATCGCTCCATAACGACATCCGACAACGAAGGCTTTAAGAATGTTTTCGAGGTTAACGTGTACGGAGCTTTCTTGGGCGCCAAGCATGCCGCTAGGGTCATGATCCCCGCAAAGAGAGGGGTGATTCTCTTCACCTCAAGCGTTGCTTCGCTTCTCGGAGGCGAAACAACGCACGCTTACGCTGTTTCGAAGCACGCGGTGGTGGGGCTAATGAAGAACCTGTGCGTGGAACTTGGGGAACATGGGATCAGAGTGAATTGCGTTTGTCCAGGTGGAATTCCCACTCCGATGCTCAACAATGCGTTGAAGATGAACAAGAAAGAGACGCAGGAAGTGCTGCGTAATGTTGCGGTGTTGAAAGGAACGGTTCTTGAAGCTGAGGACATAGCCAAAGCTGCAGTTTATTTGTGCAGCGACGAGGCCAAGTTCGTGAGTGGAGTTAACTTTGTCTTGGACGGAGGTTATAGCATCACCAATAAGTCTTTCACTTCTGCGCTCAACGGTCTCATCAACAACAACCATGCTTAGTAATGGCTAGCTCTATATCCATTCCTACATTTTCTCCCCAGTTCCATGTGCTGAAATAATTAAGCTAGACTATGTATTTTCTCTGTATTTTTGTGGTCTTTCTACAACATCGATGAGGATGGAACACTTACAACAGTTTCCCCCTCTAATGCAACAATGTAGTACCAGCTAGCTAGTGCTTTTCCTAGGTGAAAATGTGTGTTGTGTGATGTATAATGCTCTATATGCTATATTCACAAAATAAAATAGCAATAATTAACCCGATCGAGTGAAAGCATATATACGTTTTTATATAAAAAAAAAAAAAATTGTCGTGTCTTAATGAATAAAAATATTAGACAGCAGAATTTTTTATTGGTATTGATTTCTGTAACAAAAATTAAATTATTAATATAAACCTTATTATTATTAATATTTTTTACAGAATAATAACATTAATTATTTGTCAAAATATGATATATCATATTTTCAACATAAATTTATAATATTTATATTATGAAGTTTAATTTTGGTTAGAGAAAGATTGTACTAATACAGATAAACTTAAAAGCCTAACCATGCCATTAGCAAATAACATTTTTTTAGTGATGGATATACGTGGATTTCACATTTAAATTTACATTTTATAGCGATACGCAACTAAATGTAGTTCTTCCACATATATAAGTGTTATCCGCCGGGATAAATCTAAATTATATATATGCGCTAGCTTCATTCAAAATTTTATATCTATAATTTTGACATGTCAATATTTATCTTATATATTCTATTTTTTTATTTTCTTTTTGACATATCTATACTCCCCTAGTTGTTTGTAGGAAAGATGACATTTCTGGTGCTTTAAAAGTAAATTCTGAATAAGGAAGGTACTGTTGCACTATACTGTAGCTATTACGGGATCGAAAAAATTAACAGGTTCAGTTGATATGATGTTCTTTCAGGGTCCCAAGTCCCAACTACCAATGTCTTAAACTAAGCTTTGATTTGTCGGCAAATCATTCCTTTATTATATTACTCCTGCAATAAAAAAGCCGCATCACCTGGTGTGGAAAAGGAAATTGAGGTTAACTGCAAACTGCGAAATAAATAATACGTACAAAAATTATAATTCGGTCCAACTTGTTTTGTTAAAAACGTCTCTTCCAAAAGCTTAAAAAAATCCACTGATAAGATTGCTCTTTCAGCTGGGTGCCCACAATAGAGTGGAGGCTTGTGATGAAGTATTAATTCTTAGAGTTGAAAATAAATCAAACCGTCGCTATCTCTAAATTGGAGGAAGACATTAGTGTCATGCCTAGTGATTGAAAGTCCAAGATTGCAATTAGATACAGGAAAAAAATATTATCACCCTAATTATAATTGTAAGACCCTTTTAAAAAAATTATCTTTTTTTATAAAAAAATTATCTCATTTTTACATGTATTAATTATTTTTTTTCTACATATCTTTACTTAATTATTCTTTATTCAAACATTAATGAAAAATAATTAAGTAGATAGAGAGACAAAAAAAAACTTTGAAATGATAATATAATTAATTTATAAATTTAACATGATTAACTAATTAAATTAATAATTTTTCTTAAGGGGCGTAAACATTGACGGATCCCACATTTTTTTACTTGTTAAAGTAATTTTTTTCCCATTGTTCCCATTAAATTTATTAACCCAAAGTTCAAACAAATATAAGACATTCAATACAAAAAGTACATGCGCAATCCCAAACATTTAGCTCAATTCTCATTATTGTTACAGTAACAAAAAAAAAAAAACACACCACACATTGCATAAAGCACATC
Source organism: Glycine tomentella (assembly GCA_007407185.1). Taxonomy (NCBI): domain Eukaryota; kingdom Viridiplantae; phylum Streptophyta; class Magnoliopsida; order Fabales; family Fabaceae; genus Glycine; species Glycine tomentella. Next base: position 2,736,854 of record PYAF01005492.1, read on the forward strand.
TTTCATGTAACATCCAAAAAAGAATCCAATAATTATTTAGATAAAGATTATCTAAATATATCTTATAGTAAAGAAAAAAATAGATTAAATTATTTTAATAAATTAGATTGTTATATTTTTTGAAAAGATAATAGTATAATAATATATAAGATTAGATAAAGATAATAAAAATAAGAGAGAAAGAAAGATTGATTAAATAAATCTCAAAAAAATATAATTTTAAATTACATACAACGCTTATGTAAGGATAGACAATTTCTTTTCCTATAATCACACAAATAAACAGTCTATCTTGACATTAATGAGTTGCTCAAGAATTGAGAAGAAGAAAAAAAGCGGAGAAATTCGATTGAGGCAAAAATAACGAAGAACTTGAATTACTTGTTTCAAAAGGTAAGTAAAACACATACTTTTTCAAAACTTTCATGGCATAATTTTTTGAGGAGTGTTTTTCTTTTACTGTGTTCTTGATACAAAGAAATTATGATTAATGGTGTTTTAATATTGGTTATTTTAATGAAAGGTGTTACATCTTACACACTAAATTAGTAACTTATCACACACGTATGATTATAATGTGAATCGTCTCTCACTCCCTCTGAACCTCCCAATTCACAAAACGGCCAAACACCACTATCTCTCACCTTAAATCACTATGTCACTCATTTGCATTTTTTTTATTCATTTCCCCTAAATCTAATCAGATTTAATTCCTAAACTTATTCAGTTATTAACGTTCACGGAATCACAGTGGTTTCACTCACGGATGTGTGTGTTGGGTGCATTAGTAGCATTGCGATCTTTGAAGAGTTGTGGTTTTTGTGAAATTGCGATAAGACTTTTATAATAAAAAAATAATCTTTACTCTTTTCAAATTTTTAATATAAATTATTGATGAGGCTTAACATAGTGTAGGGGGTTTTATTTGTAAGCGATAAGGAGATTAGCTTTATTCTATTCATTTTTTTTACCTTAATTAGCTTTATTTTTTTGTAGTGTGCTAAAAATGAAGATAATTTTAAAAAGGGTTTCCACAACACCATTAGAGTCATATGCGGAAAAAAAGATTCTTAGAAGTTAATTTAGAAAATCTTCCTACTGACCTGAGAGAGAGGAAACAAATATCATGTTATCATCCTAATGATCGGGAGAACATCCGAAGAGCTTATTTGCAAAAAGGACCTTGTCAACCAAGAGAGTATGATTTTCCAAAACGATAATTTGGGACTCTATTTTGAAAGTTTAATCCTTATTATTTTTGAAATTTATCAATTGGTTGGAATATAATGTATCAAAAGATGATACATTTTATTTGTATTGTTATCTTATGAGACCTGACATTGGAGAACAAAAAAATGTTGATGCATTTTCGGTTGACAGTTTTTCAAATTGGAAAAAAAGGATAGGTTGAAAACCCATATTGGAGAATTTGATGGTGTTCACAACCAAGCTTTGAGAAGTTGTCAAACATTAATGAATAGAAAACAACATATTGAAGTTGCTATTAATAGGTAATCAAACTTGGTGAAAAAGATTATAGGATTCATTTGACGACAACAATTGACTATATTCAATTTCTATTGAGGCAAGGATTGACATTTTGTGGTCATGATGAATCAGTTCATTCACAAAATCAAGGTAATTTCCTTAAGCTTCTACATTTTATGTCCAATCATAATGAAGAGATTGATAAGGTTCTAAAACATGCTCGTGGAAATCTCAAACTATTGGCACCTAATATTCAAAAGGATATTGTGACAATTGCAGCTTGTAAGACTACAAAAATTATTGTTGATGATGTTAGAGATGATATGTTTGTCATTTTAATTGATGAATCATGAGATATATCAATTAAGGAGCAAATGTCTGTTGTTTTGCGTTATGTATATAAAAATGGAAGTGTCATTGAGAGGTTTCTTGGTCTTGTTCATGTTTCGGATATAACGATCATATCTTTAAAATTGGCATTGGAGTCATTGTTTGCAAAATATAGTTTAAGACTACCAAGAGTGCATGGACAAGGATATGATGGGGCTATGGTCTCAAAAGTTTGATTTTGAAAGAAAATTATGCATTCTATGTGTTCATTGCTTTGTTCACCAACTTCAATTGGCACTTGTGATAGTTGCAAAAAAAAAAAGCTGAGATTAGTTGTTTTTTAGTTTGGTTAACAATCTATCTAATGTTAACGGAGTTTATGTAAATGACGAGAGATTCTTAGAGAAAGTCAAATTCTTAAAGTTGTTGAAACATTAAAGTGTAGAGAAATTTCTAGCGATTTTGGCTTGAATCAAGAAACAACATTGAAACAAGATGGAGATACAAGATGGGGTTCACATTATGGTACGCTACTTAGGTTGATCTCTTTGTTCACGTGAGTGATTGATGTCCTTGAATATGTTGAGAAAAATGGCATAAGCTCATATTAATGTGTCGAAGCATGTCATTTATTGAAATCTATATAGTCTTTTGAATTTATTTTTAACTTGCACTTGATGAGACATATATTGGGGATCACTAATGAGTTGTCTCAAGTACTACAAAAAAGTGATCAAGATATTATAAATACTATAACATTAGGTAGAGTGTGCAATGAGAGATTACAAAGCATGAGAAATAATGGTTGGCATACGTTATTGAATGAAGTATCATTATTTTGTGAAAAGTAGGATATTAACATTCTAAATATGAATGATGCATTCATTACACAAGGAAGATCAAAGCTTAAAGTTCAACAAGTTTCAAATTTTTATTATTTACAAGTTGAGTTATTTTATCAAGTTATTTTATAATTGAAATATTATTATAATTAGGGACGGGGTTAGTAAATATGATATAATATATAGAAAAAAATAATTAGTACTTATTTATTATAAAATGACAATCAAAATAAGATTTTTCTTTTCTTTTCTAAAACGTCTAACAAAAATATAACAAAAGGAGTAATAATTAAGTAGAAAGATTAATAAAAGAACATTTTAAAATAATTAGAATCATTCATGGTATTTATGATGCTAAATTTAATATGGGAGCGATGGACAAATGGTTATAGGCACTGTCGTTGAAATTTATTTAGTGGAGTTTAGTGGTTGTTGAATGATGATAATGAGTCCATTAGTATTTGGTAATTAATAAGTGATAGATATAATTAATGTGAGAATGATATTATTGGCGGAGTATTTAATGTGTACATAACACATTAATAACGCACACAGTACCAATTAATTCTGTCCAATACAAGAAATGCTATAACAGCACATACAGGTGATTACTCAGTAAAAGATGCATATGTCTTCTTACATGATCAGGAGGCACCTACAGATAAATCTATTTTTAGATGCTTTTGTGGAGTTCATGTTTTATCAAATGTTTCAGCTTTCGCATCGAGGATGTTAATGGATAGAATACAAACAAAAGAAAATCTGAGGAAGATAAATATTGGGAACAAAGATGTGCCATGGCTGTTCTGCGGTTAGGAGGATGAAACCACACCAATCACATTGTGTTTTCATGCATTTCTCCTCATCCATTTGGAAACAGTGCTATGTATAGGTGGCTTCTTGATATTCTGGTTAATGATTTTTCAAACTAAATGTTGATCACTAGCTACATACATCCAAAGGGGATTAATTCATAAGGTCAACAGCTACTTGAGACTCGGTGCCGTTTTTTTCTTAAGATTCGGTGCCCTTTTTTTTTTATAGCAAAGGAAGTTAACGTCAACACCACTTTGTTAATTAAGATTGGTGGTAGATGAATTCAATAATAAATAAAAAAAAAATAAAGAAAGAGAAAATAAGATAGGAAGAAAAAGGAAAAATAAAATAAAAGAAAGAAAAAATAAGTTAAAACAAACTAAAAAGAAGAAGGTTAAAAAGAAAATGGGAGAAATGAAGAGGAAAAGAACTGAAAAAAAAAATGACTGAAACATAGACATACTAATGAATTTAATCCTCCACTAATCTTATATTCGTCCTAAACACACCACCGATTAGTCTATATCTCACTCTATTAAATTTTATTTAAATATATTTCTACATGAGAGTTTCGGTCAACATTAATCTCTCTTTATGTTGAGTTTTTGATAATAAACTTTTATTCTAACTAAAATGTCCTGTTATCATCTCATAACTATTCAAACCATTTCAATCTAATTTTATAACAGAGGAAGTATCATATAAAAAAAAAAAGGGAAATATTATAAGAAAAATTTTCCTAAATTTTGATGGTTGAATGATTAAATTAATTATTAACGTCAACTGCGGCATTATGTAGGCCCAAAACGGTTATCGATATCACGTGGCTGTGTTCGGCCTTTTTAAGAGCCCAGTTATTAGGTAGAGTATGACTGAATAAGGTATTCAACAAAGTAAAATAATGACTTAATTATTCAATTCATTCTAAACGAATGAATCATATATTTTCCAGATCAAGCAAAGGCACGGCTTTTGTTCCCTCTCTTCAAATGCAAATGCCACTTTTATAAAATAAAATAATTGACATGTATATTTTTTTATTTTTCTTCTAAAATAAAAACAGGAAATACATTTTAAAAAATTAAATAACACAATTATAAAAGCAATAATTATATTTTTTGCATTTACTTTCTTTATTATCTCCTTTTTTGTAATTTATCTCTTTTTTTATTACATCTCTTTATATCATATTTCTCTTTCTCAAACTTCAAGTCATACATAGACTTTGGGAAGTACATTTCTCAGATTTAAAGTGTGTCCAATTTTTTTATATATATATATTTTTTTTTTTTTGGTGGGAGAGGAGGGTGGCGGCGCTTGTAAAACAGAGATATTCCAATACTACCAGACACGATACTAATAATATGCTGAGAAAGTCAGTAGAGAATCACCTATATAAAAATGACTGCACATAGTAGAATTACAAACAATTCCACACAGTTGAATCCAATAATACCAGACTTATGCATTGACATCAATGCGCATTGGAATGTGCTAACGAGAAGACAAACACACACAAGATGTTGATAACTTATATATGTTTGACAAAGGGATGCCTTCATGCACATTTAACTTTCTGTTAGACTATTCTTATTACTGGAATCGAAAAAACAACTTGATATTAGCTAAATGACCACGTGATTAACCAGAATTAAAATAATTTATGCGTAGATGTTAATGTTATTATACCAAATATACCTTTTTTGACAAAAATGAAACTTTTGAACTTAAATATGGACAATAAATCAATTATAATAGAAGAGTGATTAAATTACTCTAAAAGCTGACTCTTTGACACTCACTCTCTTAATAGGATCAGCAATATGTGCATGAAATCATAACATACTCCTTTTTTATCCTTTACAAAAGAATATAACAAATAAAGATGGTATTTTTTTTTTCCAATAATGAGAAACGTGTACTCACCTTCAAATGTACATTATTAATTTTTCATTTCTTTTTAATCCTTGATTTATTATAAAATTTATTAATTAATGAAACACACACTCCTTAGAGTTTTTGACCCATAAAATATAAATAAAATAAATAGTTAACTAAATGATACAAGCCTCAAATTATTTACATGTTGATACATACTACTGTACAAGGTGAGAATCGTGTAGCAGACACATATTTTTCTATCTCAATTTCTCCATTATGTCATTTGTTGCATTAAAAAATTGTTTCTTCTTCACAGTGTTTTTTTGTTTCTTAATTTTTTTGACAGTTTTTTGTTTCTTTATTTTGTTTGCTTTTAAAAAAAATCCTTTTAATTAGTTTGTTGTTAACAATTCTATTTTTATCCCACAACTTTAATTAAAATAAATTAGAAAATAGTTTAAAGCATTCATTTTGCTTCATTAACTTGAAATTTGACTTAGTGAAGTCCTTTGAATATTGAAACCATTCATCTACATGGAAATTATGATGAGACTTAAGTAATGTTTGAGCAAAAAAAAACTATCAACATGAGCATAATCGCTCAAAAAGTGAGTCTCATCAAAAGCTTAAAGAAATTCACAAAGTCTTAAAAGGGTTTTGGAGTACGATTTAAAAGTCTTTTAGACCAATGACATATGAAAGTTGTACCATTGTATTCATCTAGATGAAATCTATGAAATTGAACTAACGTTGGAAACAAAAGTCATCATAAATATGAAGGAAAAAAATGCACAAACAATCACCCCATGTTAGTAAAAATATAAAAAGACGTCATTAAGTCAAGTTTCATAATTAAGGAAACATAATAAATGTTTTAAATTATTTTCAAATTTATTTTATTTAAAGTTATGGGATAAAAATAGATTTATTAACAATAAGTAAATTAAAAAAAAAAGATTTTAAGAAAAAGAAACCACGTTGAAAAATCGATTTGGAAGAAATCGATTGATCAACGCAGCAAATGACCAAATGACACTACTACATAAAAGGCCTTCTAAGACGGTTCTAGAAGGCCTTCCAAGACGGTTGTACACGCGTCCTTGATACCAGCGTCTTTGAAAGCTCGCATTTTCTAAGACGGTTATTACACCGTCTTGGATGGGTTTTCTATTTTTTTTTATTTTTTTTTTTTAGGTTTCAAAGACGGGTGTCTACGGAACCGTCTTAGAAGGGCACCGTACAAAGACGGTCATATACACAGACCGTCTTTGATTGCCTTTTTTATTTTTTATTTTAAAAGGTTTCTAAGACGGCTGTCGGTGGAACCGTCTTAGAAGGGCACCTACAAAGACGGTCATTTGAGGAAACCGTCTTTGATTGCCTTTTTTATTTCTTTTAAAAGGTTTCTAAGACGGCTTTCTGTGGAACCGTCTTAGAAGGTATCCTACAAAGACGGTGCTTTGGGAGACCGTCTTTAATTGCCTTTTTTTTTTATTTTTTGTTAGTTTTCTAAGACGGGTGTCCTGGGAACCGTCTCAGATTGGTAATTTTTTATTTTTTTTATTTTGGAAATTTTATTTTTAGGATTTTACCATTCATGAATAGTCATTCTCATTAATCCTTTGCTTTAACTAATTTTAATTTTTTAAATTGGAACATATTAATCATGGAATCCAAACTCCTCTA
>PYAF01005492.1:2746837-2767044 GCA_007407185.1 Glycine tomentella
ACCACCGGCGTCTTCGATCTAGAACTCGAACCATGTTCGACTATCTCTTTGTCCCTCTGCCTCAGTCGCACTGCGCCGTCGCCGTTGGAGCCGATCTTAATGTCGTCGTCACAGTTCACACTCATCGCCGCAGGTCGCATCCACCATGGCAAGCGTCATCGACTAAACCCACATTCTGGTTCGGATGGGATGGGAGAGAGAGGGCGGAGGTAGAAGAAGGTTCTTGAGAGGGACGGAGTCACGGAGGGAACCAAACACAGCTGCTGACGGAGGTGCACGAGCCTAGGTCAAGGAAGGTCGCGATGTTGTGTGTTTGAGACTGAAGGGATTTAAAAAAAAATCACCTTTAAATTCGAAGACGGGTTATAAAAGGAAACGACTTTGAATACAAAACAACACAGATTCTAAAACGGTTTTTTTTATAACCGTCTTTGTAAATTTTAAATTATTTACAAAATTGAAGGGATTTAAAAAAAAATACCTTTAAATTCGAAGACGGGTTATAAAAGGAAACGACTTTGAATACAAAACAACACAGATTCTAAGACGGTTGTTTTATAACCGGCTTTGTAAATTTTAAATTATTTACAAAATTGCCACCGCCTCCCATTCAAAGACGGTTTTGGTACAACCGACTTAGAATGCGCGTCTTAAAATAGCTCTTTTGTAGTAGTGTGAAAAAATGGAAGTTTGAAAGATCGGTTGCATGCTACATAATTACTCACCTTGCACAAGAACATGTATCAAACAGGCATATAAATTGAGGCTTGTATCATTCAGGAAATTATTTATTTAATTTGTATTTCAAAAACTCCCACTTCTTATTATGTAAATGAATGTATTTATTGATATAACATTTTAATAATATAAGACACATTCATTGGTGAAAAAATATATTTTTTTTTTGAATTACATATAGTGTGATTAATATTTTTAGAATAAAATTTAAATTTATGATATTTTAATGAAAATTAATTAACTTAACTATTTTTTTATCTTCTAAAATTATTATTTTTTTAATACAAAGAACTGAAGAGAATATTATTTACAAAAGAGCTAATTGCAATGCGATGTCGCAGAAAATAGCTTGTGACAATTAAGGGGATCCAATTTGGTTGTTGAACTGTTTTTGTGAATGATTGTAAACTTTTTAAAAAAGTTTATTTTTTTGTGACAAAATTACATCAGAGGTTAACTATCATTTTTTTAGGTTAACTATCGTTAAAGAGGTTATATTGTCAATATTTGCGGTCGTACAGCGTTTTGTATTTCGAAGTTCGAACCATTTAACATTTCCGCGTCTTTTCAACAAACAACATTTACCAATATTAAAAATCCATCTGCTCAAAAGTGAGAAGAAAAAAGAAAGAAAATAGTTGTTTTTTTCTGTAAAATACTAAATTGTTCTTATTTTTCAAACTTTTAATTTTTTTATGGATATTTATATAATTTTTATGTATATGTTTTATTTTTATTTTCATACAACTTAAAAACGGAACAAAATTAACTATATTTTCTTATTTTTTTCTATCAAACAACTTTAAAAAATAATCTTATTTTTTTTACACTTTTTTCCTTTTATCCTTATTTTTTTCTTTTACTTTTTTATTATTGTTATTTTTTTTCTCTAAATCGAACATACCCGTCGATAGCGCTCCTTTTGTAGGTGGGCATAATTATAATAATTGTAAATAGCAAATACAAATGGGCGAGACCAATATAACAGTGCAGTTTGATACCTGGTCTTCGGTTATGTGAAATATTACCGATGCCTTAATATAAAAATGCAATGGCCAAGCTCTCATTTGATGTTGCATCTAGTTTTCCGGCTTCTGTTAACTGTCAATGAAAAATGTTTTTTCTACAATAAAAGTGAGATAAATTTTGATGTGTTTGTGATTTTGGAGGAATTTTATTTTATATGTTATTATATGAAAATAACAAATAAATAGTTATACATAATATTAAAGAATATATCAATTATTTGGTATTTAAATAACGAAATTCGCGTCCAATATACAAGAATGAAAATGGGGTGACACAGTCTTACGAGATAGAATATATATGCCCTTGTCCACCTTCTGAATTGAGCGGTTCTAAAATATTTTTGTTTGAAATTAAAACTGTTATCGTTATATACTTATATTTGACAAATTATCTGGTAAGTTAGTTAAAAATTAAAAAATTAGTTAGTAATTAAAAGTTATTAGTGAAAAGCTTGTTGCAGTTAGGATCATGGCGGGACAATGAAAATAAATAATTAAATAACAGAGGAATTGTTGCCATTAATATTATTAAGAAAAATATTGAAAAAATATTTTTGAAAAGAAAGCCTTCGAAACAAATAGTTAGAGTAACTAAAATATTGAAGAATGTAGAAACTTGGGCATTGGACGTCACTCTTGAAAGTTGAAAGCCTGCCAAAAGGCTGCATGGGTGATGTGGCAGCTGTTAAAGGCACGTAACTCGCCATGATACACGGCCTTTGATATTTTTAATCCGATTAAATTATGCAATTTATACTTCAACCTGTTTAACTTACGGATTAAACGGATTTATCTGTGAGCTTACAGACTTTTTATAATTTAATATAAAATATAATATTAATAAATAAGAGAAATAAATTAGACAAAAATAAAATTTGAAAATATAAAATTTAATTATTTCTTATATGTTTCAATTATTAGCAAATGATAATATAATATTTTAGTTTAATATAGATTATAAAATTATAAATTACGAAAACAGTAAACATGATGTTAAAAATATACTTTTTTTAGGTGACTTAACATATAAATTATGTTATCATTTGGGATAAATAATTTTTTATTAGACAATTTATAATTAGTTTTTGAAATGGTTTAAAATAGATCAATTTTTTATGCATTTTTATATTTTAAAAATATTATATAGTTTTTCATTATTAATACTATAAAAATTATCAAAGTAAATTGGTAAGTTTAATATTATATAGTTTTTGAATTATTATATGGTTTTATCTTTTATAATTTCTTACATTCATTTGAAAAAATAGTTTCGTGGGAGTAATACTATTTTTTTATGGGAACAAAAATACAAATCACGAAATATATTTAAAATAATAATAAAAAGTTGTCTGGGCAAATGCCCCATCCCCATCTCCTAAGGTGGATCCGCCACCGGGTACGCCGTACGAGTAAACTTTTTCCTGTTAAACTGTTGAAACTTGAACGGACAATGCGCCAAGATGCTATTGCTATTCTTATTTTACATAAGAAAAATTACTTATTTATTATTTCCTCTTTTTTATGTTTACATAACAAAATTACACATATTAATTTTCATTTTTATTAATTTTTATCTTTATTAATATACGCACATAAAAAGTACTCTTTATAATAAAAAGCAACAAATGTTATTTCACTTTTTATTGTTCAAAAAATATTTTCTAAATTATTAAACCTATATACCGTCTCTAATACCTCTTTTTATTACTATTTTTAGACTCTACTGCTGCAACTTTAGCTCCTATAAAATTGTAATTTTTTAATTCAAATTTGTCTTATATAAGAAGATTTTCATTTTAGCCGAATTATTTAACAAAAATCACACTTTTTTTTCAATTTATGTTATTCATATTATCACTTATCAATGAGAAGGAGTCCCAAAATGAAATAACTTTTTATAGGAACTAATTTTATGACTCATGTTGATGTACGAGTAAGATTAACCTTTTATACATACATATTTTAAATATTTTATATAAAATTAATGTAATCAAAACAAATATAAGAAAACTTTATTAAACTAAAAAATCTCTTTTATAATGATCAATTATTGTTTCGTACAAACCATATGAATATGCTCTAGATATGGCCATGTCCAATATTACGGCCTGATTTTGGACTTGTGTCCACCAACCACGTTAACTATATTAGAAAAAGAAATTTTAGGAATATATTAATCTCTGACACTTTTTTCTCTTTTAAATATACTCTATTATTGATTGATTTTCTCTTTTAATTTTTATTTTTTAATAAGTTTTAACTAATAAAAAAAGATGTGTTTAAAGAGGTGTGTCAAAGAATATGATTCAAACACGGATCTTGCTTAAAAAGACAAAAATATTTAAGTTTTTTTTTTATATATATTTACCATTTTTATGAAATTTTTTATATTTGCCATTTACCTACAGCCTTAGTTTTTATTAATTATCCATGCTACTATACATATGTATTTAATTATACGTAAATTATGAAGAGTGAGAAATTTTTGTCGTACATGATGGAATAATTGATTGAATCTCACGTTATATACTCTTCAAAATAAGTTAAATTCCAATATTATTGTTATCACATTTGACATTCTACACGTCTCGAACAGTGATACCATATATGTAAAGACTAGCTACTACTGCATAAGTTTAAGTACCCGTATTATGGCTTTTTCTTCTCACTAGGGCTTAAGAGTTAAGAAGAAAGATGCAAGGGTGCTCAGACGCTCCACTCTCCAAGAGGTAATCTAAACTCTAAACCACTGCTCAAATTCATATTAACTATTCGTTTTCGTCATATTATAATTGTTCATATAACAAAAAAATATTTATTATAATATAATTGTTATTTTAATTTTTTAATATAATATTTATTTATATGTATATTTATGTTTCTTATATTGTAATGATGAATTATAAAATCTAAAAATAAATTGATGATGATATGAAAGTAATTTTATAATTATTATTTTTATTTAATTATTATTATTATTATTATCTGTGCAGAACAATCTCATCTACGATGATTATTAGGGATTTTTATTTTTTTCCCTCTTAATATATGCTCCCGAAACATGGGTATCTTTCTCTCATCTTGGAGAACTTAGCCAGTTACCCTTCCAAGCATGCAGGTTAGAAGACAAAGTAGCACTAATCACCGGTGGAGCAAGTGGCATTGGCGAAGCCACTGCAAGGCTTTTCCTTCGCCACGGTGCCAAGGTCGTCATCGCCGATATCCAAGACAACCTCGGACACTCCCTTTGTCAAGACCTCAACTCCGACAACAACATTTCCTATGTTCACTGTGATGTCACTAACGATAACGACGTTCAAATAGCCGTCAACTCTGCCGTTTCGCGCCACGGCAAGCTCGACATCCTCTTCAGCAACGCCGGAATCGGTGGCAATTTGGACTCCTCCATCATCGCCCTTGATCCTGCTGACTTGAAGAGGGTTTTTGAAGTCAACGTCTTCGGCGCCTTCTACGCAGCCAAACACGCCGCTAAAATAATGATTCCTAGAAAGATAGGGAGCATTGTATTCACGTCTAGCGCTGTTTCGGTGACTCATGCGGGTTCGCCGCACCCATACACGGTGTCGAAGTGCGCGGTGGTGGGTCTGATGAAGAACTTGTGCGTGGAACTGGGGAAGCATGGAATCAGGGTTAACTGCGTTTCACCCTATGCGGTGGCCACTCCTCTGCTGACACGTGGAATGGGGATGGAGAAGGAGATGGTAGAGGAACTGTTTGCGGAGGCAGGGAACTTGAAGGGTGTGGTTCTGAAGGAAGAGGATTTGGCAGAAGCAGCTTTGTTTCTTGCTAGTGATGAGTCAAAGTACGTGAGTGGGGTCAACCTAGTTGTGGACGGAGGTTACAGCGTTAACAACACTGCTTCGGCCGAAGTAGCTTTAGGAAAGTTATCTGCTAATTAAGCCCAAATTGAAAGCTTTCATATTTGAGTTCCTTCGACCAAAAGCCGAAAGGTATGTTTTCTCGTTTGAATTAAAATAAAATAAAAAGTGAAGGTGTGTGTAAGACAACATTTCTGTTAATTAGCAAAAAGTGCAGTTACTTTTAGCTGGGAAAAAAAATCCAAATTTGTATTTCTGTATGTGAATTAAAATATAATATAAAAAGTATTAAATTAAACTTGTTGAATAATATAAGGGTAAATAATCATTTTTATTTTTGAATATATAGAATACTAATAAATTTATTCTCAAAAATAAAAAAAGTGTGATAAATATATTCATCCGCTAATTTCCTTCCACTACTGTTAATGAAAGAGTATAACGACATATTCATGGATGAATTATTTGTTAGCATTCTACAAGAACAAAAATAACTATTTATCTAAAATATAATTTAATATTCCTCTTTTTTCCCTTTTTTGTATAGTTGCAAGCATAACATTACAATAAATGCTTAAAAAATATCAAAACAAATATAAATTAAAAGCAAACATTTTAAAAAAATAAGTTGGATCTCATTTTTTTTAAGAGCTAATTTAATGATCGTACATTTTTGTTTGCGTCTCATATTTTTAGTAAGATAATGTCACATTAGAAATTTCAGAGTAATAGACAGATTATGCTTATTAATCAAATTATGTTTATTATTATGTTTGTTCTAACTTATGTTTCCTTTCATATTTTTTAAGTGTTTATTATAATGTTATGTTTGTGACGATTAAAAAATGAAAGAAAAATGAAGATTAAATTATATTTTTTTAAATAGTCATTTTTTGCCCTTGAATGTGTAAAATACTGACAAATTCATCCCTAATGTCTCACATAGACTCTTTTATTAACGATAATGGATAAATAAATTTGTCACACTTTATTCATTTTTAATGACTAAAATTTAAATTTTCATTTCACAGAAATAAATTTATCAATATTCTATATATTTAATAATAAAAATGATTATTTATTCAGAAGACTTAGCGACATGTATTTATTGAGTGTCGAACTTAATATTTACAATAAGAGAGAAATAAAATACAAAAGTCAAATGCTAAAAAAACCCACCCTCATATTTGTGTGTATCTTTCCAGTGAAAATGTCCTGCACTACTGAAGTGGACGACTTTTTTTTACTATTTTAGATTTTTTTCAAATAAATAAAATATTAAAATGAATGGTCTAACAAATTATTTATCTGTAATAAATTATTTTCGTCACGTAGATTAATGCATGAAATATTATTATGTATGATATAATAATTTTTTACATCAATTATTTTTATAATAAATGTAAAAGTGTAATTTTTTTACATTAATTATAAAAAAAAATAATGTAAAATATTCTTTTACATCAGATAAATAAAAAAGTTAAAGAGGGACACACACGAATGAATTATGAAGAAGGGTTTACGTGTACTGTAATGCCTTAATTTAATTATTTGTATAGGCACCGGAGGGAATGGGACGCCACTAGGGAGTAGGGCAGTGGATGCGAGGGAGGTTGGGCTTGTTTCGGATTAGTTTGTATGTCAGTCAGTTTCTTTCTCTTTCTCGATTGGAATCACTAGGGTTTTTAGAAACCATTGTTTCAATAAGAATTTTTAATTTAATAAGAGTGGTTTTAGGATATTTTTTTTTTATCTATTTCAATCTATTTTTAAAATAAAATTGAAATTTAATATTTTTAAAAATCTTATCATCACTTAACAGTAACTTGATATCTCAATAAATTATTTATCATAATTTTAAAATCAATTTATATATTAAAATATTTCTTTATTATAATTTTTTTATATAAAATAGATATTTATCCTATCATTCCTATGTATTACACATTTTAAAAATACTAATTCAGCAAAAAAAATTCAAAAAAAAAAAATACTGAAGGCCAAAGTCGAACAAAAAATACTCGAAAAATAAAGAAGAAAGAATAAGAAAGGTTAGGAGAATAGGAGGAGAGTAGAGAAAGAGTGCAATCAGGGAGAAGGCCAACAGATTAAAATTCACATTTTTATGATGGTGGGGAATGATGATTTTGTTTTTAAAGTGTTGAATAAACTAAAAAAAAACAAAAAAAAAGACATTTGTTCTAGTGGATGTATGGTTTTGCTGTTATTTGATGCACATGGTTATAAAGAACCTAGGACTAAACATTTCAAATGGGGAGTATTTCTTGCATTTCTTAGTCTAAGGAACTGTTTCTTCTAAGAAACTCTCCATTGAAGACAATCTATGTGGCACATGAGTTGTTTCCCCTTAAATTTGGATTTCTAGTATAAGAAACTGTTTTTTAGGATAGTTTATTATTTTCAATACATAAATCAACTGAAATCAGAAGGCAAAAATAGAACAGAAATACCAATTAACTGAAATGGGGAAAGGGAAGAAGGAGAAATTCCCAGACGTTTCTGTGTCATTGGAGATGATGAAGAACCTTGGCTCGATGAAGAGAAACGGAAGCGTAAACGACCTTGGTGGATGGAGGAGAATGGGAAGTGTGAGGAGAAGGAGAATGGGAAGCGTGAACGAGAGGGGGAAAGGGAAGCGTGAAGAGAGGGGGAAGGGTCATAAAGAAGCGTGAGGAAGCAAGTGGAAGGTTCTGGAGTCAGCATGGGGAGGAAATGTGGGGAGTATGCGTGGGGAGGAAACATGCATTGATCCGGAAAAAAAATCACTTTATAAACTTGTAGAAGTGTGTAAAAGCATTTTCACTCTGAATTTTTTTTCCTAAATTTTCACCCAAGAAGCATTTCTATTAAGCCTCAATTTTTTTTATCCTCTTTAAAATGGATCCCAATCAATATAATTTGTAGTGTTACTATAGTTATTTGCAAAATCAAGTACCCCTACTAGTGAAAATTCTCAAAATCTACCTCAATATCAACCACCACTACCAATGAGTGAAAATTCTCAAAATTCACCATAGTATGTCATGTATTCACCACCCCCACACATGTGTTATATGTATCATTCATCCAATGTAGAGTCACCTACCAGTGATAGTTTTCAAAATTCACAATTCTGTAGTCAACCATCACCCCCACCAACCCAAACATGTGTTATAGATCTTCTTTATACAATATTGAGCCCCAAGCAATGAAGGTCAATCACCAATCGGCGTAGACAATATTCAACTAGATGAGGGAGAACACCCTTCTAGTGGGAAAAAAACTTGTACATCGTTCTTAGTGATAGAAGATGTGATTCTCGTCCGATTGTGGCTCAATATATCAAAGAATTTAATTATAGGTGTTGACCAAACATCAAATCAATATTGGGCAAGGATAAAAAATGCGTACAACAATGACGACGTGCATCAAAGTGGGCAATTTTATGAAAGAAGTTGGACTCAATTGAAATACCGATGGAACAGGATCCACTCTGGAGTTCAAAAGTTTAACGGGTGGTACAAACAAGCAAATAAACATAGAAGAAGTGGAAGTTTAGAGAATGATGTTATGACTGATGCTCATATGATATACTCACAGGATATTGGTAAAAAAAATTGAGGTTAAGCATACTTAGTTGTTGTTAAAGATCAATCAAAATTCGATGCAGAATTTATGTCAAACTCCTCGAAAAGAACAAAGGTTTATGGTGAAAATTACTCGTCATCTTCTAACCCAGAGGCACCCATTGAAGTCGAAGAATATGATATGACATCACTAATGTCTCGTCCAATTGGACAAAAAACAACAAAAAAAAAATAGCAAAGGAAAAGAAGCTTCTAACACTCTTGATTTATCTGGAATAGAAAGTGTAATGAAAGACAAGAATGCAAACACATTAAAACTTATTCAGTGAAAGGAGGTAAAAAAAGACATATACAAGAACAAGAAAGGCGTATGTAGTATGAAATCTTCATGAATGATACATCCAACATGTCGGAGCAACAACCTAAGACCACGAAAAGGATTGTGATCATATTAAAAAAAATTATTCAATTAAAAGTTTAGTTCTTATGTTCGAATATTATATTGATGTTGTGTTTGATATTTTATTTTAATAGTGTAGATCATTGTTGTATCTTAAATTTAGAATTTTATGTTATAAAATTAGGTGTTGAAAAACTAGTTGTTGAAAAATTAAATATTATGTCATTTTATTATTTTTAATTGATATTTTCTTCAACAATTCATATTTTTATTTGTATTTATAAAAATTAAAAAAATAATAAATTTTAATTAAAAATATAAATATATAGATTTTTTTAGAATTTCTTGCTTATTCTTATAATTTTTTATATTGGAAAAAAATTTATATAATTTTTTTAATGAGTGACATGAGTATGGGACAACAAAAAATATTGAGAGACCATAAAAAGGTGGTAAAGAAATTCAACTAGCTACTTTTTATTATACATGTTCTAATGCTACATGCTATACAAAGTCAATGGTGTACCTACGAGTCGCAACACGTGGTTGCCAAAGTCCATACTTATGACCAATGGGTTGTTAACTGTCGCAATCGCCACTTGGCAGGAACTGGGAAATTATACCCACACTATTTTAAAATGTACACTACAGCTCATAAATGCATCCTGTCCGTTTCCTTTTAGATTAAATACAAGATCAATTTTCGGAATGAGGATATGATGAAATATAAATTTGAAGCTCAAACCAAGTTATAAGGCCACAAATTTTAAAACTGAAGTGGTATAAAGATTTATTATTTTTGTTTATAAAAATGTAATTATTTTTAAATGAGAATTAATTAAAAAGTGTTTCTATTTTATAATTTTGAAAAAAAATTTATACCCAGATGATAAAAAAAACCCACATATTTCAATGCTTAACATTATTTTCTCTTCCTCCCTTGCTCCTTGTAACACTGTCATTTATTTCTTTTTATTTTCTTTTTTAAAAAAATCCTTTTAAAAAAACTTACCCAAATATGTCTTAACTATGATGACTTGTAGCTAAAACGAGCAAACATGGTGTTTAATTTTGCTTTACTGAATTTGGGAGTTTAAAATCAAAAAGCATTTTAATATGTTATGCATTAACCTAAATTTTGGGAGTTTGAAAATGTCTTAAATTATATTTCTAAAACTATTAAAAAAACACTATCAATTATCACATCTCGAAATTTTTTAATGTTAATTTTGAGGAGCTAAGTAAGTTTTTTCAAATTAGAGGCTTAAACTTTTTAATTTGGAATCAACTAAAAAAAATCACTTTTAAATTTAAGGAACCAAAAATACATTTAACTAAAATTTGATGGACCAATACATATTTAAGCCAAAAAAATTAATACAAAATTTCACAACTTATAACTAATTACACATGTGTATGTGTTATTGACATGAATACATGTGTATTATTGACATGAATGTTGTTAGCCACGTCATCAATAAGTTTATCATCATTAGTGATAAGGGAACAATAATAACATTTCAACAATTCAGGGATTAAAAATATAAATTTTGAATCTGAAAAATCTAAATAAAAATTATTCAAATTAAAAAAATTAAAACTATATTTAAGTCTTAAGACAATTTGAAAATGTATTTTTTAAAATAGCGTATAGTAGTTATAAAATAACTAAAGTAATTTGGTTAAAAAAGGTAATAACTAAAGTAACAAAAAATGTTGGAATCGAGATGCTAGCAGTATTGTTCAACCTTTGTCAAGGTAAGAGATTCCCGATGTCCGAAAAGCATCTCCCTCCATGTGAACATGATAATACAGCAACTGAGAAGACCTTCACGCGCGTGCAGCGAATGCTTCCAATACGAAAATAATATTTGGAAATTTCTTGGATATAGACAGTAGACACTCTTAGATATAAACAAAACAAAAAAAAAAGTTATTTTTTTGTCAGAAAAAAATATTAATAAGGTGAAAAGTTACCCTATTATTTGAAGAAAAAAAGATAGATCTCCAGTCCATCACAACACATTGTTCCCACTTCTTGAAAATTAATTTGACTGTTGTTAATTTGTTTCATAGATGTGGTGTTTAATTTTTACGAGATACTGACCAACGTTGTTTCTTTAGCTAGATATTCTTCAAAAACATACCCTAAATTCATATAATGCATTCACAAATTTTGCTTCATCTAGCTATACCAACAGCAGAAATTATTTTTGGAATTATGTCGTCCATATCAATATTGCTTTAAGCTCAATTTATTCATCTTACAACTAATCAAGTAATCGAACATAAATGTGTATTGAATATAAGATTAAATCATTCAGATAATAATTCACTTTAATTTTTAACAAAAATAATTTTTAATTAAATTTTATTTATTAAATTATTTTAAAAAAATTCCCATCGATTAACCGAACAGTTAAAGAAAAAAAAAGTAAAAGTTGGGGCAAAATCTATTAAGTGTCAGTGTCAGCAATTCAAAAACGGGTCTTGCTTTATTGATAAGCTGGGGTAATATTGCGCATCCGTGAGATTCATGAAAGGATGCTAATAGAATAGGTTTCACACCACACTAAAGCCAATATTGCTTTATTCAAAAACAGGTCTTCTCCCTTTCCTTTTCTCTATCTAATAATAGAGCTTCAGAAGAAAGAAAGAAAGCCATGCAAGGGTGTTCCTCCTCAGACTCAGACGCTCCACTCTCCAAGAGGTAATCAAAATCACTACGTACTCAAATTCACGTATTAACAATTAGGTTTTATTACTCCATGATTATGTTAACTACTCTGTTCTGGAGCACTTACCCTTCCAAGCATGCGCATGCAGGTTAGATGGCAAAGTAGCACTCATAACCGGCGGAGCCAGTGGCATCGGTGAAGCCACCGCCAAGCTTTTCCTTCGCCACGGTGCCAAGGTCGTCATCGCCGACATCCAAGACAACCTCGGACACTCCCTGTGCCAAAGCCTCAATTCCTCCGGCGACAACAAAAACAACAACATTTCCTATGTTCACTGCGACGTCACCAACGACAAAGACGTCGAAACCGCAGTCGACGCTGCCGTCTCGCAACATGGCAAGCTCGACATCCTCTTCAGCAACGCCGGCATCGCGGGCAGTTATAACTCTTCCAACTCCATCACGGCCATTGACAACGGTGACCTGAAGAGGGTCTTCGAGGTGAACGTCTTCGGTGCCTTCTACGCCGCCAAACACGCCGCTAAGGTAATGATTCCCAGAAAGAAAGGGAGCATTGTTTTCACTGCTAGCATCGCTTCGGTGTCGAATGCTGGTTCGGCGCACCCGTACGCGGCTTCGAAGCACGCGGTGGTGGGTTTGATGAAGAGCCTGTGCGTGGAAATGGGGAAACATGGAATCAGAGTTAACTGTGTTTCGCCCTATGCGGTGGGGACTCCTATGCTGACACGTACGATGAGGATGGAGAAGGAGAAAGCAGAGGAGATATATTTGGAGGCGGCGAACTTGAAGGGAGTGGTTTTAAAGGAAAAGGATGTGGCAGAAGCAACTTTGTTTTTGGCTAGTGATGAGTCAAAATACGTGAGTGGAGTGAATCTAGTTGTGGACGGAGGTTATAGTACCACCAATTCTTCTGCCGAACAAGCTTTCACAAAGTTTACTTTTAATATTTAAGCCCAAATTGTAAGTTTCAATTTCTGGGTTATTTCAAGTTGTTCTGTTTTTATTTTAAAAAATAATAAAGTGAATTTGTCTTGGTATTTTTGTTTTATAGTTACTTCTGAAAATAAAAATCACACCTCTTTGACTTGAGATTTTAGCATTATAACCAAAAAGAAGTTATAGCTTTCGTCGGATCTCTATTTTTTATTATCGTCAAATAAAATTAGAATCATAGGATTAAATGTTCTCCCAGGATTTTGATCTCTTCATTTCTTTTTCTCTCAATTTCTTTTATTTTATTAAACTTTTTTGAGAAAGTAAATGTTACTTTATTTATTTTAAAGCTTATAGAAATGGAAGAAACAGAGGAAATCGGAAATGGAGAGTATCTATTTCCGCTCTCCTAAGCATGGCCTATAGGCAACAACAAAGTTTAAGAATCGGATGATCTATCAAATTGCAATCTGATATTTGGAATAAGATGAGTCATAAGTTCAGTTGGATGTATTTTTTATGTGCAGCAATCCAAATTGATGCGGCCAGATTTAGAATCAAATTGAACAAGATTACTTATCTTTTTTTCTCTCTATATATAGGGGAAATAACATAATTTCAATTTAAACTCATTTCAATTTTATAAATCTTATCTACCTATCGTTATTCCTATGGTAATCTTACTGAGTCGTTCTATGTTATCACTTTGCTCACCAACCTCTCATTGTGGCGTCGTCGTGCAACCATCACCTCATTTTGATGCGGTCAAATTTAGAATCAAATTGAACAAGATTACTTATCTTTTTTTTCAATATATAAAGGGGAAACAACATAATTTCAATTTAAACTCATTTCAATTTTAGAAATCTTATCTACCTATCCTTATTCCTATGGTAATCTTACTAAGTCGTTCTATGTTGTCACTTTGCTCACCAACCTCTCATTGTGGCGTCGTCGTGCAACCATCACCTCATTAGAGACTCACTTTTATTAGAGTAGCAAGTGAGTCAAACTAAATTTATTTACTTTTTTTTTATTTTATTTTAGTTTTTTATTGTGATTTTGAGTTAAATTGATCTTTTGATTCATTGTTGAGCGTGTTTTGTCGTAGTAATTGTATTTTTTGTTGAGTTAAATTGATTTAGAAATGTCTGCAATTGCGATTGAATTGTAGGTGAAATTGTGGTCTCGAATCATTTTTTAAAACTGTAATTTGAAACTTTAGATTAATTTTTTTTATATTTTATAATCTACGTTGATGTATATGATTATTCTTCCTTTTAGTGTAGTTATTGATATAGAACTTCTATGATATCTTTAATGTTAATGGTTAAAGATAATTGTCATTTTTTTTAACTTGAATTTTTTATATTTTTTGTGTTTTTTAAGATTTTAAATTTCAATGTATTAGGAGAAATTTTTTAAAATAAATATAAAATTTTTATATTTTTTATTATAAATGAAATCATATAAGGCAATTCCGATTTGATCACAAACCCAACACCGTGATGGAATCAATTTTTAAAACTATGGACAAGAAAATCGGGGGGAATATATCAGATATTCATATTTGTCGATTGTTAATTGTGGCATTGGAGATAAGGATAGCAATTCATTTCCTAAACAAGGGTCCACAATGACATAGTCTCGTTAGAAATGAAGGACAAAATTTATATTAAATTGCCTTTTACCTTTTACGAAAGAAGGTCTTTATATTCATACGATTAAAGCAATTCGGATAAAGCATCAACAAGGACATATTCCATACTCATTAATTGGGATTGGCCATTGAACAAAAGCAACTCAATTAATTTAATGTTAATAAAAATTAATTTTAATTAAAACTGTTGAATGCAACAAAGAAAGAGAGAGAGAACATACTAGATAGGAAAATTGGCAAGAAATATTGACACGTGTCCATTGTCGGGACAGATGGTTCATACTCCATAGTCATTTATTACACGTGTTCCTTAGTTTTTTTATTCAAGCAATCCAAGAGAAAAGGCACAATTAAAACGTTCTTTTAAGCTATTCTATCCTTTTGCTTATTAATTTTCTGTTAGGAGTTTAGTTTTATTAAACATGGATTTTCTGTAGTGTATTTTTTTTATCAAATAATAATAATAATAGTTATCAATACTAATGATGTATATGATATTATTTTTAAGATTCATTTAAAATTATTAAATCAAAAAATACTAATATATTATTATAGCAAAAAAGATGTTGGAATGGAAATGCTCATGAAACATCTCACCCGTAGGCATGTGGCACTGTGTCCGTGGCAGTATTGTTCAATCTTAGTCAAGGTAAGAGATAACCCGGTGTCCGAAAAGTATCTCCCTTCATGTGAACCAAATCCAATTATACAAAAACTGAAGAACTTTGGTTAAAAAATCTATGTATTTTAGGATTGTTTAGTGTGATTTACATGTTTTGTATGGATTATGAGTGAAATGAAAGAAGATGAAAATAAGAAGAAAAAAATAAAATAAAATGTAAATAAAATTCAAAATAAATGTTTGCATGAATAAAAAAAGTATACTACAGAAAGTGAGATTGTACAATTTTAATCTCTTAAAAAATTATTGTACATTTGATTTTTTATATTTTTAAAATTTAATAATTTTGGTACATTTTTAGTTTACTGTCAATTTTTTAACAAAAATTCTTGACATGACATGGTTTGCTAAAGTGACAATAAAGATCAAAATGATAAATGTTATATTCAACATTAGCAGCACATTTAACTTAAGTTAGTAGGAATAAGTGGTAGATGAATTTAATGATAAATCGAAAATGAGACAAAAAAAGAGAAAAAGAGAGAGAAAAAAAGTGAAAATAAGACAAAAGAGAGAAAAAATAAGCTAAAATAAAAGAGATGTGAAAGGAAGAAGAGAGAAAAGAAGAAGAAAATGACTAAAATAAGAAAACGACTGGAACATAGTATTACTATTGGGTTTAATCCTCCACCAAACTTATAGTTTTTCTCCACTTCATCCTAAGACATATCGTCCGCCAATTTGTATCTCACTCCATTAAATCTTGTTTAACTACCTTTCCCCAGGTAAGTTCCGGTCGATCTCTACCTCTCTTTGTGTCAAGCTCTTGGTAACAAACTATTGTTCTTATGGGAGCATCCAGTGCTCGTCTCATAAAGTGTCCAAACCACCTCAATCTATGCTCCCTCATCTTTTCACATACCGGTACACTGATACCTTTCATCGAATATCCTCATTTCTTATCTTATTCATCTTTGTATATCCACACATCCACCTTAACATTCTCATTTCTGCTACCCCTATTTTATGCTCATATTGCCTATGTGCTGGCCAACATTCTGTTCCATATAACATTACCGATCTTACAGCTGTTCTATAGAATTTTCCTTTTAGCTTAAGGGAATTTTCCGGTCACACAAAAACCCCGATGCACTCCGCCATTTCATTCATCTTGCTCTAATTCTATGATTTACATCCTCATCAATCTCACCACCTTTTTTCAACATTGATCCCAAGTATCCAAAAACATCTTTCTTGGGTACCTCTTGACCAAGTAGATACACTGTGTCTTGATCACAATCTCTTACCCGCGAAAACTCGCACTTCATATACTCCATCATGCTCTTACTTATCATGAATCCTTTAGACTCCACAGTGTTTCTCCACAATTTCAATTTCCTATTAACACCATCTTTGGTCTCATAAATAAGCACGATATCATTTACAAAAAACATACACCATGACACTGCCTCTTGAATATCTTGGGTTAGTCCATCCATCAATAAGGCAAAGAGATAAGGACTAAGAACTGAACCTTGGTTGTACCTGTATACCACAACTTGAAACCGGTGTCTTCCACTTCCTTGGCATTTTCTCCAACCCACTTAGTTTCTTGCAAGCAAACAATATTCATTTTCCTTCTGGCAAAAACATCTGCTAACTTCCTCAGTTTACCCGTTAATGTTCCTATGTTCCAGCTTCCCAATTTCATCATAAACCCCTGGGCATTGTTTGCCTGTCATGCTCGCACATTTGCGTGTTGGGACCCTTGTCTTTTTGTCACCAAATCCGAGTAAGACCTGACATCTTGCCTTTCAGTATGGACCTTAGCTCACTTATCACTACATTCCAGGATCAATGTAGCGCCTTGCCTTATGGCAAGGACCCTAACTCATTTTTCGATACACTCGGGGTCCGATGTAACGCATTGCTAGAGAGCTTAACATTTCTAATGTGATCTTTGAGATGGATTCTTTAGTTGTAGTTCACATGATTCATACTGGGAGGGCGCGACGCAATCCAAGGTTCTCCAATCCATAGTAAACAATCGCGAAATTATGGGGCAGCTTGCCTCTAATGATTAGTCCCTTAATGTGGTGCATGTTTTAAGAGAAGCTGATTTCCTAGCCAACAAGCTAAAGGGTCATGATGGAAGCTTTGACTTGTCTTATTTTATCATCCTCCCCGACTTTGGTATTCCGGAGAAACGAATCTTGATTGAACTTATATTTGCCCAATGGATATAATTTGCTCATGGTAAAATTTTTGATGGATTCGATATACTTTTATCTTCAACAAATAGTCCAACGTTCAATGCAGGACGAAACATATGGTTGCCTGGTTGGTTAAACGCTGTTAATGAGAATAGTAATCCTCTATTCTTAACAATACTCTACTCTGTTACGCTTCCATGACAACCCTTGATATAATTTGGTAACAGCTAACAAGTGTTTATATATATATATATATATATATATATATATATATATATATATAATATTCCCTTATGCAGTTATGCTAGACTGAGACTCACACATGCATGATGCATTTTCAATCAAGCCTTTGTCTACTCTGGACATGTTCTCAAAGCACTTTAGAAACATCAATTCACAATCTCAAGTTGACATGCTAGTAACATTAATAATAATAATAACAACAACATAATAACAATGACAAACGAAGAAAAATTCTGGCCCTCTAGATGGATTTATGAATCCGTCTACGGGGACAATATGTATTGGTCTCAAACTATGTACGTAATTGATTTCTTTTTTCTATCACATTATATTATACTTATATTAATTACCATGTAAGTACGTTGTTTTCCTTAGAGTTAGCGCAAAGTAAAGTATATTTTTTTAAAAAAAACACAAAAATCTATAAAAGGCAAGAACCATCGTGGTTGACCAAAGCAATCATTTATGGTGACCCAATATTATGGCAATTTTGATACTGTTATTTTTTAATCAATCAAATTACATGTCATTTTTTTATTATTTTTTTGTTTTTTGAAATTAATCCTTGTTTTTTTTATAAAATATTAAAATTATAAATTTTCTAAATTAGAAAATATAATTAAAAATAACTTTAAAAATCTGAATCCTAAAATCTTTTTAGTTACTTTTAACACTTTTTATAAAAAAAATATCAAAAAAAATTCGGGTTTAAAAATTTATTATTGTTTCTTAAGTATCAGTTTTATTTTGTAAGTATAGGTTTTATAAAAAGTGTTGAAAATAACTAAAAAAATTAGGTTTTAAAATTTTAAAATTATCTTTAATCATATTTTTTGACTTAAAATAATAGTAATTTTTAAAAAAATCAATGATTAATTTAAAAAATAATAATTAATAAAATATTATATATAATTTGATTGAACTGTATGAAAATCCCAAATTATCATGAGCAGAGTAGAAACTCTCAAATGTTTGTTGTCACGTTGTTGAATAGTTGTGTGATTGTGTCCACACGACAGAAAAGACCACGAAGAAAAAAGGAGAAGAAATAAAAAACAGTTTGTGTGATAAAAAACGTGACAAGTGAGGAAAACAAATATAAAATAGGTAACTCAGGTACTGTTTCATTTTCTTTTTGTTTTGTTTACAAAGAATGGCCTAGTACGTACTCGGCACTCCTAATTAATGGCCCTATAAGCTACTGTTTCATGAATAATGCATTTAAAGCATTCCCTTGTTATCCGATAACGATAAGGCTTAAGAAGAAACATGCAAGGGTGCTCACACACACTTCAATCGCTATGAGGTAATCAATTAAATCATAATTTAAACTCAGTTATTCTCTAAACATATATAATTCAAACTCGTATCGTATCTATCCCTCACACATGATTATAGTTTTGGAGTGTTGGATAATTTCCGTTTTTAGTTGATAGGTATCTTATCTTTATTTGATAAAATATTTATTTGATAAAATATAATCTTTATTAGATATATTTTATTTGATAAGATATAATCTTTATTAGATATCTTTTAAGATATAATCTTATTTGATTTGATGGTTTAGGCCCAGCCCATTTCATCCTATAAATAGATGAGTAAGGGTGGAGGCAAAACACACAGAAATTTGAGAGCCTCAAGTGACAGTCTTGAGAGCACATTTGAGCAAGCCTCCATGCTTGCATATTTGAGAGAGCGTTGAGATACTCCGCTATTTGATATTTGACTGCGTGAGAGATTCCGCAGTATTTGAGCAAGCCTTGTGCTGTGCATTTGAGAGATCTCTAGAGAGAGTTTGAGTGAAACACTCTAGAGAGTTTGAGTGATAACCATTGTTGGAGAGGTTGAGTGTACCACCACATTGGTGTATTTGATTCATTGTAACCCATTATTGTTATAGTGAATATTTGATCTAGACTTGGTCTCGTGGGTTTTCCTCTTCGTGTTGAAGAAGGTTTTCTCCTATGTAAAACAAATTCTGATTGTCTCTCTCGCTCCTCTCTCTTTTGATTTCCGCTTCCGCATTTGATTTGATATTTGAGGGTCTGAGATAACCCAACAGTGGTATCAGAGCCCAGGTTCGAGGGTTCTGAAGGAGACGAGATGGAGACCAGTGGCATAACTCACGACGGAGATATGTTCAAGTTGACCGCAGATAACTTCAATTACTGGAGGTCGATGATGGAGGATCATCTTATCTGCAAGGACTTATATGATCCCATTGTCCTTAAAGAAAAGCCGACCGG
>PYAF01005492.1:2768497-2786604 GCA_007407185.1 Glycine tomentella
CGGGTTGGTAAACTACTTCGGAGAAAGTATATGGAAGCTGGCCAAGGGAAATTTGGTTATGGCTCGTGGAAAGAAAGATGGTTCCTTGTATGTGATGCAAGGAAAGACAATTGGTGGAGAAACCAATTCTGTCAGAGATGGATATTCCCTGGAGTTGTGGCACAAGCGTCTTGGCCACATGAGTGAGAAAGGACTCCAGATGTTGAGTAAGAAAGAACTATTGACCGGGTTGAATGGCCAAGTGCTGGAGAGTTGCTCGCACTGCCTAGCTGGAAGACAGCACCGGGTTTCGTTTGTGAGACCGGATCAGCCCAGACGACGCAAGAGGATTCTTGACCTCGTCCATACAAATGTATGCTCCATGACTGAGAGATCACTCGGTGGAGCTCTGTATTTTGTTTCTTTCGTTGATGATCATTCCCGCAAAGTGTGGTTTATTTGATGAAGACCAAAGACCAGGTGCTCCAATGTTTCAAAGAATTCCACGCGATGGTGGAAAGGGAGACTGGCAAGAAGTTGAAAGTGGTTCGATCTGATAATGGTGGTGAGTATTGCGGTCCCTTTGATGCTTATTGTAAACAAGCTGGGATCCGATTTGAGAAGACGCCTCCCAAGACTCCGCAGTTGAATGGACTTGCCGAGATGATGAACCGGACTATTGAAGAAAAGGTCTAAAGTATGCTATCCAATGCTCGATTGTCGAAAGCATATTGGGGAGAAGCCGTCAGAACAGCAGTTGACTTGATTAATTTGTCACCATCAAGACCACTTGAAGAAGACATTCCTGAAGAAGTCTGGACAGGTCGGAAAGCGACCTATGATCACCTAAAGGTGTTTGGATGCCGAGCTTTAGTGAATATCCCTAAAGATGAAAGGGCAAAGCTCGATGAAAAGACGAAGGAATGCATCTACCTTGGTTCGCCGAAAACCGAGTTTGGGTTCAGACTGTGGGATCCTATCAAGAAGAAGATAGTGAGAAGTCGAGATGTGATCTTTCATGAAGATGAGACTCTTCATGATATCTCGAAGCCCCATGACCGGGTTACTGTCAGACGTGAAGAACCCGGCTGCCGTCGTGACCGAGGTGAAGAACCCGTCCCTCTTGTGCAGACTGAAGCAAGGGGAGAAACTGAAGATGATGATCTCCAACAAGAAGCTGATGAGGACCAAAATATTGAGGTCCGAGTTGATGAAGAGAACCGGGGTGATGAACCGAGTTCTCCAGTGGTTGAAGAAGAACAACCGAGATACCCTAAGAAGGAAATGCAGGACGAGATGAATTCCCTGCATGAAAACCAGACTTATGAGTTGGCCGAGATGCAAGGCTACTCGGATGCCGAATTAGGGGGAGATTCCGACTCGAGAAAATCGACGACGGGATATTTGATGAGACTTGCTGGAGGAGCAGTCTCTTGGCAATCAAGATTGCAGAAGTGTGTGGCACTATGGGCCACCGAGGCCGAGTACGTTGCAGAGTACTTGGCAAAGTGCACACCGATTTGAACTGGTCCGATATGATGACCAAGCCGGTACCAGCATGGAAATTTGAAGATTGCTGTGAAGGAGCCGGGCTGATGAATTCGGCACATTGAAACCGAGAAAGAAGGCCGGGATGTTGAAATTAAAGAACCCCAGTTTCACTGAAAAACGGAAGGGGGAGATTTGTTGGATAATTTCCGTTTTTAGTTGATAGGTATCTTATCTTTATTTGATAAGATATTTATTTGATAAAATATAATCTTTATTAGATATATTTTATTTGATAAGATATAATCTTTATTAAATATCTTTTAAGATATAATCTTATTTGATTTGATGGTTTAGGCCCAGCCCATTTCATCCTATAAATAGATGAGTAAGGGTGGAGGCAAAACACACAGAAATTTGAGAGCCTCAAGTGATAGTCTTGAGAGCACATTTGAGCAAGCCTCCATGCTTGCATATTTGAGAGAGCGTTGAGATACTCTGCTATTTAATATTTGACTGCGTGAGAGATTCCGCAGTATTTGAGCAAGCCTTGTGCTGTGCATTTGAGAGATCTCTGGAGAGAGTTTGAGTGAAACACTCTAGGGAGTTTGAGTGATAACCATTGTTGGAGAGGTTGAGTGTACCACCACATTGGTGTATTTGATTCATTGTAACCCATTATTGTTATAGTGAATATTTGATCTGCACTTGGTCTCGTGGGTTTTTCTCTTCGTGTTGAAGAAGGTTTTCTCCCACGTAAAACAAATTCTGATTGTCTCTCTCGCTCCTCTCTCTTTTGATTTCCGCTTCCGCATTTGATTTGATATTTGAGGGTCCGAGATAACCCAACATGGAGCACTTACTTTTCCAGGCATGCAGGTTACAAGGCAAGGTGGCACTCATAACCGGCGGAGCCAGTGGCATCGGCGAAGCCACCGCGAGGCTTTTGCTTCGCCATGGTGCCAAGGTCATCATCGCCGACATCCAAGACAACCTCGGACACTCTCTTTGCCAAAACCTCTACTCCTCCGACAACAACATTTCCTATGTTCACTAAGACGTCACCAACGATAACGACGTCCAAACCGCCGTCAACGCTGCCGTCTCGCGTCACGGAAAGCTCGCCATCCGGTTCAGTAACGCCGGCGCTGTTGGCAGCGTGAGCCCTTCCATGACGGCGCTTGACAACGCTGACCTGAAGAGGGTTTTCGAGGTGAAGGTCTTCGGTGCTTTCTTCGCCGCAAACACGCCGCTAGGGTAATGATTCCTGAAAAAAGAGGGAGCATTGTACGTGTTCACTTCTAGTGTTGCTTCGGTGACTCAAATGAAGAACCTGTGCATGGAACTGGGGAAGCATGGAATCAGAGTTAATTGGGTTTCAGCGTACGCGGGGGCCACTCCTCTGATGACACGTGGAACCGGGATGAAAAAGGAGATGGTAGAGCAACTGTTTGCGGAGGCAGGGAACTTGAAGGAAGTGGTTATGAAGGAAGAGAATGTGGCAGAAGCTACATTGTTTCTCGCTAGAGATGAGTTAAAGTACGTGAATGGGCTCAACCTAGTTGTGGATGGAGGTTACAGTGTTACCAATGTTTCTGTTAAAGCTGTAAGAAAGTTTTCTGTTAAGCCCAAGTTGTAAGCTTCAATTTCTGGGTTACTTCCACACACACACACACAAAAAAAAAAAAAAAAAAAAAAAAACTGCTCTTTTTGGAATTTGTGAAAAGGAAGGTGAAGCCGTGAAGGTTTGTTTAGTTTAGTTTGTTTCAGAAAAATAATTATTATTTTTATTTTTCAAGATTTTTTTTTTTCTGTGTGTGTAATAAAAAATGCAGTACTACGAGTTACTTCTTTGAATAAAACTGCATGTGTATAATTCTCTGGATGGATCTATGAAGTAAACATATGCTCAATATAATGGATAGGAGGGGCATGCTTGTATTGCAGGGAAAGTTATAATAAATGCTTCTTGTAAGTTGGAATCATTATTATAAATGTTTTGTATGATATATTTATATTTATATTTATATTTATGAAATTATATTAATAACTAATTGTTATTGTGAATTAAATAATAACATTTTTTTTCAAAATTATGGTACTTATTACGAGGAAATACTTTTAATTTTAGGAAACATTTAAGTGTTATTGTTTGATTTGTAAACTAAATGATATGAATACCAATTTGATCCTAATCTGGTTTATCTATATCAATTACACTAGTTATCAATATATATATATATATATATATATATCATTACCCTACTCATCATATAATATGTGAGATAATACTTCACATCTATGTCTTGTCAAACTGATATGTAAGCAGTTTTTGTCACAAGCAGACATTGGAAAGCTTTTAGTGGATAATATATAGAGAATCTAAAACTATCGCTTTGGAATAAGCATGAACTACTTCTGCCATTATATAGCAACTCCATCTAATTAAACTATTATAACCATTTCTCAGAAATATCGATTTCTAAGCACATAGTATCACACTCATTTGGATCTTTAAAATCATACAACAAATCTTTGCGCATTTAGTTTCTAAATCAAGCACTAACAAATATTCATAATCATCTCCATAACCCAAGTTAGATGATCTCCAATTTATCATGAGCCAAAAAAATCAAATCCAAGGGATGATTCTCACCGCTCTTAAATCTCCAAGACAAAGTCTGATGCATTTACTTGTTAAGAAGTATATAAAGCGTACTTTATCAAGGGCTACGATGCTTATTTGAACAACTGATGTTGTTTTGATGTTCCATTATCTATTTCTACGTATTATGAAGAATTTATTGTTTGCTTTGACTGACCCTAATTTTATTTTACAATGCTTCTTTGTTAGCCATCAGCAGAATGTTTTCTTGCAAAACTTCTTTAAAATGTCACGGTTAAAAACAAAATATGTATCGATGTAAGTATATAAATTTCCCAAACTCGTGTAATTTAAATATAAATCAAATTACTGGATTTTCGTTGAAGTTTCTAGTTTGTCATAGGCTCATAGCTACCACATTTTTGGTAGAGTTTATTTTTTAAATATAAATCTAATTACAATTTGTGTGGTGACATGAATTGGTTTTTTTTAATTGATTAAATTTGCCGGTGGGGCTTTTCAATTAATTTCCATTTGGAAGTGCCATTTGAAAGCAACCAAGACAAGAATTTCCCACCATAAAATGATCAAATATTTAAACTTAAATGTGTTGACAAGTAATTGATAAAAGAATTACTTGTAGTTGGATGAAATAATTTTTTTTAATTTTTTTTTTGAGGAAAGTAATTAAAAAAATATCTTCTGATATGTTGATAAAAGAAATTATAATAAAGACTAAAATAGAATTTTATCCTCAAATTTATGATATTTTGAAAAAAAAAATTATAATCATTGTCTTTGTCAGTGTCAAAATATGTCCCGCTTCTATGTAAACCCTGACACTAGACAGGCATAAAATTTTCATTATAATCATATCAAGATTTGTCGTATTTATTAATTTATCCGTAACTTTTCTGTACACTACATTCGCATGTCGCGTCTTGTATAGCAATTTTACTGTTATTCAATTACAAAACTCTTTGCCTACATATTAGATTTCATTTTTTTCTTTCTTTTTCCTTCCCTTCCTTTTTCGTTCCTTTCATATTTTTTTATATCAAATAAAGCATTAAGTCATTAAAATAATCAATTTTGACATTTAATTTGGAGTGTTGATATTTTGGAACTCGTAGAAATTAGGGTCGGAACTGAGTACAATTTGAGTAGATAATAATAATTTGTGCCTCATAAAATTTAAGGAGAAAAATATTGAAATCCCAATCCGTGAAAGATATTATTAAATGGTTTATAAGACTTACACATCTTATTCAATCCCTTAAATTAAGTTCTCTTGGTACAACTTTAACATTTGTATAATATATTAAGGGAAAATTCATATTTTAAACTTAAATTTATTACCTACATAGTTTAATGAAATGTTTTAATGTAACTATTAATTTTTTTATAAACTAATAGAAGAAAATTTAATGAAAAATATTATCAAACATATTGTTAGTATGAATGAAATGTGTTCAATTCTCTTGAGCAAATGAGATTTTGAAATAGAGATATGCAAATGAAAAAAGAAATGATAAAAAACAGTGCATTAAAGATTATCATCTGGTTTCTTCAGAAAAAAAAAAAAAAAAAACTTAAGGTGATTATCCAAGTTCCAGTTTTGACTTTTGTTGGATTTTCTTTGTAGTATTTAGATGTTTAGATGAACTCATTAGCGATATAGTTATATTTGAATTATTTATGTTTTTATTTATTATTTGGTAGATTAATTTATCAAACGTCCTTTTATGACTTTTTTGTTTAAATTATGACGGATTAATCCAACATAATCTCAATCTATTCATTTTTTGAACAGTTAAAGTTGCATTAGGTTGAGTTGAACTATATTAAACCACCTTTATCTCCTACTTTGATATTTTCACCTGACCACTACATCTGAGCTGAGGTGACCTGCTTAGTTGTTCAATGCCAAGCATTATGCTTCTTGATAATGTCGGGGAAGCTGTTGGGTTTCGAATCTTAGCTAAAAATCAACTTGCTCCCTATCCTTGACCATAATCTTTCACTATTATGTAGCTCATGTGTAATACTTTCTTATTTATCAATTATTAAAGTCAAGTCCAAATGGTATATATATATATATATATTCTACATTTAAGATGTAAACACGAGTGGTGAAAAGAAGAAGGAAAAAAAAAAGGAAAACGTAAAGAAAATGAAAAATATGACAGATGAAATAAAGGGAGAAATATAAAATAAAATGAGGTAGAACAAGATTTAAAAAATAGATATCATTTTTATTAGTAAAATGGTCATTAGTGCGTATGTTCTAAAGAAAAAAAAATATGAAATGAAAATCATCGTTTATAATAAACACACTCAAATAGGCCTGTTTTGGGTCATAACACCGGACCACAAAAATGCAGCCCATAAAAATTTCGGGTCAGACTAGACTGTCCATTTTGACACCTCTATGCATTCCTAAGTCGAATCCTTTTATATTTTACATGGACAGGATTCATGTTACTGGGTAACTTGGATTTCGACTTTGCAGTGAGAAATATTATTAACAATACACTTTGTCACTTTCTAACACACTTTTATTCATTAATTAAAATTTATTAAAAATCACAGTTTTGTAAATGCTACTTTTTATGAGTCTCCCTTAGATTTTGTAGATTTCAACAAAAATTTAACTAATAATAGAGTGTATTAAAATTTTGATAAATGACCAATTTGATCCATGTAGTTTATATTCGCTTTTAATTTAGTCCCTATATTATAGAGATACACAATTTAGTCTACAATTATACAAATCTACCCACAATTTAATCCTACCATCAAGTCTCCTTCGTTCCAGTTAACTTTTATGATGCGTAACATGTTAAAGATGACGTGACAAATCCACGTGATGGAAATGAAAGTCACACGCTGGATCAGACATACAAGGTACAGTCCACGTCAATCAACAGTATTTTGGATTAAAATGTCAATGATTTTTGTTTTAAAAATTTTATTTTAAAATTTAGAAAAGAAGTACCATTAAAAAGATACTTTCATCTACAGTGACAAAATAGTCCCCAAAAAATATAACTTAATGACAAAATCATCCACGACTATTATGTACCATCAAATTGCAAACATTATTAAATGACAATTATTTGTTTTTGTTAAAACCATCATCTCCAATACAATCATCGACATGTGCATCCTCATCATCAACCACTTTTTCGTTTGTGCTGCCAACTACTGCCTCATCAACAACATCATACACACCATCAATGAGAATCTACGACATGACATTTATCACATGGTTAAAATATATGTACACATCCTTATTTGGATCATGAATAGATCTGTTACATGATGCTAACACATGTTCATCATTCAAAACATAGTTAAACCATCCTCAAACCCTCTTCTTGGTACCGAATAAAACACCTTTTGAAATTGACTATATCCATTGCAAGCCTTACACAGGTCATGGACAATCCACACATTCATTAGGTCATTCTCCAATGACTTCAGTAACATTTTTCACCCTTCACATACGCCAAAACCTTACTTTACGAAGTTGCCTTTCGTTGTCATCAACACAGAGAAATCAAAAGTAGACGATGAACACAAATCAAACGCCACCACATCTTTATGGCCACCGACAAAGCAAAGGTGGGAATGAGCAAAACAACCCACAATTCAATCTCTCACACACAAAATGTAAAAAGAAAGAAGAGTAGCGAAATGTCAATTTATGATAACTTGATAAAAGGTAAAAAAAACTAACATAATCTAACTAACAATTTGGTCCCCACATGCCTGACCTAACACATGGCTTCTACTTCCACCACTTGGATTTGCCACATCGTCTTTAATGCATCACGTCGTCATAAATATTAATTAAAATGAAAGAGACTTGACTGTAAGATTAAATTGTCGGTACATTTGCATAATTGTGGACTAAATTATGTATTTTCATAGTACGGGGATTAAATTGAAAGCAGAGTGTAAAGTATAGAGACCAAATTGGTCATTTACCCATTAAAATTTTGCAGATTTTTGTTGTATACTATTAGCATTATCAAGCACGGATGCTTAAGAAATCTTTGCATGTATCTACCATGCAAGTACAGTACAGCCCCAATTTATGTTAACTATTATTCTCAAGGTACCAAAAAGAATTATAAAAGAAAGGCTTCACAATATGTTATTTAACAAAGATTATCGCTACATAAAGTCGTATTTCTCATGGCATATGAACAATGATATTAAAAGGCCAATGGGTGGATTATATCAAACGCATGCAAGCAATACTTTACTCGCTGGAATTTGCTAGGCCTACCATTTTGAGCATGTTGCGATCTTCCTTGAACCTCTCCAGAATAGTGCCCTTGACAGCATCATTCTTGTCTTGTGTCGCATCTTGTGTGACTCCCCAGCATTCTATTACTTCTGGCAATATACGGTTAGTCTTGGAGAGACAAGGGCTACCAAACGTGGTACACGAAAATGTATGTCCTTGATCAAAGTTTGCTGATATAAACAAACCCAAGTGATTCACTCGTCCCCCAAAACCAATGCCATTTGGAATGTCCTCTGAACTGAAGTTGATAGCACACTACACAATACATGGACATTCAAAAGTTAAACAAGAATAATAAATCTATAACAAATAGGATAGCAAGTAGCTATCTAATTCCATAAAATCCAATGCAAAGTGTAGAGTAGACTGTAATCACACAGGCAGAAACAATTAGATAGTAGTTACCCATTGCAGATTATTGTTTGCTCCAGTTGGCCTGAATATAGATGCCACTGGATTTAGTTGAAAAAGGAAACATTTCAGGTCTCCGTAAAAGTCAGCATGCCGCTCCCATGGTTGAGAAGCATACCCTCCATATACATAACCCTCTTTATCCTTAATAATTAACACAGTTGGGCCTGCATGATTTCTGCAGTTGAAATTAAGAGTCAAATATGCATTCCAAATTTCCAATCCTACATAGGACTTAGTTAGAGCGGTGCAGAAACAGACATAAATGTTTTGTATAGATAAAAAGAAAATGAAATGAATTTAACTGTCATTTTAGCATTTTAAACCCCATAAAACAATAGATGCCGATAAACTGACAAACTATGCTTCTTTTTAATCAATCTTATCATAATCATAATAGTAATAAAAATTAGTTACACGTTGCTTCAAATTTTTACACGTATGGTAGAACTAAGTCTAAGATAATTCTTTAACTATGCATTGTAATAACAAGGCTCCTAACATATAGTTAAACCTATTCATAGCTATTGGCTTGTAAAACTAACGAAGAATAAACCCAATTGTAGTCCATGTGTAGTACCAAATCCTAGCTAAGTTTTAGTATCTCAAATTAACAGTTTTTTTTTTCTTCTTAAATATACCATGCATTAAAAACACTAAACAGAAACTGCAACAGCAATCAGCCCATGAAGCGGTGTTGTTAAATAGTAGCGCCATGCCATGGCGGATTTTTGGCCAACTGCCATAGGTAATATGTGAAGGGAGACCTGCTATGGCTGTGCCAAAGGCTGCAATGGCATGCTAAATGGCAGAATTTTGGCCATCCGTCATTGATAACACTGCCATGAAGCTTGCAACAGTTCAGAGGGTACTCAATATTTAAATATACTGGAGATATCATTATAGTAAAAAGAATGTGTCAGTCCTGCAAGTCATCTTGTGTGCTGTTTCTTCTAGATTTAACCCCATTGATTAAATGAAAGGCCAAGCCATTCACAATCTCCTCTAGGGTTAATTTCTGCAATTTTGATTTTATGTGTGATGTCGATAGAAATCTACTAATTTAGAGCAGTAGGATGCTTCAATGGCAAAAAAATGTACTTACGAAATGTTGCCCAAGAATGTATTAAAACTAAGACCATTGACAGAACTATGATACAAAAGGTTCCAATCTTCCAGGTCTTGGTGAGAGAGTGCTCCTCCAATATGCCAAGCATATTCCTTTCTCAAAAGTATAATGTTAGAATCAATAGCCTTCGAAGTCAATAGTTTAGGAATCTGATAACCAGGTCGTCCTAGAAAAAAGTAAAAACATTGGAATAAGAAAATATACTAATCGTTTACCCTGGACTTTGCTCAAAGCTAATTCCACAGCATTTTGTCTTATAAACAGTAATAAAATGAATACAGTCAAAATGTAAAGCATATTGTTTAATGAAATTGCACGTGTCTGTGCAACAGTCTAACAGACATATATCATGTTCAATGCAAACACAGAAGAAAAGAAAAATTGCAGTTTACGCAACTGTTTATGGTAACTAGCTGAATAATTTACAAGATTCAATATTGTGCAAAGAATTGCTATTAGGTCACCAGTATTCATTTAGTCAAGCTGCTAGCACGTGTTTAGCAGATCATCACCACCAATTGCTATTTAAAGTTAATATTGTTCAATAATTATTCTATTAGAAGAAATATCATTACTTGGGTCAAAATATTTCCATTTTAAGTAGGTCAAATTAATTGCAGTAAAATTATTTTTGGTTGGTAATAAGAAGCCTACATCGACACCAACCTATTGAATATTGATTGATGAGTACAAAGCCTACTACACAACTACTACAATAACAATAAAAACAACATCAACCATGCATTATACCACTAAATGGGGTTGGCCACATGAAACAATAAATGCCATTGGGTTCTCTCAGTATCAAGCACCAAAATTTCAGTGAACGGTACGAACCTTTCTAATGGTTTCCCCTCCTAACATTGACCACGTGAGTCAGTCAAATCTTAATCAACAATAATACCCACCCTATTTCTTCTTCTAACTTTACCTGTGCACCAGAGTTGAAATCCTAAAGTGCCTAACTCTAGCATTTTTGTCATCCCACA
This sequence comes from Glycine tomentella, assembly GCA_007407185.1. Lineage (NCBI taxonomy): Eukaryota > Viridiplantae > Streptophyta > Magnoliopsida > Fabales > Fabaceae > Glycine > Glycine tomentella. The sequence goes on from PYAF01005492.1 coordinate 2,779,417, forward strand.
TGATTTTTTGAAGGCACATAAAGTTAATCCTCCTAATAATGGTGTCAACTACTTCACCTAGGTGTTTCAATATTTCAAGTTCTGAAACAAATTATACTATTTAACACTACATCTAGATGATAATATAATAGCTATAGATTATTTAACACTAAACTTGAGCTTGAGCTATACAACACATACTTAATATTAACAGCCTAACACTAAACTTGAGCGTAGTAGTATTGTTGACCCATGCCACGAAAGGTTAAACTAAGTTTATTGGTTGTTGACTTCCCAACACAGCTTCTTCCTCTTAAATCCCACTTCGGGACCAACTATGTAAAATTTGGGGGAGGAAAAATCATAATCAAAGGCAAAGTTTGATAGGCATGAAACTTCAAATCGGACCATTCCAGGGAACATCTGCTCATAACTCCATGATCATGATCTTGTTATGTCATATTTCAGATAAACTTGTAACAAATTCAGTCAACAACAAAAATGTTGGAAATTAAGTGAAGCAATACCTGAATCAGGTGGCAAAAGCAGGCTTCCAAGAAGCTTCCTCACAGAGGGAAGATGAGTACACCAGCTTCTGAAATCTTCAAAAGACATAGTCTCCTCAGTGCCCCCTTCATCATGCTTGGAGAAATTTGCAGCATTCAGAAATATGTTGACAATATCTTGATGTGAACTTGATCTATCCTCAGAACCTTTTATGGATAATATATCGTTAAAAATGGCAATCATAATAGTTTCCAAATCAGACCTGCATATCCAATGTAAGATATATTAACAAGAATACAAAAGGAGGAAAGTAAAGCAAAATAAACCTATATGGCTATATTCATAAACTAAAAATTCTAACATACTATAATCCTTTGCCCTTTGTTAGAAACATAAACAGAACATCGACCATGCTACTTCTAAAGAAGTATCACTGTAGAACTGAATCACAAATTTCAGTCAATCAAACTAATAAAATAATGTTCAAATCCAAGAAATGAAACTCCAGTACCCGAAAAAGTATCTATAGAATAATTCCATGGATCGTGAGATATCTAGACATAAAGTGACTAAATTTCACTTCGCCAATGAAGAATGATAATGAATTCAAACTAGCAGAGATGTAAACTAGATCCAGTGCTTAATTATTTTGCATAAAATGGAGGCTTGTGAATGATCAGACCCGCATCCTACCTCCCTACAAAATTATCTCCAGATACATCCAATAAGCGAAAGATGAATTCTTCAATTTCATCTTTTGTCCCTTTCTCATAAGTAGCCTGCAACATGGAAAATCAAACCAATATATCGTGGATGAATGACTCCATGTTAAATATGTCATAATTTTGGGACAATACCAACAAAAAACGATGATGAAAACCAAGAACTCACTTTAGCAACCACGAGGTCTTCAAAGGTTAACCTCTGATCGTTGCGCTCCCGAGTAACTAAATCAAACATCCTCTCCCCAAGAGGGCCATGAAGTCCAAAATATGACTACAACCCCAAAGCAAAAACCAAAAAAATAAAAAACATGGGTTTTAGACGATAATAACAAATGGGTTAGGAATTGAAGTTAATAAATTAATCATTGGATTGTAAAAAGAACCTGAAAAACGGAGGGAGAGATGTATTTCCCGTTGCTCTGGGATTGATTTGCCAGATTGTTGAACAGAGACCTCAAGTCTTCAAGTTCCTTTTGAGTAAAAGCTCTGCAATGATTCTAGAGATTAGTCTATGGAAATTGATTTTCTGCGACAAAGTGTGGAAGAAGAAGAGGGACCTGGTTGCTGAAACATATCGAGGATCATTGTTGGGAGGTGACTGAGCGTTGCCCATTGCTTGCTTCGACTGCGATTTCAGTTCCGTATAGTTTCGTGGCACGTCTTTCCTTTTCACGCTATACCCATCCCCGTCATCATCAAGTTTCTAGAGTTCTGAAAATACACTGTTACGTCGGTAATTTTCCATGATCATTGGTAATTGGTATGTATGTGAGTCTCTCGCCTTATGGCATCTACTGTGACCAAAATTTAAGATATTATTTTGAATATCTTAAAGTACATTAATTTTTTTAAAAAAAAAAAACTTTGAAGAAGAGTTATTTATATAAGATATTTAAGTTAAAACTTAAAAAAGATACAATATCAACGGAATTTGCTCCAACAAAAAAAAAAGAGATTATTTTTTATTCTAAAAAAACTCATCAAATATTGGAGATGACCTTTTACCAATTTTGTTTAGGCTTAATTATATTTTAATTTTTAATTTTTATTTATTTTTATATATTTTATCTTCAATAAATTATATAAAGGCATTTTACTTTTAACTTTTGAAATTTGAGCCTAGGTCTATCTTGATCCAATCCTGAGAAGTCCCGTATCCAACAGTTTAACTTTCTCATAGCAAAAAAATTACTAAAATAGAATAAATGTAAATTTATTTTGGAAATTTGGATCAGGAAAAGAAAAGTATCACAGAGGAAAATCAGTAGAGACAGAAACATGACCTGAAACTGCGATGAAAAGTCTCCTAACAGCAAATGGGCTATCCTTAATGTACTTAATACATGACACCCACACACACAAAAATTCTAGTGTAGGAGACGTGATCTTGAAAGAGTTAAGTCTTTTAATTGAGATCAATCCACTTGTTCATGGCAAAACTTGGCCCAATTACGAGCAAACCCTTTTGGGCCTATCCTTGACTTGGTGGATCGGGACATTTTAATTTTATTTTTTATATCTCTATTTGAAAAATAATGTCAATAAAAAAAAATTCTCTCTTTTTTTTTTAAATAAAAACTTTTAATTGTTTTTTGTTTTTTTTGAATTAGAGGGGTATGGAAGGAAAAAAAAACGGGGAAAGTGACTAGACTCTTGACACCTCTTGAAAGGATGATTATGAATGCCATTGAAAACCTAGATTAGGTTGAAAAAGATGAAATTGAGGAGTGCTTATTGTTTCCAGGGGCTAAAAAATTGAAAGCAATTGTGAATGAGAAAATGGAAGAATGGAAAGGAGATACCACTTAAGATAAAACAAAACTAGAGCTGAAGCTCCTTCCTACACACTTAAAGCATATTTTTCTTAGAGAAAAATATACTCAGTCAATTATAATAAGCAACATGTGGAGAAAAGCTAATCTATTTCAAAATGATTAAAATGTTTTTTAATTGTTTAAAAATGTGATAGGCAATTACTAGCTTGCGATGCTTTTAAATAGGATAGCTTCGTGTGTCTTACGTGAAGACTAGTGCATTACTAATCATAATTACTGTTCATTATATAATACCTTTATGACCAATATTTTTAAATTAATTGATTAAACTGAACGTAGCCTAAACCCAAGCATATTGTTGTTGGTTTATTATAAAAGGGACTTCTCAAAAGAGTTTTTGTTAAATTGAAGATATGGCAAAAGCTTTGTTATAATCATATGTGCGTTGCATTGAATATTGATTAATTGATGATAGTGAAAGAGTAAATTACGCTTTGATGGTGTGAAATCCTCCCATATATAGGGCATATAAAGTAAATTTTGATGTAGAAAATAGTATTTGGTAAAGAAATTAGTGATTATTAATAATTATCCTTATTTGCTTTTGTTCAGCCCTTTATCATGCTCACCTTGGTACGTATAAAGAATCAAGCAAACATGGTGGGTCAATTAATGTTTGTTAAGCTCAATTATCTACTATTTGACCACTCAATATCCTTTGCCACTTGAGAACCTACCTAACAGTGCACAAAGATTATACTCGACACAATAGATCATAACCATAAATTATTAATATTAAGAACTTATAAATACATAGATTCGATTCAAGGATGCTCATACGTCATTATACACGTAAAATAACTAATATTTACTGATAATAAAATATTCATGATAAAAATTATTTATAAAAATAATAGTATTTTCGTGTGTCACATGTGAATTTGAGTAAATTTAATAATGTTGATTCTCATTATACTTTCTTTGGTGATATTTGATTATTAAAAGTCCCTCCAAAAATCAAATATTTTTTTTGAAGACTCTTTAGAAATCGGTTACAAAGTGGTGATAATCTAAAAAAAAAAAAAAAAAAAAAGGAATGTAGACAACAATGGGGGTGAGTGACTATGCCCTTTTTGTAGGGAGGAAGAGGAATCTTTCGTTCACTCTTTGTTTTGGTGCAAACTGACTTTAGACATGTGGCATATCTGTTACAAATGGTGTGGTGTGCAAGGAGTATTTCCTAGTTCAATTAAAGAGGATTACTTTCAACATGTACTTATTAAGGAGAAGAAAAAGCAAGTGATAAATGGGTATGTGTTTGAATTGGAGTTGTGTGATCTCTATGGAAAGCTAGGAACAACATTACCTTTAGGGGAATTTTTTTTAATAAGAACTCGGTCATACAGGAAGCACTTTTTCATATATGGACGTGGTTAAAAAACTTAGATGCATCATTCGGCTATTCTTTTGATCAATGGTGTGTTTGTCCTGGAGATTGTATAGCGAAATAATGAAATGGAATACAAGGCATATATGGTTGGAAATCTTGAGGCTTTGACGCGTAAAAAATAGAAGAAAGGGGAAGGGGATACGTGAAGGTTGCATGGAAGACCATCTTCATGGCTTGACATTGTGGCAATACATGTATTGGTAGCTGTCTCAGGGGATGTATTTGGGAGGGTGGTTGACATTTATTAAACCAATTGTTTTTTGTAGGAGTTGGATCATTGGTTAATAAATATTAATATTCAATCATTGGATACTAATATTAATTAACCTTTCATGGCCTTTGGTTGTAAGCAAATTTTGGTACCACTGGTGCCTTTTAATAAATTAAATTGTTTGTCGATTTAAAAAAAAAAAGTAAATTTGAGTTGCTTAATATTAGAAAGTGATTTGTATAAGCAACTACTAGTTGTTTAACTTTGTATTAAATATAAAAGAGAGAAAATAAATACTTGTGAGTTAATCAACTTGTTAATAAAAAAATTCATTGAAGAGAAAATTAAATGAGTTGTTTAAAATTGAAGTGACATAAATTAGATTGCTCACATAAAGACTATTGGAAATACTTTAATTAAGCTAGAAAGTAAAACGAACAAACATTTATTTGAAGTGCTATTTCTTTTTAAGAAAAAAAAATGTTTCTTTTATATATAAAAATAACTATAAAAAACGAGCTATAATCTAGGTTATGTTCTGAAGGTATCTTAGACCTGCCACATGGCCTAGTGTATGACTTTAACCAACTTTTTCTCTATCTTATACTACTATATAAGACATTTCATGCAAATAGGTACACAGAGTGTATGTACATGTAAACACAGGTCTCGTAGCACATCAAAAACTGCCGACGCCGGAGTTACCTACTTTGTGCACCATTTTTGGATCATCAGGAACAGGTTACTTAATGACTACCTTAATTTTTGTTTGAAAATGTTTAAAAGACAAATAAAATAAAATAGAGGGAATAATTTTAAACAAAATAAAATAGAGGGAATAATATTTTTTTTCTTAAAAAAAAAAAAAAGACCCAATTGCATATACCTATTTCCGACCTTGGTATAGCAAAGAGCGGATATGAATTTTGTATGAATGATGTACGTATGAACATACATAAATACATTGATATGTTATACAGGAGCAACATTAATTCAATGTACTAAAAAACTTGGTGCAACCTAAAATCGCAATTAACTTTTTAGGCGTTGTCTAAGTTGTCTATAATAATATCTGCAAGGTGGAGAATCTAATGTCACATGAAAGGATGGATCTTGGAATCTGTCAAATTTTTTGATGCATACTGTGTTTAATGTGAGCATTGAAGGTTCTCATTGAAAACTGCAACTTCAATTAAAGTCCAATGTTATGTAGCTTCGTCCTACAACAAAAATTATAATTATAGTAAGAAGAAATTGGAGGGAGATTTAAAACTGGGTATCTTAATTCTACATAGCAGAGGCATTTGATTTTGCTGAGAAGTTTCTGGTGAGTTTGGTTGGCACATGAAATGAATCCGTTAATGGCGTTTGAATGCTGCACTCTGCTCCGTAAGAGTAATCAAAGAAAAGTAACAGAAACCCTCTCTCTCTGTGGCTCCATATTTAGAGGCTAATCTGTAGGTATGCAACTAAATGCTTCGCATGCATTTCAATGAGGGGGGGTTGAGAATTCAATTCAACGTTTCATCAATAGGGTATTAAAATTTATGGCTTGGATCTGCATCGATTGTACTATTTAATATCTGTGTAAATGCAGCACTTTGATTCCCTACGTTCCATTTGACTCTTTTTAATGAAATTAATTTCGCTTTTGACAAATTTGTATCATAATACTATAAGCTCTGTGCAGATAAAGTCAGCTTCCTTCCGGCAGTAACTCAAAATTCTACTTTCAAAAAGTTCCATCCACCAAATTGTTCACTTTCATTATTACAATTTACTATGACCAATTTGGTTACATAATTTTCCTATTTCTTACAAAAACAAAACTACCATAGGCAAAAATTTGAATTATTCATCAATTAGCAATAGAGAAACGAAAGTGGAAAATTAAATGGCTTATCGAATTTACAAGAATATGAGTTAAGAAAATCAATTTCAGATCATCAACATAAAATCACATGTTTGACTTTCATCAATCTAATTTGAAGGTTTTAATCTAGTCCACGTCCTAAAATTTTATAAGAGTGATAATACATGAATATATGTGTTTTCAAACATCTAATGAATATTTAATATTTTTTTATATTTCTCTTCATCTCAAATCATATTACTTATAAAATTTATATTTTCTCGCTTTTATCTCGCACTCACTAGGTATCTCTATTCACATATGGGATGTGCATGAATAATTTTTTATTTTATATTTTGCTGCTCAAGAAAAGTATTAAGGAAATCTTTATCATAGTATATTTGAGAACCGCGTTATGAATTGAAAAATGTGAATCTCTAACATAATTAATAGTTTTTATTTTATTTATTAACTTGACATGATTTTGCTATATACATGGATCCTAGACGTAGAACCAAATACACACTATTTCTGTTATACTATAACCATTATGTTTTATTTAAATGGAAAAAAAGAATATGAAAAATGAGGAAAAGGCTTAAATTTTAAATTGAAGATAATTTTTGTTTCTTAGAATTTTCTTTTGTTTCTAATTTTTTTCAATCAAATAATATTTTCAAATTCCAAAA
>PYAF01005492.1:2797637-2816772 GCA_007407185.1 Glycine tomentella
TTATATATTTATTTCTCTTATTTATTACTCTAATATCTTATCTTATTGTTATTTTCTCTTTCTTGATATGGATGAGGACAACGATATAATTGAGAAAATAATAACTAATGTTCTTTTAAAATTTTAAAAAAAAAACAAATGAGTAGAAATATACATTTTTTATAACATAAATATCGTATAAGTATTTTAAAATATTGAAAATGTTAAATACTTTTAAATTCTTAAATTTAGGGTATCAAATAAGTGTTTTTGTTTAAAATATCTCATCTCTCTTCTTTAATTAATACTTTATGCATGTGTTAGTAAATTTCTTTACATAATAGGGATTATCTATTTATCTATACTAATATTACTTGTAAATGTCTATCCGTTAGGGTCGAGTATCGGTCAGATTTGGGTAAAAAAAAAAAAAAAAAATCATTCGACTCAAACCGAGCCCTAGGGCTCAATTGATTCCGTTCGTGTGACCTCGCGGGTTAATCGGGTGGGTGTAAACGGGTTTAATGTGTGCCCCTTCAGTGTGCTTTGGCGACAATCAAGAGATGTGTAAAGGTTTGATTTTTGTGTACAAAGGGAAAGAAATAGTGAGGAGTTTAGAGACGAAGGGGTAAAATCTACCTGCATTAATTGCTTCTTCATTGTCCGGTAGTGGTTAAGTGTTTATACCTAGATCAGTATGCAACCATGTTCACTAAACAAAGGTGTTTTCACTTTTGGAGTTTGGCTTGGCCAAGCTCGTCGAGTTTGTGTTGCCGCTTTCATATTTGGCACCAACAACTTTGGCATTCCTGATTGGTGACGCTCACCAACGAAGCTGAACGGTGGAGAAGAGACACCGACACAGGTAGCTAAAAAAGTGAGGAGAGGAAAGGAATCGTGGAGTTTGATTGCATTGCTCAATGTGACACAATGACAATGGTCAATAAGTATAAAGTATGAACACGCTTTGTAAAATGTGAGAAGACAATTGTATGCATGTGTTCAAAATGAATCAACAATGCAGATTAGCCTCAAATCCTCAATATACATACTTAAACAATCAGATACCCATTCATTTTTTAATCCTACAAAAGAATTCCTTAATCTTCTGACTTTTGTTGCATCGACACCTTTCTAAAGCTAAATCCACCAACTCACTCTCTTAAGCATAAGAAAAGTTACACAGATCCCCCTAAAAACACTTAAAGTAATTTGAAAAAATAAAGAAGAGTCAGGTGTAATAAAAGCAAAATTCAATTGAATTTGTATGGTGTATTTTATTTAATTTTTTCACTAAGTTAAATTTTAATAGTTTTTTTATGAAATAGTTATTAATTAAAAATAATCTTATATCACAATTTAAATCATTAATTATAAATTTTAAACATTTATACTTTTAAAGATATTTATTTAAAATAAATTTAATTATATAAAAATGCTTTTTCTATATAATGAATGGAATAAAATAGGGTAAAAAAACAAATAACAAATTTGTTTAAAAGTAGTCAATAGGTTGAATAATTTGACATATATTATATAGTGGGATCTGACTTCGATTCCCATGTGATATAGTCTTGGGGTGCCTTGGAATCCTCCTACCATAATATCAAAGACTCTAATTGATGTGGTTAAAAAGAAAGTGATAAGTGAGTGTTTTCTTTTTCTTGAAAGCCTTGCTTATTTTTCAATTCAAATGAAGGCACGATTGGTCAAACGGTTCAAACGGAGATACGCATCCTTCTTATCTGTATGTCATCGATGAGATGCTGAACTTTAAAGAACGGGAGTGTCTATTTATAGTAAGTAGTAAAGCATCATTTAAAGCATGTTTCATGAACCTATGCCACGTTGACTAAAAATTCTACATATAGAAAATAATACTGCCCTTTTACAATTGATTTTCTCTCTTCACCAGATTTCATCATTTCCTTGACCTAGGATTTTTTCGTTAGTTTAAAAATAATGCCAAGATAATCACAACAATTCACATGAAACCTTTCACCTTTTATCATTTTAAACTGATAGAAAGCTTAACGTTTATTTGGTAGAGTATAACTAATGAAGAAATAAGGAAGTGAAAAAAGAAATGGGTGAGAAATAAAAAGCGGAGTTGTTTGATTCTATAAGAATAGATGAGAAGGAAAATAAAATAAAAATATAAAACTAACATATTCTTATTTCCACGCAAATCAGCTAAGAAATTTAACAATAATCACATTTTAATAAACATAATCGATTATGACAAATTTTTAGGTGAATTGATCCATTTTCTACATAAAAAATTATTATATGTTCTTCATAATTATTTAACTTTAAAATTAATTTTAATCTTTTCTATTTTTTTAAACTAAACATTAGTTTTGTTTTGATCTATTTCTCGTATATTTTTATTCATCAATTTTTTTTCTTTATTTCCATCTATCTTATTTCTTACTTATTTCTTTCATTCTACCAAATACATTGTAAAGGACAATTTTGATTTTGAGTCTCAATGAACTGTCACCAAGAAGCAAACCCACACAAGCTATTCAGAAGTAGTTTGATTATTAATTTATCCGAGCAGAATGGGTGAAATCATTTAATTAAACTCTCTTAATGTTCTTTTAATCAATAAGACTCATAAAAATTATATGAAAACTTTATTTACACCAACGCTAATATTTTTTTGTTTCTATCATGTATGGCTTAAAATAACCATTTCTTTATTTTCTACTATTTAAAATTTAGCCATTTTGATTCATGTTTAGTTTGTCGGTAATTTTTTATTACAAATTAATAACAGAATATCTAACTAAAGATATGACACTAACATATTGAAATGATAAATAGTGGGATAGTTTGATATATATATATATATATATATATATATATGTTAACATAACATTAATAGTCTAAATTTTAGTTTTTACTATTACATCAACACATTTTTAATTACAAAATTGACATATGTGTTATATTGTCATATTGGTAAGTTAGTGTTATGTTATTACTTAAATGTCAAGTTAACTAATTTTTGTTAAAAAGTGATGATATATTGACAGTAAATAAAAAATGCTAACGGTTAAAAACATATATATCAAATGTGTAATGAAACTTTTTAAAATTACACCATTATAAAATTATATGCGATTTATGTTCTTATTTTATAGTATTAGTGGGTTAACAAACTACATTATTGATATATTTTAAAATATTCTCTAGTTATAATTTATTAATACACTTATTTACTAACATACACATTCTTATTTTTTTTAATATAAATACATTAACAAATTATACCATTATATATTTTAAAATATTCTCTAGTTATATCTTTCTACCAAATTCATACTAAAAACAATGGTGTTCGCTAGTAAAATCCAAATTATATAACCCCAAATGTGAATTTAAGCTTAAAAAATTCTAAATCTTAAGAATTAAAATGTGCAGTTCTTAGTATACAAATCAAAAAATTAACTTGGAAGCATACTCCTAGCAATTAGCATCATGAGTAAATGTTCCACAGCCCTCTTCCCGCCTCTGTCGTCGCATTGTCAAATCACGAATCAAGTCCGTGGATGAAAGCATTCTTTACTTTGTTTTAATGGTGACAATAATGTCTTCAGAAGAATCAATGGTGCCGTGACAATAACACCACGAGATCATGTAATGTCTGTTGGACGATGGACATAGGTTGTACTTTCCAAAAGTATTAAGAGGGAACTTAGTCCACGGAAAAATCCTCAGGAACTCAGAACATGAAAAAATTCTCTAGCAGAAGAATCATGAGTCCTTCCTTCGATAGCCTTAGCCACAAGCCCACAACAACAACGTTTAAAGGAAAGGACCCCATACCAAAATCACCCCCTAACACCTCCTCTATCCAAATTTTAAAAAATAAAATTAATTCCCTTTTTTTATTCTTTCGTGAAGATCATATTTAGATAAAGGGGTGCTGAAAGACCTAAATGGTAGACACGTATGTATGTTTTCTTCGAACATAAAAACTACTCCTATGAGGTTTGCTTTTGTATTCATTTCAGCTTGTGAGGGTGTCGTGCTGTCATTGAGATGAGATCCCACTGAACATAGTCATTTCATTAAATTTGCTTTCCTTTTCTCGGGGGGCACTGTTGAATATTTTAAATTGGGGCATGGCTTACACTTGGTTTTAAGTTCGTTGCTACGATTTAATAAATAAAATGGGGCTTATAATTAACTACTACGTCATATCAAATTTTGTTGGTGAGGGGTTGGATTTTTAAATGGGGGTTAACAGCCGTTGGATTTTCTCTTGCGATTTGTTGCTCCAAGACTTAAAACACCGACTATCGCTTAAGCAATGAATGAAGAAAGACCATCCTTCTGCACTTTGTAATTGCAGTATTTACTCCAAATTTCCCCTTCCTGCATACTTCTTCGGATTTTTCCACACAATTAATACATTTCCTGGCCTCAATTTACAATCTCCTTCTACCCAATACTTCAATTCAATCCAATCCCATCACTCTTTTTTCTCTTTCCTTCAACCCAATGGCTTCAATTTATTCAATCTCCTTCTACCCAACATTTAAAATTGGGGCATGGCTGTTACACACAGTCACAGCACACACTTGGTTTTAAATTCCATTGCTACAATACGATTTAATTAAACAAAAAGAAAAATGGGGCTTATTACTAGGTGTTATTAAATTTTGTTGGTGAGGGGTTGGATATTTAAAAAAGGGGGTTTAGCTTTAAATTTCTCTTGCGCTGTGTTGCTCCGAGAGTCTTAAAACACCGACTCTCCTCCCTTAAGGCAATGAATGAAGAAAGGCCCTCCTTCTGCACTTTGTAATTGCGATATTTACTCCAAATTTCCCCTTCCTGCATACTTCTTGGGATTTTTCCTAACAATTAATACATTTCCTGGCCTCAATTTACACTCTCCTTCTACCCAATACTTCAATTCAATTCAATCCCTTTCTCTCTCCTTTCTTTCTCTCTCTACACCCTACCCCCCTCCACCTCTCTCTCACAATTAAATTAAGCCTTAAATCACTCCCTTCGTTTTCCTTATATAAAATGGCCCTGAACCTCCACCAATTCTCGCAACAACAACAACAAAGATCACCAACACTTTGCTGGAGCCACTCCTTCTGACTTCTCTTCCAAAAACACTTCCTCCACCAACCTTAAAGTGAGTGATCCAAATCACCACCACCCTCACCCTCTTCTTCAAATTTTCTTTCTATGCTCATATGATTAGACCCTTTTGTTTATTATTTATATTTACATGCCTTATTTATTCTTCTTTTTTTTCTTGTGTGGTTGTAGAAAACAGAGGAAAGCCATGAGTCGCAGAAACGAAAGTGGTCCAAAGCTTGACTTGAAGCTGAACCTGTCCCCACCGAGGGCTGATAGGAGACTGGAGTCGCCGACACGATCGGCTACGGCGTCGCCGACGTCACCGCCGAGCTCGTGCGTGTCGTCGGAGCTGAACCAAGAGGACAAGAGTTACTCTAACAGCCCTGAAGCCACTTCCATGGTTCTTGTGGGTTGCCCTCGCTGCCTCATGTATGTGATGCTCTCTGAGGATGATCCAAAGTGCCCCAAATGCAAAAGCACCGTTTTGCTTGATTTCCTCCATGACACCAAAAACCCCACCATAAGGAGGAGTTAGAGTGATAGAGTTAGGATCCTCTGTTTCTAGCTCCGTTTTCATCTGTTCCTAGCTCCGTTTTCCTCTGTTCCTAATAGTAGGACATATTATATTAGCTTGTAATGCTTAGGAATTAATCTCTTTTTACTTCTTTTTTTTACTGTTTTAACTATTCCCCCCTTTTATGAGTAGTGCTATGTGCGCTCCACTTTTACCCTCTTTCCCAACAATTTTGTCAAAAGCAGGGGATGCAGAGATTGCAGAGACAGAAAGAGACAGAGTGGAGCGTGAATAGCACTATTTTCAATCACCTATAGAAAGAAAGTTCCTGGGAAATTCGGGAATGTTAGGTATCTATTATATAGGAGCTGGGCGCTCTTTAGCGGTTAAGAAAAGTGTAATAGGGGCTTATAATCGAGACTTTTGTCAAAATGCCACATTTGGGCAAAATATTTGGCAAAATGCCATGGGAAGCAAAATATTTGGCAAAATGCCACAGCACATACTTCGCTGCACTCCAAGGCGAATTATGTGGCTGATGTGGCTCTCCCTTTTTGCCACGTGGCGACGCACGATTGGTTACCTATGTAATTCGCCATTGCAGCTAGCGACCTACGTAATTCGCCCACCCTGGCAGCGAGTTTGGTTCAACAGCTACCCGTCCAATGAAGCCACTGCATGCACGACATGTCAGCAACGGAATTCGCTAACTCATGCAGCGAAATATGTGCCGTGGCATTTTGCCAAATATTTTGCTTCCCGTGGCATTTTGCCAATTTTTTTGCCCAAGTGTGACATTTTGGCAAAAGTCTCCTTATAATCTCAGGTGCCCTCTTAGTTTGCTTGTTGAAATTTAAGGTGAAATCATCAAACCTTAGTTTCCCTTGACTCTCTTTTCTCTGCATCAATGATGTTATGTTAATGTTACTGTTTCATTCAACGGACCGCACATGCTGTTATTTTGTTAACATTAGCCACCATAAAAAGTAAATATAGGCCAATAAAAAAAAAAATAGATGCAACAAAAGCAAAATTGTATGACAGAATGTAGATCCTCTGTACTTGGTAACAGTTGGAATGGGTTTGAAAGTTAAGAAGGCCCACCAAACCGGTGTTAACTGCAGCATCTACTGCACTTTGTGAAGTTGAACCACTCATGTGCACGTCAGCATGCTTGATGAAAAAAATTTAAAACAGGTGTGTGAGGTTAAAAAGGTTCAATTAGGTTGGCACCTAATTGAAGTAGTTTAATGGGCTAATTGACTTTATTTTAGATTGCCTTCTAAAAATTGGTGATATAGTAGTATCTAATATCATATGGCTAGTAATAATAATATTTATATCATGATTGAAAAACTATTATAATTTCATTCAGATTCCCTGACACGATCCAAGGTAGTAGTAGTCAATGGAAAGTTTTGCATGCGATAATGACTTAAAAAAAAAAAAAGGGATAGTTCCAACTTTCATGTTACAAATTTCAAGTGTCCACGAGCATAATGAGAGCAATGGCGTGAAAGTCGTATGTCGTGTAGTATAAGAAAATTGTGTTGTGTTGTGTTGTGTTGTGGGTTAGGACGAGAAAGGATGAGTGAATCAAGGGATGGTGGAGGGAAGGTTGGGTAGTTCCCAGCATTGAAAAAAAAAGGCCATTCTATTAAGGCCATTTAAATCACATAAATGCAAGAGTAATTGCGACGGTTGAGAATAATGTGGGAGATATTTACGTCAGATGATAAATGCTCAATTTTATTTTATTTTTTCCACCTATTTTATCAATAGCTTCTAATTTGTTCATGATCTTTATCTTTGTTGCATTTCGCCTTACCTATTTCTCAACGAAAATTCCTTGTTCACACCTATCTGCAGTTTTGCATCTATTTGTGTTTGTATCTATTTTCCTACATATATGCAGAGACCATAATTGCACCAATTAAGGCTCTCCTATTGTCAGCTTCGTTAGTAAATTGACATTGAAGGTATGATAGAGTAGGAGTATTAATCAATACATTTTTTATATTTTTTATTTTTTTATATAAAACTCAATTCATATTGTTTCGTGTTTAAATTAAAAATACTTTTAATTAAATAAGAGAAGGAATATATTAATATGTATTTAGAAGAGAGAAACATTAACGATAATACTATTTTTGGAAAAATACATAAATTTAGAATAAATTTATTGTTATTAATTTAATTAATTAATTTTTTAATATTTATGAATTAAATAATTAGATTTTATAATTAAGAACATAGGTATTGATTTATAACCATTAGATTGAAAACTTCAAAAGAAAAATCAGAATCATTATTATTCAAATATGTAAAATTTATAGGTCAAATCAGGTGAGAACATCTTGAGAAATGACAATTAATTGTGTGTGTATGTATCATTAATAAAATTAGGGCAAGTTGAAGAAGGTACACAGCTCATGGACAGAGAGGGATCGGTCATCAAAATGAGGGGCCAAAGACTCCGAATCAAAACCGTGGAATAAAGAACAAACTAAAGCGAAAAATAAGAAACGTTGAGTAAATTCGATTATCTTAAAGGAGGTTAGGCATTAGTGCATTGCATGTCATCTCTCGTTTCTATTACAAAACACAATATAACCAAGGGTCCAGCTAATCAGTACATTTAACACATTGGTTAAATAACTCAAGCACAATTTTAGTATGAAAATTATAATAGAAATTAAAAAAAAAGTTATTGACAACAAAATTGTACATATTCTAATAAAAAAAATCTTTTTTTAATTTTTTAACCAATTGTCAAAGGATACTTATTAGTATTTACCTATAACTAATACTTTAATATTTTGAACAGATTATAATTAAAATATGAAACTCATGTACTGCATTTGAGTGTACTTATCCTTTTTACATGGTAGTGATTCTCCATGACCTGAACTTTTAATCGAACTTGTAATCTCATGGGTACTTGTGTGGCTTGACTTTAATTGTTTGAATTTTCTCAACTTAAGAAGGGGGTGGAGTTGAATTTAATCGTCCCCAAATGTTTAAAAAGACATATCAAATGATCTAGCTTAAAAAATGATATGTAATTTATACATTTGACGCAGTGGTATGTATAAGGTCTTTTTGTGTTTATATATAGAAAATGATCTATTTAGTTGAAAAATTGATGTTTAATATTTTTTGTGTGTATTTTTTTTAACTAATAACAGTCACACATTGTAGATTTGATTAATCTTTGACCTAATCAATTAAAAGACATTTGTGATCTTTTACTCAACAAAAAAAAAACTTAAAAAATAAATATGTTAAATAAATAAATCAAACTCAAACTTTAAATAAGTCATGAAAAAGTCTTATAAGAGTTTAGTGTAAGTCCGTCAATATAAATAAGAAATGGTAGAGATAGTACTAAATTGAGTTGTCTTCATAGAACAAATAAAGTGAAAATTTTAGTTACATTCACTATGGATCACATGGCAAAGAATTTATACGTTTCTATTTTTTGCAAAAAAAAAAAAAAAAAAGTCATTTGTCGCATGAGTAATAAAAATCTTAGCATCATGATTTACATAATTACATCTATATCAAGAATAATAGCATTGTCACTACTCACTACCATTCGAAATTAAGGTCATCATGCAAATTGTGGCAAACTTAAAAACACCAACCTACTTTTTTCGCTTATGAATGACAATACAAATAGAATTAGGTATATATATTAGTCTGCACAAGTCTAGTTTCCATAGACCCAATCTGCATATGCCTATACATAGACAAGCTTACTATTTTTTGGGCCCATATATTCACCATAGGCTTGTAAACTGGATTTTAGAGTAGCCTGTAATCCATTTATTTTTTTAATTACTTTTCCCCATTATTTATTTATTTTATTCGATTTTGTCTTATTATTAATTTAAGGTTTATCTTATACATTTTAAACCCAAGTCAATTTTACCCTTTGTTATTTCAATTAGGTCCATAATTCTTAAAATATGGTTACTTCGATGGAAGATATTTTTTTAGAGAATAAAAATAATTTTATAGAAAACATAACTAAATTTTTTTCGGAAAACGTTATTTTTATAAGAATTTAATTTTTAAAATAAAAAATTTAAGAAATAAACATTTCCAACTTTAGTTTTCCAAATGAAATTTCCAACTTTATTTTTCAGAAAAACAAAAAATTTCCGTCGTATAAAATTCCGCCTAAATGGTTGAACAAATTTTAGACACAGACTCACATTAGTTGCGGTGGTTTTAAGATCTGACTTACAAACCAAAACTTTTATGTCTAACTCTAAACCAATAAGCTTGTGACAATTTTGTTTACTAACTTACGATTAATGACATTTACTACACTTTATTTATCATTAATGATAAAAGAATCTTTAACGAAGAAAATAATTGAGATGAAGTTTTAGATGGTATATTAAGACTTATAAAAAATGGAACGTTAAAAAAATAAGTTTAGCGAGACTCAGATTTTTTCTAATTTTTATGACAAATTATAAATGATTTTTTCAACTTTTTTTAGTATACAAACTATATGTATCTTTCACATGAGATATGTTGAACTAAAATTCATTAAATTAAAATAATTAAAGACTAATAATATATATGTTTGGTGATTATGTTTTTTTTACTTCATGATAAAGATGTTGTTTGTAACTTTTAATATATAAAGTCTATTTTGTTAGTGAAATTTTATTTTGTAACACATATTTTGTTTTTTTTTACAGGAACATTAAAGTTTTTTTTATTTGATAATCATTATAATTAGAACTTTAGATTATTAAGTGACATCCAATGTTCATAAGTGTTTGTCCTCACTAGGGATATTCGCGAGTCGATTTGGATCGATTTTAGTTAAATTTAGGATTGAACCTAATCAAATTTGATCAAATCGGTTCATTTTTTTAAAAAAAATGAAACTCATCTCAACCCTTACATGAACGGTTTGATTTGATTCGGACCAATGAGTTAATTATTTAAATTTGATCTTTTTTTAAGAACTTATATTTTATATCATGATTCATCCAAAAATTGAATATAATTAACATAATATGGTAAATAGTTATTTTCGTTTCTGAATGTATAGAGACTTTACAAATTCATTCCCGAAAAATGAAAATTCAAATGTTAGTCCTCGAAAGTGAAAAAAGTGCGACAAATTTATTCATCCGTTAACTTCTGTCCATCATCGTTAATGAAAGAGCCTGTGTGACAGAGAGAAACGAAAATGTCACAAAAATTATTGTCAAGATGGCTGTAGAATAAATTGAATCAAAATGTTAGTAAATTTCCATTTGACAAATTTGTCAGATTCCAAATTTCGCTTCATTTAAGGATAAAATGCAAATTAGGATAAATAGTCATTTTCATCCCTGAATATTTAGAGAACTGACAAATTCAGTCTGAAATATGAAAATTCAAATTTTAGTATATCCATTTACATACATTGCAAATTTGCTACAATTATTTTTTTATCTTCTCATATCATTGACACATTATTGGAACATAATAGTATCATAGGATTTTTTTTTCAACGAAAACTTACTGATATTTTGGTCCAATGGAAACTTACTAACATTTTAGTCCAATCTATTCAGTAGTCATGTTGGTAATCATTTTCGTGACATTTTTGTCCATCTGTGTCACGTAGACTCTTTCATTAACGGTAACAGATAAATGAATTTGTCGCATTTTTTCACTTTCAGGGAATGAGATTTGAATTTTCATATTTCGAGGATAATTTTTTCGGTGCTCTACATATTTAGAGATGAAAATGACTATTTACACTAACACAATATTATCATATGTCTGCAAGTAGTAAAATTGATTCATTTAATACCATTAAAATAATTTTCTAAAATAAAATAATACAAATTAAAACAAAATATTCTTTAACAAGATTTATTATAATAGTCTAAATCACAACGATTTTCTACAAACTAATTTATTGAAATAAACTTTGGTGCAACCAAATTTGTTACAACCAGATTTGCTGAAACAAATGAATAAATATGATTCGTTAATATTTATAAATATTTGCAGTTCTAACACTTGAAGTCCAATACTAACAGTATTTAAAGGCAAACCAAACAACTCTAAAAAGTTTGATCGATTTTGATTGGTTCAATTCCATTTTGATCGGATCTATAGATCTAAACCCATGATCCAACCCGTACATAAACTGTTTTAATTGGTTTGGTTCGATTTTGACCCAAATAAATAAATGACTCAATCAAAACTGACTAGATCGATTTGGATCAATTTAAATTCATGGGTGACCCATACCTGTAAACACCCATAGTCCTCACAATTAGTTATAAGACTACCGTTTGATTTAGATTATTTAGTGATATCCAATGTCCATAAACGTTTGTCCTTACAATTAATTATAAGACTAATCTTTGGTTGAAATTTAATGAAATCATTAATGTATTTTATGGGATCAGATTCAATTTCTCTTATACACATTCATTAGTGTTGCCAAATAAGTTACACTCATTAGGTTAAATAAAACAAAAATACTAAATTTGATTGTGTTATTTTTTAATAATTATGATAGAGGTGAGTCAAGTCTATTCAAGATATGATGCAAAAATACTTATAAGTAAAGAAAATAAAATAAAAATTAATTTTTTTTCATAAATTGAAATTTATTTATGAGTTAAAAATAAGCTTTGTTATATATATAAAGTTTTTATGAAAGCTAATATAAGTGAGCTTATAAAAATTGACTCTGGCATCAATTGATTTTAACTTGTGAAAAATATTTAATTTTTTTCTAATAGAAGTATTTATGAAAAAGTTTATGCAATTATACCCCAACAAATTATTCAACTTAAAACCCATTAATAATTAACTAATTCCAAAAATATCTTCATTTCTTCTATGTATAAAATGAGATTAATTTTTGACCCAATCAATTGAGTTACACCCCATATTTCTAACCAAATAAAAATAAAATAAAACCTATTAACATTGAATTAACTCCAAACAAGAAGTCTTGGTACTGTGATAATGGTCATAAGGACAACTCCATAAGGTAACAGGTTTGAATCCGGCAAAAAACATACAACAAAAAACACCCATTCAAGTATTTAACTAACTCCAAAGGTACGTGCTATTGTAAACTAAATTTTATGTTTAGGAAATTAAAATATGAAAGGATTATCTATAATCTATTATTTACTTTTTAATTATATATACAGTGACATTAAAGTCTTAGTTTAATAATAAATTATAAAAAAAATATTAATTACATTTTATCTTCATAATTTCACTTTTACATAATTTGTTTCATAATATTTTTTGTCACCATATTATTTACCATTTGGATTAAAGTAAAAAATATATAATTACCTTTTCAATTTAATTAAATTAAGAAAATGTAACAATTTTTATTTTATTTTATCCTAAACACCAGAAAATCTAACCTAATACTCTTTAAAGAAATTAAAGAGTATGACATTTTTTTAAGGGGAAAATTGTCAATTTTTTATTTAATTATTTATTTAGTTCTTATACTAATACAACATTTACATTTTGCTTTTATATTTTTATTTTAATTCTTATAAAATTTTCTTAGTGTGTTTTAATTTCACTGAAATGAATCAAAAAATATGTATAGAGAGAAGTAAGTAATTTCTAAGTGTATGAAAATTACACCACAAGTACGCTGACATAGAATTGTTGAATTTAATCAGTAATTATATCAAAGAGTGATTCTTATCGTCTATATCATGCCCAGCTGGAATATAAAAGAAACATGTACGGGACTAGATGTATAATTAAAAATCCACAAAAAATGAATAATTAAAATTAAAATCATTCCTCTTCTTTTTCGCAGAAAGGACAAATACGGTGCGTTTGGTCCTCATAGGAGAAGCGTCGACCGACGACCGACGACCGAGAGAACGCGTGTGATTACGGAATTACCCTTCCCTATTAGACCAAATCGCTGTTGCGTCTATTTTCTTTTTCTTCGTTATCCCAACATTAACTTTTGCGCACACACAGAGATTCCCCTCTTTCGAATTTCGATACTTTGATCAGATCCACAACACTCCTTCATCAATGACGCTTGGCTCCTCAGGATCCAGTGTTGTGGGTTAGTCTCTCACCTATCACCCTCCTCTTCTTTATTTTTTTCTTTCAAAAACCGAAAATCATGCACAATTTCCTGTTAGTTTCTTGTTTTCTTGATCTATAGCAGTCGATGAGATTAAATATTGCTTATTTGCTTAATTTTATATTGGTTAATTTTTTGTTGTGACTTTGATAATGGAAACGGCGTGGTGGGTTTTCTTTATTACCCTAGTTATAATCTAAACCACTTTGCCTTGTTTTCACGTGTGTTTATCATCGTATTGCATGCTTCTTTGAAATTCATTTTTCATTTCTACTGTTGTTTAAATATGAGAGCCCAGGTGAGTTAGCTTAATAGTATCTGTTTGGTACCATTTCTTTTTCTGTTTTAGCTATGTCCTCTGCTATTTCTTAATGTATTGAAGCTTAAGCCAACATGTGGGTGGGTAAGCGTGTTCTTGATAACTTCATCACACGCATTTTTGTTCCTAAGCATGGTTATCATATGACAAACCATGAAAGAGGAAAGATTATTTTTTATAATTCTAGGTTTAATATTCAAGTAAAAGTTCTCACTTTCAAAGGCTTGGTTTTACCTTTTGAAATGTAAGCTAAGACCTTTCAAATTACATCTCTCCCTTAGGGAATTCGAATAATAATTGCCAGAGTCCTAGGCACAACTTACTCCTAACCCAATCTCATTAGTAGCCTTTGGGACTTACAAATATGATACAAAGTAGTAGTAACATAAATCTGACATAGCATACTGCCTATACACAGAAGCTACAAAAATATCTTAAAATTATGAAGTTATAAGCCAACTATTTATTATATTATTTGGTACTGCTCATGCATGAAGATGCTCTGTGAACAAATAAATGTGCCATGCTATCTACCGGATGAAGAAATATGGAACACTTTTGCTGGCTCTGGCAATGTTCATGACTGTAAAGTTGTGTGCTATGAACCTAGAATAGATATGGGAAAAGAAAAGAAATACTGTATTTAATTGATCGAATAATTAGACAGAACTAAAGAGAGAAATATTTCCTTTTAGGGTTTCGCCTTTCACACAGAGCTAATACTCATGTTTGCATTTGATACCCAACAGAATGATTCCCCTTCCCTTACATCCTCTTATTTATATCAAATTAAGTAATTAACCCCTTTAACTATTGCTGGCTAATTTTTCCTTGTCTCTCCTAACTCCTAATATCATGACTAAAATATGGTGGAGGGATTATATATGTAGCCATTCGTGATATTTATTGAAGATACAATGTCAGTATGAGTGTGTAGTAAGGCAGTTGCACTTTAATGCAGTTCCAAGGAACTTCAGATTGCTGGAGGAGCTTGAGAAGGGAGAAAAAGGAATAGGAGATGGCACAGTTAGCTATGGAATGGATGATGGTGATGACATTTACATGCGCTCTTGGACTGGAACCATTATTGGTCCCTATAATGTAAATATTTATCTAACACTGCCTTATTTTTTTTTTTCTCTTCAAATATGTGCACGTTAAATGAGCTATATTTTATTTGTACTAGTGAATTTTCATGTAGCAATGGAACTTGTGCATTCTAAAATGAAGTTCTTACTTTCCGGGTAATAGCATCTGAGCATGTTAGTCCTTAAACAAACTTCTGTGTCTAAGTGTATGTACACCAGCATAGTGTCAAGTTCATGTCCAGACAGACCAGTTTTAAGAATTAAGTTATATAACATAGCACAAACTTCCATATATTTATACATGTGGACCTGTATCATTCTACAACTTTACTGGGCATAATATTAACAGCTATTAAAAATATAATTGGAAATGTTAGTATCCTTCTGTAATTTATATTGTGGCTATAAATTTATAATAATGGAAGTGATTTTGGCTTTCTTTTATGCCCTTCCAGTAGTCTGCTGAATCTTTGCACCGTTTTTGAAAAAATTTGAACTCTGAAGATGAATTGCTCTACTTAAAACAGAAAGTTTAGGCTTATCTCTTTTCCAGATAATGTATTTGTATTTTTATATCCTGCATGAATATCAGACTATTTGCAGGTTCAGTAATTGTGCTTTTTCTGTTTTTCTACCAGACTGTACATGAAGGAAGAATTTATCAATTGAAGCTGTTTTGTGATAAAGACTACCCTGAAAAGCCCCCGAATGTCCGGTTTCATTCACGGATCAATATGACTTGTGTTAATCATGAAACTGGCGTGGTATAATTCATAGTTTTTAACATGCTTTAAGCTTTTTACATGCTTCATGCAATGGTGCCGTGGTGGGAGGGGGTATACACAATGCAACTGCTGTGTTTTTCATTTTGATTTCTCAATTGATTTTAGGAATAAATATGAGATGTATTGAAAAGTGTGTTGGGAATCTCATGTTGACTAGTAATGTGGCCTAAATAGTATATATAAGTAGGGAGTGACTCTCACCCCCATGAGCTAACTTTTGAAGATGAGTTTGGTTCAAACTCAAATTGTATGATAGTATTGGAGTCTATCCTAGTGACTGTTGTTGGATCTAATGATCTATCAACTCACTTGTAATCTTGCAAACTTCACGTTGCCCTGTCTCGATGTGAGAAGTGTGTGTTGGAGATCACACATTGATTAGTGATATGCCAAAATAGTGTATATAACCTCATGAGCTAGTTTTTGGAACGGAGTTTTGCTCAAACCCAAATTCTAAGGGAGTGATATGGACTCTAAGAAGGGAATAATATGCAGAGGAGTTCGAGGAGCTCTCTCTCATTGGTTAAAATTTATTGCACTATTTCTTGTTGGTTAAAATTTATTAAAAACTACAAAATCAAGAGAGGTTAATTAAATAAGACATGCGACCCACAAAATTTTGTCATTTCCTATAAATTTTAACTAATGAAAGAAAGAGTATGTTAGGGAGTATGCTACTATCATTTCTCATGTATGTGTTGATTTCATCATGCCCTGATGAAAAAAATACTTGTTGTTTCATCTACATACCATTACCACCCTACTTGATAATAAATTCCTCACTTAGATTTATGGATTTGCAATTGAAACAGGTTGAATCAAAGAAATTTGGTCTTCTTGCAAATTGGCAACAGAGGTTTACCATGGAAGATATACTGACCCAGCTGAAGAAGGAAATGGCAGCTTCACATAACCGCAAGCTTGTCCAACCTCCTGAAGGTACTCACTATTAGTGTCCAAGATCACATTGATATTTGCATTTGCAGTATGCAATATATAGTATGTAATACTCTGGATCCTTCTAAATTCAAGAAAATACTGGGGAATGCTCGAAAGAGCTTCATCTTTACCCCCATAGAGTTGTTTTGTTGCAATACATTGTCAACTGTGTTGAAGGGATGCTCTCTGATTGGTCCTAAATATTGAAAGCAACTCTTGAAGTAGCGTTCTTTTCTTATTATAACAGTTCTTCCCGTTTTGATCTTGCTTCTTTCTGCTTCTTTCTTGATTCACTTGCTTTCTGACTTTTAATTTAGCGGGAGGCTATATAAAAAAGTGGGAAAGGCTGTTTGGATGTTTTCAGTTGGTGCATATGTTATGTTTTTAAACGTTACGTGGTTCTCTCTCTGTGGATTTGGGGTTCTCACATTATCCAGTTTTGGTATTGATTGAGAGCTTAATATTATTCCCGTGATTTCTTGGATCAGCACCTTTGTCAAAACCATTAATTGCGAACCCTCTTCAGTTCCGAGCTCGGTTATCATAATTTATAATTTTATATTGCTGGAGCAACCTGAAGCATTGTGAACTGCTATCATACGGAAATCGTGTTTCAAAGTAATGGAGACCCCATTTTAAGATGTGAATTGGATATGATAGAGAGAGAGAAATAAAAAGTAAATTATAGAAAAATGTTTTAGAAAAGTATGTGTAGGAATAATATAACTATTTTTTAAACATCTCTATGAATCTCTTTAGAACAGGATAAATTGAAAGAACAAAAAGAATTGCCGCGATCATCAACGAAAAAATTCACAACCTCAAGTACATGATGATGCAGCTGTGATATCTCCTCTCTGTTAACTAGATTGCGTTTTCCGAATGGTTCACCTTCATTCATTCCTGTGTTTGATTTCATGTGCTAATAACAATTGAACTAACAAGTAACAAGGAAGGGTGGGGTGTGAACGTCGACCTAGTTGATGCTGTCTCCACCTTAGGTATGACCTAGGAAAAAGTTAATCACATAAGTCCGTTTACTCGATATACATAAACATAAGTTGGCTTAGTGGCTAACCGTAATTTCCAGTAGGTTTGACTGGGATAATGATTTATGTCAATGCGCCCTTTCGTTGTTATCAAAAAATAAGTTTGACTTGACAAGTAGAAAGTGACTTGTTTTTCTAATTATTGTGATACATTAATAAAAAATAATTATTTATATGGTTTAAGTAGAATTGTCATTCCTGCTTGAGAAATGCACATTTCTACGTGAAGAGGAAATTTTGATTGATTAATGCATAAGCTAAATATCCATTTCATTTTTAACAATTGTATGGTTGTTTGAGAGTGTGCTTTATGAAAATGCTATGAAAACCCGTGAATAAGGCCAAAACAAAATGTTATTATTGTCCTTTTATAAATGCACTATGCTTATTGCATATTTGACCACAAAACAAAACATTTATTTGTTAGCCTATTTTTCTTAGATATTACAAGTAATCTATAACGTATTTAATTAATCTATAAGTTTATTAGACTAAAATAGAGATATTTGATAGTAGTATTAAAATTTGATTTTGTATCCTTTTATGTTATTGAGTAATGTGATATGATAATATTAGAGGAATAAAAACATGATTTCAATCAAATAAAGATCCACCACAATTGGTTGAGGATCCTACTAATTAAATTTTGATAAAAAAAATTATGTCTTTGTCATTCTAACATAATTATATTTTGAAATATAAGAGGATATAAATCTTTCTAGACTTATCATTGTCTTTCTTCCTAGCTCGATGCAAAACAAATTTTTAATGAGTTTAAGTTCTACAAATCATGTTTGACACGTTATGTAAACGATTGCATTATTCACGCTAGGTGTATTTTTTAAATAGTATTTACAAACGGATAAAAACATGATTTTTATAAAGTAAAAAAAACTTGTCATGTGCTATAAAAAAACTTGTCATGTAAGACATTTTTTTATTAGATGATCGCGTAAACACTCTTTCTATTGTTAGTGTATTGACTATTTATTATCTTTTACACGTTAAGCTGTTACAATTTTTATACAGTGTTATATTATTTAAGAAAATTGTACTTTTTAAACAAATTATGGACTTAATTGAGAATATATTGGGTTTGTTTGATTTGTTAAAATTATGATACGATAAAAAAAATAAAACAAAATAAAAACATAAGTTACAAGATAATTTTTTATCTTGTATATCATTTTGAAGAATAATGGACAACATAAGTAAAATAATATAAAATTTACTAAAATAC
>PYAF01005492.1:2816872-2830067 GCA_007407185.1 Glycine tomentella
TTAATTATTTTAATATATTGATATCAAATTTAATGAGTTTCCTGAAATAAAAAATAAGATATTAGAATTAAAAAAATAAGATGTTCCATTTTTAAAATGATTACGTTGGTTAATTACTATATTTTATGTTATTAAAGAGATATAAATATGGATATATGTGGTTTTAATATTTTATACCTGAAATAAAAAATTGTTTCATAATTTTTTGAGTAAAAAAAATTAATTTTTTTTATCATGTTCTCATTTGCTTGATTTGTGTTTTTTTCCTATTTTTCTTAACTTAAAAGTGAAATAAAAATATCTAACGAATCAGTATTGTATAATATGATACCATGCTTATATTGATATAATTCATTTTAAAATACGTGCTATAAGATATACTTTAGAGTTTAGTCCTTCCTAAGAAAAAAATAATTAAAATGGGGGTATTATGGATTTTTTTCTTAAAAAAATTAATTTATTATCAAACTGATCTCTTGAAGACTCTTATTTATCACTATCTTATTCTTCTTAAGGATCAAAATAATGATAACTGAATTTTTTTCTTACAGATTTAATTAGTCACCAACTAACATGGTGTAGTATAGTTGTAGGTAATCTTGTCACTTTTTTTTTTTTTTGAAACGCTATAATAATAATAATAATGAAAAATAAACATGAGTTTTACAAGGTGTACCCAAGCCAAAAAAAAAAAAAAAAACACAAATCAGTATATTACAAGAATAAAAGTCAAAGCCCGAACATAAAAGCCAAGAACTAAAGCCATGATAATGCATTGTCTTCAGAGTGTTGCACCTGCTCCCAATACTCTGGCAACACCACCAATTCGAAAACAATCACCCATCAAAAGACCTCAAATACATGATATCTACACAGCATATGTCACGAGTTGGCACCATATATCCAAGCAAGCCCCGAGATTATTGATCTAACACCAAAATGTATATTGAAAATTTGCCCGAGAAGTGATCCACTGCCACGAACGAATTCGCACTAGCTCCAACATTTTCTGCAACTCTTATTTTTTCTTTGAAAATCATCTCATTTATACACTTCCAAATGGTCCAAACAACAACAAACCAAATAGATTGCCACATGCTTGATATTTTTGCTCCACATTGAACCAATCATCTGAATTGTGAAAAATTAGGAACCACCTGATTGTGCGATGCTGATTTTACATCCCACCACTTAAAAGTTAAAACACTTCCCCCACAACTTATAGAAAAATTCACATTCAAAATACAGATGTGTCATGGACTCCTTTTCTTTTTTTGCAAATGCTCCGAAATCACATTTCTCTGCATTAAATTCTGAAGGCTAGGAATTCTTATGACCTTGTAACTTAAAGCATGTAGTGATACTTGGTTTCACCTAAAAAAAAAAGTTACTAAATTAAATTCTCAAGTTTTTTTCTTTTTATTATCACTTTTAGTTTCCATAAAGATTAATATGGTGATACGTATTTACCAAAAAAATATGGTGATACTTCATATCTTTAAGAAATCAATTTGATAATATTTAATTTATGAAGGATTAATATTAAAAAGGAATTTAATCTTTAATCGTGAGTTTTAAAAAAATATAATTCTGGCCGACTATATAAACTTATATCTTAAAATAAAAAGGTAAATAAATTATATTATAATCTAAAGCAAATATATTATAGATTTATAGTAAGTGAAAAGTTAGTCTAGGTTATGTTTGGCAAACCTAGCTAAAAAGTTAGCGGCTAATTATAAAGTAAAAACTAAAAAATTAATTTGTTAAATTATAAGTGTTGGGTAAAATTAGTTGTTGAAGTAATTAAAAATGTAAAATGACAGAAAAAATATTATAATTTATTTAAAAAGGTAATAACGAAATTTAATAAATATATTGAGATTAAAATGAAAGAAAATATAAAAAGTTACAAGTTAGCGTTTTATTAAATAAGACATTTAAGCTAGTTTCTAACTTTTTTACTAGCTAAAAAACTTATTTGATTGTTTAATAAATAAGTTTTTTTAGTAGCTTCTTAGTAGATATTTTTTTTAAATGTTACTTAGACTATATTTGACAAAATATTTCAACTAATTTCTAACTTTTTTTACTAGCTGAAAAGTTTGTTTGATTATCCATTAAACAAACTTTTTAGTAATTTCTTAGTAGCTTTAACGTTTTTTAAAACGATAGTTTCTAATTTTTATATATTTTTTATTTTTATCCTCAATTATTTATCTAATTTTCTAGTTACCCTTTTTAAATAAATAATGATTTTATTATTTTTATGTTATCTTACACTTTTTAGTTATTTCAACTATTGATTTTATTGAACACTTATAATTTAATTAGCTAATTTGTCACCTTTCAGCTTTCATCTTCCAACTAGTTTTCTATCTATTTTTGCCAAAAATAACGTTAAAGTAAGTTTTTTTTAAATGCTAACTTCTAGCTTTTTATATTTTCTTTTACTTTTATCCTCAATATTTTTATCAAATTTCTTAGTTACCCTTTTAATCAGGTTATGATTTTTTTTTATCATTTTACACTTTTCAGCTACTTCACATTTAGTGTTACCAAACATTTATAATTTAATAAGTTAATTTTCAACAATAAGTTAACTTTTCAGTTAATTTTACCGAACATAGTCTTCAAATAGTATCTTAAAAAATGCTAAAAACTACTAAAAACTACTAAAAACTTGTTTACTTAACAACCAAACAAATTTTTCAGCTAATAAAAAAAGTTAAAAATTAATTCAAATGTCTTATCGAACATAACCTTAATAATTTACACAACCTGACACATTTGATTACTTATTATCTTTAGAAGATAACTATTTTTTTTTTGCTAATTATAATTTAGGGAGTATATTGGATTAAAATTTTAAAATACTTTTTTAAACAAAAAATATCTTATAAATTTTAAAAGATTAGTAAAAATGTAATGAATATTTTAAACTCATAAGATTTTAAAGAATTTCATCAATTTTTACAAAACATTTAAACCTTTGTTTCCTAATTGAATATCAAAACCTTATGAAATGTAAAACATAATAATTAAATATCAATAAATTTCATAAAAAAATATTTTAAAATTTATTGAAATCCTGAATATACCTTTTAATTGGTTTCCTTAAAAAAAGGAGATAACTAGTTTGCTAAAAATAAATAAATATTCAGCCAGTAGTATCATTGAGATAATCAACATCAATGAATCATTTAAAAAATTTAAAAAAAATCAATTTTTCTAAGTGGAACACACACTCCGTAAAGTATAAAGCCAATTTTTAACCTAACTTGCTTTACAAGTCCATATCAATTGGCAATTATTCATTTATTGCTGTATTCGTGATATTCTTTTTCATCGCTATCACAAAAGAAGAGCAAAAAAATAAAAAAATAAATAAATAAAAAGAAGAAGAAGGACGAACGAGAAGAAAGAACCTTCCCCTCACTGTGTTTATTGAAAGTTGTCCATTGCAGTGGGGTTCTTCTTCTTCTTCTTTAGCCATGGCCCAATCCCATGGATCCATCCTCACTCGATCAGTGTGGTCCTCCAATCTGGAATCGGAGTTCGACTTGATCCGATCCGTCGTCGACTCATTCCCTCTCATCTCGATGGACACCGAGTTCCCCGGCGTCGTCGTGCGCCCCGACGCTTGCGACCCCTCCTTCCACCACCGCCAACCCGCCGCGCACTACGCCGTGCTCAAAGCCAACGTGGATCGCCTCCACCTGATCCAAATCGGCCTCACCCTCTCCGACAACGCGGGAAACCTTCCCACCCTCGGCACCTCCAACGCCTTCATCTGGGAATTCAACTTCAGAGATTTCGACATCGCGCGTGACGCCCACGCTCACGACTCTGTCGTGTTGCTGCGTCGCCAGGGCATCGATTTCGAGAAGAATCGCGACTTTGGGATCGACTCGTTCCGGTTCGCGGAACTGATGATGTCGTCCGGTCTGGTCTGCGACAACGCCGTTAGCTGGGTGACTTTTCACAGCGCCTACGATTTCGGATATTTGGTGAAATTGTTGACACAATGCGCATTGCCAGAGGAATTAAGAGAGTTTCTCCGTCTAGTGAGGGTGTTTTTCGGAGACAGAGTCTTTGATGTGAAGCATTTGATGAGGTTTTGCTCAAACCTGCATGGTGGATTGAACCGAGTTTGTCAGTCGCTGAAGGTGGAACGCGTCTTGGGGAAAAGTCATCAGGCTGGTTCTGATAGTTTGCTCACTATGCACGCATTTCAGAATATCAGAGAGATTTACTTTGGCAAGGATGATGGGCTTGTTCAGTACGCTGGTGTCTTGTATGGTTTGGAGGTTTTCTGAGCTTTTCTATTTGAAATTATATACTCAATTTGGTGTAGGTTTCTTTTTTCAGCTTTAATTGTAAAGCTTACACATTTCTGGCTTATCAATTTCATTAGGAATTATTAATTCTTTGGATTCTATTTGCACCTGCGAAAGATAGTAATGTAACAGGGGTCAATGCATTTGTTGACTGAGCGTTTTAATATATAGAGTTAGAGGATAATGTTTTAAGTTCTGAACAGAGTGAAAATTTTGCATCTCCCACGCTGCCTATATACAATTGTTAGTAAAGAGGTTTTAATATTTAATAGAAATGATTTTTGTTCAAAGTTTGCTTGTTTCACGTTCATTGATTCGGTTGCAATGTTGTCGTGCATCAGGCTATATTCCTGTCAAAAGGTAAGGATAAGGGATACCCTTGTTGGTTTCCTCCATTTTGGTTTAGAGTCTGTTTGAATGATTTGGGTCATTGGGTTGCAGAAATTATATAGTTGAAGATCATATAATACACTTCTGGGTCAGTCCCTGCATCTACTTAGTTGGAATGAAGCTGGAATAGGTTTTCAAAAGTGCATTCGACAATGGTAGAACCTTGCCTTATGTGATTTGAGTATGTGTGGAGAAGACATGTAGATGTCTCCAGTGTTATCAATAACGGATGGCGGAAGGTCCAAATTCTGCCATATACACATGCCCTGGCAGCCAATGGTACCGCCATAGTGGGCATCCTTCCACAATTGCTTATAGTGGTTGGTAAAATTGCCACCATGCCATTCCGTCATTGGCCGCCATTTAACAACAATGCTCAATAAGGAGAGTTGATTAAATAGAGGGTAATCCAATCCGTTAAGGCAAAGGAAGATTGAAGAAAACTATAAGTGAAACAATTAAGGACTTGAATGATTAATATTTTGTCTGTAGACATGATTTACAACAAAATATTATGACGTTGTTTGCACGTTGTTTGATCCATGTAAGCTGACTTCACTTAATGGTAAAAGGCTTGTTTGTTGTAGTTGTATGCATTTACAGTTTATGTTATGCAAAAGCACCGAAGGATTGGTGAGGTCTAAGCTAAGAGCATTATGGTCCATGATATTATTGGAACATTTAGTTGTTGAAAATTAAAGTCTTGGATATTGTATTTACTCTTTCTTGTATTTGTATTATCTAGCTAGAAACTTTCTAAGGATATAAGGGGAAGTGGAGTTTACATACTGGTACTTATTAGCTAGTTAAGGGGTTTGTGAGTTGGATACTTGGATAACTTGGAGAATGTACGAGGGAAGGAGGCATTCTATTTTTTTTTATGTCAATTTTAGACTGAGTTTTTGCTATCTGTGAATGAAGAAATCCTTGTGAAAGGAAAAACCCTTGGTTAGAAGAGGAGCATCTTTTCACCTATTTGCTGTCAGTGTCACTCAATAAGATCAGTATTTTGATTTATAACATTTGCTCCAACTTGTCGGATCCTAATTTTGGGTAGAAGGAAAACAATCCCATGGATGGATGTCATCAAGTCAAGAATCATAGCCCTTGAATCTTTGGTGGAATTTCTCAAGAAGGGGCCAGAAAAAGCAGATATCAGGTCTCAGAAATGATGGTTGAGGGAATTGAAGAGATCAAACAAATGCTTCAAGTTTGATGAAATAGTGATTATCATTCTCAAGAAAAAAAACTATGTTCTTGGATTGGTCATAAATCTGAGAACATAAAAAATGTTCTTGAGAAAATGGTGTAGTTAATGGATTGGGGATGATGAATATATTAGAACACCAAGAATTTTGTCCTTTGATAGGAGATTCTGTTTCCCAATTCCAATTGCAGTTTAGGTAAAACAAAGGGGAATTTATCTACCCAGAATTCCTTTGTTGGACAAGGAAGATCAAATTGCCTAATTTCAATGGTAACAATCCTTTGGAATGGGTTGCAAGAATTCATGAAGCCATCAGAGGAGGTACTAGAACATAATGCAGAATCAGAACCAGATACAAAGATCAACAAGTATGACCAAACAGTAGAGATGGTCATGGTTGGAAAGAAGGGTAAAGGAGGAAACTAGAACATAAGCTGAAGCATCAATGGCCTCTGCAACTTGGAGCTCAAATTGGTTGGTCAGGCCTTTACTTCTGTACTCGGATGTGTGATTATGAAGCATAGGTGACCTTGGAGATCAGGGTTATACAGAGTTTGACTGTACCATCACCACCACTGCTGCTGGACTCAATCATATGTGGTGCCTACTATCAGCAAAGCCACTGTGGATGTGCAGAAGTGAGATAGGACGTGGTTTTGCTGGCACACACGTTTTGGTTCTGCAGAGGGAGATGGAAGAAGGGTAGACATGACATTCTGCAAAGTGGGTCTGATTATTGACTTAATGGGCCAAGCCCAAATGGGTATCAGCTATTGGATTCATCAAGGAGGCAAGTATGAATAGTAAATCCTAAAATGTGAAGGGTAAACCCTAAACCAAGCTCAGTTTTGGATTTAATGGGTCAAGCTCAAGCCCGCATAATACAGAGAGTACCCACAATCATTCCCTTATGGTTCCAGCAATAGCAAAACAACACAGTAGATTCATTATGTGTAGATTGAGCTTTTGCTGTTTACAAAAAAGAGAAATCCTTTGAGAAGAAGGAAACCTCTAGAGAAGGATTTTTTTTCCTCGTATTTTTGTTCAAGTTCACTCAAACAATAAGTTTTGTATTTTGGTTAAAAAAGAGAAATCCTTTGAGAAGGAGGAAATCTCTAGAGAAGTTTTTTTTTTTTCCTTGTATTTTTGTTCAATTTCACTCAAACAATAAATTTTGTATTTTGGTTCAAAAAAGAGAAATCCTTTGAGAAGGAGGAAATCCTTAGAATATTGTTTTCCCCCCTACTTTGTCTTGTTTATAACCCACCTGACAAACTAATATTCTAAACTCCTCTTCCCCTTATATCCTAACAAAACTTATACTACTCTCTGCTGCTACTCTTTCGAATGACATCAAATTCATAATGTAAGTTCGTGCTGAACACTGAACTTGAGAACTGGTTGGTGGTCGATGGATTAACTAAAGTTTTCAGTACATCTTCAAACTTCTCATCCAGTATGAATCGATGAATGGTTGATGAATAAGGTTAGACAACAATGCCTGTTGGAACTTTAGATGGGATATGGCTAATCAAAAATTGTTTTTATGTTTAACGTCTGGCTGTATTGTTTGAGGATACAGTAGGTTAATTAATACATTAACAGGTATCATCTTATGCTTATGTCCCAAGTATTGTATCTTTCTTGGTAAAGCTGAGAACAGCGACAGTTCTGGAAGGGCTATTGTTGTGTTTGGCAAGCTGCACTTGTATGGAACTTGACGAACCTAGTCTATCTTAGTAGAACCGTTGGGATCGAAAATCCGACTACAGCTTGATTGGACTTCATGATGGGTTGATTCAGACGAGCTTTGCATGCATGAATGCTAAGATGAATTATATATGAATTATGAACTTTATACATTTCATATATGGCATAGAAAGGAAATTTGAAAATGTTATTAGCGTGTCACTTTCAGTGTGGGTCAGCATGTCATAAACCAGCATTCATCAATCCTCATGCTCCATGAAGTGTGACAGTGTCCAATATCAATAGCTGCAGACCCATCCAGTTGGATGCGGTCCACCTTTTTTATATTCCCCCCATTATATTTGTTTTGATACACCCCGACCACGTGATGACATTAGCTTGAGAATGTTTCACGGTCTTTCGTTGTTAAGATGGTAAGATCCTTAACAATGATGCATAGCCAAGTGGATGATGTAACACAATATATACAAACAGGACGGCTCCGCACCAATGGTTCCTCTGATGTGACATCTTATACAGGAGAAAATTTGGGACACTATTTGTATGAAATTTATCGTGCTAGACTTGGTTTAAAATCCAACTCAAATTATGACTGAAAATTAGTTGAAATGAGTCTGCTGCTCACCAAGATCAGGATATATTTTAAGAATCAAAGAGTGCTTATAAATTATTTATTATTAAGATTTTCATATAGACGATAAGAATTAAATTCATTTTCTTTTAAGATAGAAGTCTAGTCCTCATCAACCAAATCAATCTTTGTTGGTTTCTCGCAGTCATTTTTGTTTGAATGGATAACTACTCAATTATTTAATTTAAACTCGTTTCAATTACTACAAAAAGTGATAAATGAGAGAGATGGAATGAGATTGGGGTGAGTTTTGGAAATGTTTCAAATTCTAGAATTGAGTAATTATAAGGTAAAAATATAAGTTCTCAAAATTGATCGTACAAGTTGCAAATAATAGTATCCATAAAAATTTGGTGAGGTGGTGGGGACTGCATATATCTCCCCCTCTTTACTTTTTTCCATTGCACCGTGGATAGGATTCCATAAAGATAATATGATTCATGTTCTTCGTTATAGGAGTTGGAAAAAAAAGAGGCCCCCCACTTTTATTTCTGTTGGAATGATATTATAATCTAATCAAAATATAAGCATAGGCCGAATCAGGGTCCCAGTACATTGATTACACGTCCAATTGTACAGGGAAATGGTAGTAATACCAATCCATGTTCATTAGTAATATTTTAATCACGTCGAATTGGCATGCATTGGTCAACCCCATATAAGCATAGTACGTACGTCTTAAACTCCTGAACTGGCTATGGAAAATAATCAATTTCTACTATTTTGATTGTGACGGACGTTTGGAGGTTTTGGACACACCAAAAGCACAATTGAATGAGATGATGAACAAAATAATGAAGAGAAGAAGATCAAAGGCCATTGGTGAAACCTTTGTATATATCTACTTGTTGAGTATCAATCAGTTAGTCTATTAGTTCTGTGACTGTCTCAAGGGTCTCCATCTACTTTCTGTACCCTTTTTCGTGAGGCACGTGAAGAGAGTTCTATCTTAACAAGTTACACAATATTATGCATCCCCACATACGACGTGTTTTACATATCATATTTACGAACCAGGTAGCTTTTGATTGATTTACTCTGTCTTCCTCCCAGAATTAACTTCCCACTAGTGATAAATATATTTTCTTGTCAACGGCCTCTTTGTTTTTGTTTTTGATTCTGTTTTTTTTTTTTATATTTTCCATAATTAAGTAAGTAAATTATTTTTAAATGGATAAATTGATATTACACATTCGAACAGTTGAAGTTATTTTTTACTCATTAATTTTTCCTTCAGTATTTGGGTGATCTATAGTAGATGCAGTACTCCTAATTAAAGGAGATACTCCAAAAGGAGAAGAATTAATATAATGGTGAACTTCGGAGGCTAAAACTTTTCGTGAAAAACAAAAAAAACAAGGATGAAGTTCCATTGACTAATACAAGAGTGCATGTATTTACTGAATTTGATTTTTGTTTTAATATTAGTGTGGTGTTAGACTGTTTTAAGCATTATTAGTTTTAACTTAGTTCCGTTATTTAAATTTAATTCCTATACATTTCGTGAATTTTCAACTTGGTTCCTATATACAAAAAACTTATTAAATTGATTCTTATATATCAAATATTATTCGTTTGGTTCTTGCTATTATGACGTTATCTTTAACGATCTAACATTGACCGTTAACTATTTTGTACATTTCTACTTAGCGCATTCTTAATTTGATTCATATAAATGAATAATGCGTAAAAGAGTTGACAATGTTTCTAAATAAAAAGGGAGTTAACAGTGAGAATGACTAAACTAATTTAATAAATTTTACATATGAGGATCAAATTCATCAGAAGTCATGATGCATGTAGGGACTAAAATATATGTATGTTTTACCATCTTTGTTCTTGTGAAGAAATACCATCTTGCTTTCATTAATTAAAATTTTAACCCATGAAAAAATGTTGCAATAGTGTTAGCTCCAAATGTTACTAGTACTTATATTTGAAGTACACGAATAATGTCTATTAAGTCAACTAATATTTGAAGTAAAAAAAATCAATTAATAGTTAGTAATTTCTAAATTTTGGAATTCAAATTGTAACCATGACATTATCTACTTTTATTCCCACATCTGTAAAACTTTAAAGGAGGAAGAATAACTATGATGGTCAAGGATATGTCATGGTTACAATTTTGACCCGAAAAATATGTAACACTAGTGTTAGCTAGTAATTATATTTGAAGTACACGAATGATGTCTATTAAGTCAACTAATATTTGAAGTAAAAAAAAATCAATTAATAGTTAGTAAATTTCTAAAGTTTGGAATAGAAATTGTAATCATGGCATTATCTACTCTTATTCTCACACCTTCAAAACTTTAGAGAAGGAGGAATAAGTATGATCGTCAATGATATGCATATGAATTTCTCACAACTAATTGAATAAGTATTTTATATTAAATTTTTACATGGCCAAAGTTTTATATTTATTTTTACAGTTTTTTTTAGTGTGTTATTTGTATAATCTTTATCGAAGGACAATAAATAATTTTTTCTTCAAAATCTTATCACGTGAAAATGTCATTTAACCTATAGTAGAATCCTAAATTTTATTTGTCAGAACTTGATGAAACGCGTGCACCAATCCTCTTTCCCGCGCAAAATATATGGGGTTGTTGAACCGTTCGATTTACTATGCGAGTTTACATTAAATGTGGTCATAAATGAGATTCGTAATAGATTCAAATAATCGGTGACAAGGGAGGAAAATAAGGGTGATTTTTTTGTCCAATTAATCTAAAGCGGCACACGCCTGATTTTTTTTTTCATTTTTTTTCAATTATATGTGGTTGAATTAGTTTTTAGAAATATGCTATTTATGAGAAGTTTAAGTGTTTTTAATTTTCTTAAAAAAGACGTTTTAAATTAGGCAAATAAAAAAATCATACTTTGCATGATTAAAACTTGTCTTAATTGCATTTTTTCATTCAATATTCCACAATGTGACGAACTTTGTCTTCTCAATTTAGAAACAACACAAATTTTGTCCCTCACATACAATTTTTTTGCCACAATGTGGTTATTCTACGTGGGAGCAAAGTTTGCAATGTTTTATAAATCGGGGGGCAAGTTCAGGAAAAAAAATTGGGAGGTAAAATTCACAAGAAAGTTTGGAGGAAAAAAATGTAATTAAACCTTAAAAAATTTATATTTATTATGTATATAATTTTTTTTATACTTATGAGATTAAAGGAACAAGTTTAAAATTTATATTTTAAACTAATTTTATGTTTATATAAAGCTTATTATAAAGAATTTAATATCTGTTTTTACTGAAAAATATTTTTTATATGGTCTCTTAAAGTGAATTTTGGTGCAAGTTATTCTCTCTATTTCTTTTTATTTGTCTTTTAAGGTTTTCATGTAAAAATTAATTATGATAATTTTTTATTTTAATAAAAGATTTGTTCGATTTCTTATTTTATCTTATTCTATAATAAATGCATGTGTGAATTTATTAAACATTAAGTGGAAAGTACGAGTATAATTTGCCATTGATTAATTAATTTGATTTTAAATTTTGCAAATGATAATATATACATATATATATATATATATATATATATATATATATATATATATATTTAAACTGACAATTAGAAAGGAATGTTATTTTCAAAACTTAAGAACAGAGAACAAAAGAGTTAACATGTAACAAAGAGCGAGGAAGGATGAAAAAAAGTGTTATGTAAGATTTTAAAAGGTCCGGTGAAGAAAGAATTAGCTTGTTAATAATCAAAAAAATATTTAATTATCTTTACCAAAAAAAAAAACAATGAATTATCATGTACACGACAAAAAATTTAAAATCCAAAAATGCATAACTATCAATTAGAAACTAAACTATATTTTTATTTTTTTAATTTGAACCAACTAACTAGCTAAGTGTATTGTTATCATTTAGCTATGGTTATTCAAATGATTAACAGATGAAAAAGATATTTGTAATAAAAACAAAAATAATTATTTTACAATTATTTGTTGCATTAAAAATGTAAAAGTTATTGAAATAATACAAACCCGGTGCACTAAAGAAAATATTAACAAACCATAAATTTTAAAGAGAAATAAAACTATTTCCTATTAAAATAATAACTTTTTTTTTTTAACTCCGTTTTAATCAACCTGGGCATGAATAAAGATAACCTTATATATCGTTAGGTTTAAGATACTGCTTTTTAAATGGTGACCCTTTTATGAGGGACAATTAATTGATCCAAAAATTAATGTCTGAAACTTACATTATACGAGATATGAGCTTTAAAATCTTTGGGGGCCCTAATTCAATTGTTATACTACTAATTTATGATATTATGGGTATGGTGGTACCTTATTAAAATACTGTAATAAGTGTAAAAATATCATTATATTTTGAAAATATAATTAACTTATTGCGGGCAATAGGTAAGAGTTTTCAAGTGTTATCAGTAACGTGTGTTATACAGTATTGCATGTAGATAAAAAAATGTTGACATATGTTGAACACTTAAATCTTTTAAACAAGTATGTTTTGGAATTTTTTACAGTTATTTATTATGACTATAGCCTGTAGGTACAATCTTATCAGTTGTATTTATTTATTTGGAATTTAAAATTTTTTGAAGCCTTGACAATATTGGCATATCATCCCCGATTGGGGAAATGACTATGAGGTAAATATTGTAATCCTACAAATTAATAAAAGGAAAATACTTTCTTAATACATTTAATAATTATATCCTTCATATTAAATAATATTATTTTATAATTTATATCCGATAAGTTTTAAATAAGTTAAAAATGCAGTAAAGAAACTTATTAATTTAATAAATGATAAATAAATTTTTTTAAAGAATAATTAACTTACCATTTATTATCATCAAACACGTGTATCAATTGAACATTTATTATTTAACTAATAACCTCAAGTTCAAATCTTCG
>PYAF01005492.1:2843614-2868359 GCA_007407185.1 Glycine tomentella
AATGAAAAACGTAAATTAAAATATAAAAGTAAAAAAAAAAAACAAAAGTAGAAGTCGTACAATTTCATACGACTTCTACTTAAAAAAAAAATAGGATGTCGTATTATATTATACGACTTCCCAACTGAAATAAAAAAAAATAAAATATAAGTGAAGTCGTATAATAATATACGACTTATTTAAAAAAAAAATGAAAGTCGTATATTTTGTCACGATTTTATTTTACGACTTTAAAGTTGTAAATTAAAAATTATAACAATTTAGAAGTCGTAAGAAGTTATACGATTTTAAGGAAATAAAATTAAAAAAGCAAAGTCGTAAAATTATTTACGACCTTCTTTTTAGAAGTCGTAAAAAATTTTACGACTTACCCCTTTTCTGTAAATTTTTTAAAAAGCACCCCCAATCGATAATTTGTCAAAAAAATTACCCCCCTTACGTAAAAAAACCCAAATTGAATGGAGTTGAAGGTTTTAATTCTGTGGCAAGAATCAACTGTTGTTTCCAGAACACGCTGATGCTCATGCACTATACGTCTACACCCATCCCGCGCAACCGCCCCAGTTGGTGTTGTTTATGTTATAAGCAGCTAAGAGGGAATGATGCAAGTATGTTAATCAACCAATGCAACAGAGCTCCTAAAAAAACCACTACAACAGAAAAAAATTAAAAAATAAAGTAGAGTTGCATCATTTGGTAAAAATATAAGACAATTAGAATGAATTCTACAATAAATCTTTTTAAATTGTATCATTAGAGAGAATAGTAAATCATCCTGAATAAATTTATATGAATCATTTCAGTTTAATCAAAAGTCTTGAGTTAGAATTTAAATATACAATTATGCTAAATATTTGAAGAAATTTTTTTTATCACCTATAATACTTCTATCTGATTTGTCATGATTGTTTTTAAGATATTAGTGTTTTAGATCATAAATTAGAGAGATGCTTAAATTAAAAAATGTCACGTGAGATTCATTTGACAATTATTAAATAAAGAATTAAGGATTTTTGCTTGATCTCACAATTAGTGATGCTCTTAACTTTCCTGTTTTAATCATGTAAAATCAATCACCATCTGTTGGAAGAATCTCCCGAGAACTTATACCAAATGACATCTCTCTTCCCAAATGCAACTGCCCTCATTCAAAACACTCAGAGTAGAAATCGGAAAGGAGAATCTGATAACAGCATGAACATGTGATTCAGTGGGTGTTTGGAAAAGATTAATAAATGTGGATCCAAGCTTCTCTCTCCACGTCCGTAGTTTAAAATGTGCAGAAGGTATAGAGATTAGTTTCTCATGCTCGTGAATCGATTTTGTAGAAACAGGGAAACAAACATGCTCTCAGATAGAAATGCCCATGCGTTTTACTAAGCATACTTACATATTAGCATGTTCTAATAGGGTAGAAATTTCTTATCTTTCAATTGCACCATCATCTGCAGATTGTTATGTCATGCGTCCCTCTAAAAAATAATACCAGCACTTCAATTTATTCGTACCCTCCAATTAATTTTAAGTTGTTCCCACACCCCTTTGTACGTTTCAATTTTTAACATTGTTTTTGTTTCCTTTTTCTTTCTTGTTAGGCACCAAAAAGCTATGTTATATTTCTCCTAAAATCTACCATTAAAGAACTACAAAGAAATAAGTATAAAATTAATATTCTTCATTGATGATGTATATATATCCTATGTTAAATAGAGATTTACAATAAATATCAACTATACAAGTAACATCATCTAGTATTTTTTTAGAAATGAATAAAACTAAATAATATCAAAATGATAATATCTAAGTCTTAATTTTGATTAAAAAAAGAAATCTAGAGTCATCTATTTGGACCTCTCTAGACCCATCCTATCAGTGTGTTAAACAAATACTACCTGGTCATTATTTTCTATTCTGTGTTTGTATGTGAGTAAAAATTTATTTAAGAGTTTTTACTCGAAAAACAAAACTGATGATGTTGACCTTTGTAAGAAATTGAACTGTTATCAATAGCTGATAGTAAATGTTATTTTTTTTGTCAGCAAACGGAGTATAATAGCTTTACATTGATTACTCTAGCACCGTGCCTAGTAAGTGCCAACCTTTGCTCCTACCCCCGGGGACCAAAATAACTAAAATTAAGAAGAAAATATCACAGAATTCTATCTCGCAAAATGATGTTCACACCTATATAGTATACTTTATACACGAACTATGTAAGATTTGATATTTTTCTTGGTTATGTAAGTTGAGGAACACAGCAGGAATGAATCTTTAGGAAGTATATATGTGGCAATCGTCTTTCAGTTTTTTTATTTTTTGGGGTTGTGAAAATCCAAATGCCAACTCATTGAATAGATACATTGGCAGGAAATATATGCTCTTTTTTTTGAAACTTTTTCAGCTCTGACTGTTGATGATAAGTTATAAGTTATAACACAAATTAGGTTTTCAGTCAAGAGGCAACGAATCATATCAACTCTGGCCTATATAAGGACAAAGGTGTCCCCCATTATCAGAAGGAAGATAATCTGATAAACTTTGTGATTGTGTCTGCTAAATGATGCTATGAATCCACAGTGTCGTGATATGATACTCGTTCAATCGATGGAAGGAATATCACTCACGTTTTCCGTCCCTCCTTAATCAATTTGTTGCTAATCCACCGTAATAAACAAAGTATTATTCTTTTCTTTCAATTTTTTAAGAAACTAATTTTATCTAACTCTACTCTAATACAACTAAATCGGTACCAATTTATTTAAATACAGTGAGTAATTTCAATTAGATATAAACAACTCATGAGCTATTAAATTTACGTTTAATTTTGGAGATAATTAGCTTATAACAAGATATCAGAAGCTTT
Organism: Glycine tomentella; assembly: GCA_007407185.1. Lineage (NCBI taxonomy): Eukaryota > Viridiplantae > Streptophyta > Magnoliopsida > Fabales > Fabaceae > Glycine > Glycine tomentella. Next base: position 2,846,478 of record PYAF01005492.1, read on the forward strand.
GTGACCCTGTTATTCTGTTTGAGATATGATTACGCTAAAAAATTTCACAAATATATTCTGGTAGAGATTCCAACCTTGATTGGCTGTAATGTAGAAACCTGTTATTAAGAATTAGATTCTTATTGTCTTTATTATTTTAAATAAAAAATTCAATACAAAGCAAGATAGATCTGCATATTATTTATGCTTTAAGTCCTGAAGATTATTGTGTGCCAGTATTAAATATAAAATCATTCAAGCTCAACTAGAAAAAAGACTTTAATAAAAGCAAGATAGAAATGCATACTATTTTGTTTGTGAGGTGATAAAGTCTTCAAATATGTCCACACTAATTGATAAACATAATTTGTTTGAACATGATGAAACATTTGCCTTAAAAGCAACAAACATGTAGCTTATCTCTTCATAGCAATTATTTGGCAAGACTGAGTTGGACAGCTTGCTAACTTGGTTAAAAACCTTTATCTAAGATTGAGTTGTGGACTGATACTTGCTCTCAATGATGGCCCGTTGTGTTTCCATTGCCATAAATGATGAAATATGGCATGGTAAAGAGTTCATCATCACCTGGAAGTACTACACCACATGTTGAATCTATGTCTACTAATAACGAATTTAAATTGTAGAGGACTAGAGGGTATAACAACAGACAAAGATTCAAAAGAGAAAAAAATTGTTATTTTTAGATTGAACTCTCAGAAAACTGGTTCTAAAAAATCTGCATCTATGCTTTTCCCTCCATTCTGTTTAGCAACTCAGAACAAGCAATGAAAACAAAATACCATTTTTTGTTTAAAATATTTGTCATCTTTTTTAATAATAAAGCAAGATTCCACCTTAGGAACCTTTACCCGCAAGAAATTTCATCAGCTGCCTATCTGACTGGCTCCTTAATGTTCATGATAATCACATTCTTCGAAACTTTGAACAGTGTTGGAAATTTAGATATTTAAGAGTAGACTTTAGTTCAATTCCCTTTAGCCATCCGAAATGCTTGAAAAGGGACTTGACCCTTTATAAGAAATTTGATATTTTTTTATTGTATTTCTTTTCACCTTTCATGTGTATACATCCGTTGAGGTGTCCACAACACTAAAAATCTGTTCATTAATGAAAGTGTGATCTTCTGATAACTTCTAATAAGTAATTCCAGCAAGTGATGTTCTGTCAAATGTCAAGTTTGAAAGAAACTTTTTACTCCATTGATGAAGAAAATAAGTGTTTTTCTGCCAAATTTAAATGCATGCTGACTTTTTCCATCCATCAGAGCCTACCTCCATCGAGAGGCTTAAATACAAATTAAAACTGCCTGCAGCCATGTTATCAATGCCTAAGTAAATACAAAGTGGAACTGAATGCATGCACTACAGTAATGAGTGCTGTACTAAAGAAATAAATAAGAGAAATACTACTACTACAGTAACGAGGGCTGAGTATCATAAGGAAAAAAACTTATAAAACAGTAAAAGTAACATTATTCAATCAATGCCATTTTAATAACAATTACTGATAAATACTAATTAGTGTTTTTTAATTTAAAACAAGTAGAGTATTTTTACTTATTTAATAAATTTTTATTTTATGTAAAGATGAGACTATATACAATATTTATCTCCTTAAACAATGAGTACATAGTTTTTAATCAGTTTTTATTTTATTTTAAAAGAATCTAGCAGGTAATGTGCCAACTGGCAAGTTGTATCCTAATAATACTGAAAACAGAGTAGCGAACTTTAATACCAGCATTGGAAAATGCACTGAGTCTGTCGTGAAAGTTTCTATTCTCATCTCATTGAAATGAACTAAACCCACTGTCTCTTCCCTCAGACCACTATTATTATTATAATTCATATCCCAATGTCTCTTTTTTTCCATCACCATCGCCATGGTGTGAGTACCACTCTCTCAAAACTTGGGAACTATTTTGACCAAATTACTCAAACCAAAAACCAACTCTAGGGACCATACTCAGTGCATTCAGGTCCTCCATTGTGATTTCTATTTTCTATTAGTACAACATAACATGGTCCATCACAATGGAAATTAACGCAGCAATTATTTCTTTATGACTAGTCATTTTCTAGGGAAATTCAGTCCATCCTTGTCTTACGGTGAAAAAGAAGGAACATCAATCCAACTCTGGTGCAATTTGATTAATAATAATAAGGGCTTATTAATCAGTGTTTTAATATATTAGTTAAAAAAAATTTAGAAAAATAATTATGATAAAAATCATAAAAGTAAAAAAAAAAAAATTCTTTTAATTCTTTAATCAATGTCTTAAAATACTATTTAAGATAAAGATACTATTTAAGATTTGCCACAATAATTTTGCACGTGAAATAGTAATGCTACTCTTAACAGATAGGAATAGTTCACTTTCTACATTTTGTTGATCAAAATGTTGTATTACTATTTACTAATACAGTAATACAATACTAGTAAAACGTTAGCAACCTAATTAGCATAGCTCAGCAAAGTTTGTGCCTAATAAGTTGGAGTAGATATTTAGCCTAGAACATAGTAGCACTCAGTGCAGCTACTACATTTACAACGTGTTAATCTTAACTTAACAACCTACGATCACGTGCAGTACTTAGAACTCACGTGGCTTACGGTTGATGTGTGAACTGGACCTCACAGAGAAAACACCATTCCAGATCTCAGTGAAAGCTCTGACTATGACACCATGGTGGTGCGGTGAATTCAGCTGAAGAAAGCAGTTCAGAAGCTCTCTGAGATCTTGCTTGGAGTATATCTCATTCTCCAATATCATTTGCAGCATGGAATGTCTGAAATCAAGATAAGGGTCATCAGAGTCTTTCTCCACAGCCACACCTTCTTTCCCAGCTCTGCCTAAACCCCCCACGGCCTTCATGTACGAATCTGAGTCAGAAAAGTGCGAGGAATCAACATAGGGTGAGAATGTGGTGTTGGTGTTGGTGGTGCTGGTGCTGGTGCTGTCACACTTGTCCTCACCGCCCCATTGGCCTGAAAAGAAGGAAGAAGAAGAAGAAGAAGAAGAATGTTTGTGCTTTGGGTAAGTGTTGTTAAGATTCTTGGGTTTTGGCTTTGGGCGGAATATGCGACACAGGTTTGGTCTTCTGCAGGTGCCACAGCCTAGTTTCACGGACACAGTGTTCAGAAGAAGCTTCTTTCTGGAGCCAGACATTGCTGTGGTTTGTGTGTTTCCGTGAGTACTTGCTAACATGAAAAAGAAAGAAAGGGAACAGAACAATGAGCTTAGTGTGGCTTTTTTTTATTTATTGGGAAAGTATGGATGATGGGCATCCAACATCCAATGACTCATTATACACATACTAAGAGATAAACGAGAATAAAATATATTATAAGTATTAAAATGAGATATAAAAAATATATGATTGTTGATTAATTGTTTAAAAAGTATGATACTTATATATCATTGCTTGGTCTTATTAATTAATTGGGTTTGCATGTGACTTAGAGTTGAGAGGTCCGAGTGATCTGGACCGCAGATTTGGTTTGGGATAAAAATATGTGAGACGAGATATTTAGAAGATTGGCCAGAATCAGAGCAATTTGAGGTTTTGGTAATTGGATATTCAAGTTGTGAACTGTAGATGGGGATGGATTAAAAGACAAAGTGCGTGCTTGCTTGCTTAACTATGCATTAAATAAGAGATTTGGGAGATCGATTTGGAACCGATAGTAGGAGCTGACATGACAGTGGATCAAGAATTTACGGATTAAAATTTTATAATTTTTACTTTTGTATGCATAAAAATATGTGTATAGTTAACTGATTTAAATAAAACGTGTGAGTTATTATAATTTTTTTAATATTTTTATTTAAAAGGATAAAAAAGTTTAATATTTTTTAGATACTTATTATTTAAATGTATTTTAAATTGATAGACGAGAGGGGGGAAATATATTATTCAGATAGTGTTTTTTAAAATATATATTTTATATTATTTATGTTTAGAGTAACATGCTATTTTACTCTTTAAAAGTATATAATGTTATCACTTTAATTTCTAAAACTAAAGAAATTTAAAATTAGTTCATCAAAATTCAATATGTCAATCACATTAGTATACAATAATTTTTGAAAAAAAATGTGTGACTTAAATGATAATATTAGTATGTTTAGAGACAAAAATAAATGTAAATGGTTGAGTTTATGAACTTAAATGAAACAACTGAAAATATCTGGGACTTATATTTAAAATTTTCTTACTATAAAGAACTAGTGTGATAATGTATTACTCAATCTCATTCACTTTAAAGAGTAAACTTTAATTTAGTTAAAAAAAAAAAAAACAAAAACAAAGAACCTAAGGGTTAGCTTAACCCACCATCATTTGGACATGTTATATAGGATGACTTTTCAGGTGAAATCTGTTTTGACATTTTAAACATAGTGTTAGGTTAACCTAAATTTTTAAACATATTATATAATTTTTAACATTATATATAATTAAATTATAAAATTACAGAAGTATAAAATTAAATTAAAGATATAACTTATAATATATACTTCAAAATAATAATGTGAATATAAAATATCTTATCATGTTACATTGAATGTTATTAATTATATCAAGAAATCTTATTGTTAATGCATAATTATCAAAGTAAATTATAACTTTTTTAAAAAATATGAGGCATCAAGTTAGGTTGTGATAACTTGAAGTAAATTAAACTTACTCTTGTCTTAAAAAATATGTTGGTTTATTCTCCAAAACCTAAAGTCGTCAAAATTAATTTGTGCCAAACCGAGTTAGTGAAATGGTACAAGTTTTGAATACCATTGCCTAAACCTTCGACAGTTTTTTTGAATAGGCTTAGTATTATCGCTTGGAAGACAATTTAGACACTGTCCTCTTACAATTTAATTTTCTTTTTGTTTGATTTACAATTTTCAAGATCTAGTTGAATTACTGATTACTCATATGTATTAGTCCCGAATGAACGAAATTCAGATTTCTTTAGCATTTGGTCTTGAATTTGATCTCAAGATTCACGTATATAAAACAGGACGTTGTGATTTGAGAAGAGTCTTGAAAGAAAAAACATTGTAGTTGGGTTGTTTGTGAATCTAGATTAAGTCGCAAAATCATGTCTATTACTTTCAATTTATAAAAAGTAATTTAAAAAAATTGTTTTTATCACGTATTTCATGCGCATCAACAAAAAAAATTATTGAGTTGGAGTTCTTTCGTTGGTAGTAACTAGTAATTTAGTAAAGAACGTTTTCAATATGTACCGATTTCAATTTTTGAGTTGGCAGCCAGCCGGCAGCCATCTCTTGTGTTACTAGCAAAATTCGAAAGAAAAGCCAATGGTGTACCCAACGTGCTGCGATTGGATGCTTGTTTCAAACCAGAAAAGCTGAGGAGAAAGTTAGCACCTGCTATTTCTCAAAGGTTAAAGTTTTGGAGTTTTATTGATCAATTAACGATGGCAACGTAAATTACACTCATCGTAAACAACTGACAACGAATTAAATACTAGTTACTTGGAATGTAAATGCGAATATAGTCAATAGCATGCAAGAAGAAGATATTGGAATATAATCCCCTGGTAATATTAAGAAATTTTAAAAAAACTAGATCGGTATTCACGGGGTAGTTACAAGCTTATTTAGATTAACGTTTCTGATAGACACTCGTGATTTCTGTGATCTTCATCACCGATTTTAACCTTGTCATTGATGACAATGACATTGTCTTCATCATTATTATAATTCATACTTTTACCAGGTTAGTTTATCGGTGTCAAGATAATAAACTAAACATATATTTGAAAGGAAAATGATTCCAAATAAAAAGGTAAATAACTATCTCTAAACTTGTAAATAAGTGATAATTGGTCTATGAAAGAATGAATAAATTTTATGATTTAATTTTTAAATGTATAAAAAGTGTGATACTTTTTCATCATCGTGTCAATGAATTTGTGAAACTATTTTATTATTAAGTGATAATATTTAAAAATAAATTTGTCATGAAATTTTATTTTTTGAATACCAAATAAAGTTAGTCTATTCCACACCCTCAAATTACTAGAAAATAAGAAAAAGAGTATAGAATGAAACTGATTCCATCCCTACCTTATTTTAAACAACCCATACAACAACAAATGTTTTTACATTCTATTTCACTTCACTTCATCCCCTATCCCTCTATCCATCAACGATGAGTTCCTGACAAACGTGTACGAAGTTCTCGAAAAAGAGTGGGGAGGTTCAAAGAAATGAAGTTGGCAATTGTTTTTACTTTTTATAACTGGGAGATGGGTGGTATAAAGTCATAGAATGCAGTTGGCGATTGTTTGCTTTGTACTACTGGAAGATGGGTGCTAACTAACTAAGTCAAAGAATACAGTTGGTGATGTTAAAACTGTTAAGTGCACTGGATAAAAACTACTTACCTCATTGTCCAGAAGCTTCGGATTCAAATCTATGACCAACAAGTCACCAAAACACAACTTTATCGCTGTGTCATGACTATTAAGTGCACTAGATGCATTGTTAAATAAATGAAACTAAGATTTTTCTCAGCTATCATTTTTTCAAATTTATTAGTGGTTCAATCCTTTCTGCGATTTATACATTAACTTAGAAAACTCACATAACACAAGCCAATAGCAAAAGAGTCAACCTTATTGGTTTGAATAAGCCATCTGATTCTTGATCAAGTTTACCACATGCTGAGCCACCCATAATGAGCCAGCCTCAGTACAACAGAAACCATGGGTGTGGTTTTCTCTTTCAATAGATATGGCCATACCAGGAACCTGCTTTGAAATCTGTAACCAAAGGAACCATAACTTCAGCCAGAATAATGAGGAAGAAAAGGACAAAGAGAAATTACTGGGGAAACTTAAAGAAATAAAAACATCTTGATTGTGGCTAACTAGTATTTCAATCAATCTTTACTCTAAAAACATTTACCTAGCTCTTTTCCTGTAATTTAATGTTAAAAACGGTATAAAGAATTTGTGGTATTTCAAGTCCATTTAGGATAGCACACATACATAAGCTGCATGCTATAACCAGTATTAGGAATTTATCACCACAAAAATTACTTGATAGCATTACTTGAAAAGTCTATATTGTAGACATTGGATGCCCAGTTCACTCCTAGAACATGAAAGTTGATATAAAGTAAACTGGAATATCCCCCTAAAAGCCAACGTAGTCCACTTTCTGTGGGCAGCTGGCTGTTGGATTTTAGTTTCTTTCAGCAGTCCGTTGTTTTCTTTTTTCTTTTTTAAGCTACAGATAGTCCATTGCTTTGAAATGCCAAAGAGAATGAGAGAATAAGAGTGAGTTTCAGGTATATCTTTAAAGCCACGGAATTGATAGGACGCATCATAATCTATTTTATTTTGCTAAGTTTATCACAATACCTGCTGTCTAAAACATAAATCATGAAAATGAAGTAAATTCAATATCAGAAAGAGGAAAAAAAGGATCGCTGAAGGTTAAATTAACTATCATATCTTTATAATCAAGGTATTGTAAATTTTTTCCTACAGTTTGATTTTGATATACTTTTGTTTTCTTCTTATTAAACTAAAACTAGAGCAAATTTAATAAACTTTTTGCTTTATTTAGAGTAGAAGGTCCCCAACATAAACTGGGGGATAGAGAAAGAGGAAGAAGGTAATCACATATTGTAGTTCATGCTGAGATTCAAACACAAATCCAAACCTTCAGCTTAATGGCTTGGCCAAACTTACAACATTATTTATTTTCTTTAAAGTAAATAATTTTCAGCTATAAAAAATAAACAAGGATAAGGTTCTTCTTGGTTTTTTTTTTTTTAAAAAAAAAATTATACAAAAAAATTGTCTCTTTTCATATGTAAAGATAAGACTGCGTACAATAACTTTTCCCCTTACATTCATATAGCGAGAAGCACAGCGAGAAGCCTATGGACAATGAGATTTGTAGTTTTTTTTTTAGAGAAAAATTGCTGCAAATTTTGATACAAGATCTTCCGTTGATGATAAAAGGAGGGAATTCAACTTTGTTAATAAACTTCGAACATCTATTGCTCCATTTTGGGGTAATAAATGATCATGTAGACTAGGATAGAATCTCAAGCATATAATTATCCTACACATTCTTTCCGGTTGAGGCATTCCCAGACTTAGATGCTTGAGGTACATTTCATACCTTCAGATGATGCAAAAGCTTTCCAGATAATAATAACAGTAATTAAAATAAATATAGAGATGCCTCTTCAAGCAAATGAAGTTGTCCCCAGTGTTCGTCAACACCAAATAAAAATGCCATTTGAGCCTTCCTTTCTCTCATAAATGTCCAATCTGGTGCCTCTGAAAGCTAGCAGGGAAAACACATGATTAACGTTGCAGTTCAACATTGTATGATATATCTTAGTATACAAGAAGTGTGATTAGAAAGCCCATAGGCCCACCATCCGTGTAATATAGCTACAATCAAACATGAAATCTATAAAAAATTTGAAAGTGAATCTCGTCCCTCTTGAGGACAGAGGACAGCTGAAAGTACAGCCAGTACAGGTTAGGTATCAGCCAGACCAAGCAGCTATAAGTATTCAGAACCTACTTAGAAAATTCAATGATGAATTTAGAGCATATCATTGAATTTCAATATTGAGAAATTTTGGATATTTTACCTTTTGATACCCTGATGAAACATGCCCTCTATTCCAGTCAATTTACTTGTTCTTTTTTAAATTCTCAATTTCCACTTTTTATCATGAGATTGTTGTATCCTTGTACTCTTTTCAGTGACAGGTCATATACTGTCACACCAATACAAGAAGTCCCATGTTGAAGTGGTAAAATCATTTTCCAGAGTACCGGGGGTAGGGGAATTAAAAAAATTGTATTTAAAACCTCAAGATTGAGAATGCAAATCAATTTGTAAGTGCACATTTGGTTTAAAAAATGTTGCATTTTGGGGGTGGGGGTGGGGGTGGGGGGGGACGACGGACAACGTTGACTTGTTTTGGTTTCCTATATATTTTCTGTTTTCATTCCAAGTGTTTTCACCATTTCCCGTACAAATCTTTAAAACAAAGTAACCTGTTTGTAATTATTAGTGAAAACAAAAAAGATTTCCACAAACCAAGCACATCCTATGTTGATATGAAGAAATGACTCTTTCAAGAACCATATACAACAATAACTAAAGGCTTTTTCCACTAGTGGGTTCAACTAAACACCTACATTGATTAAGGGTGCCAGCATTTAATTTTAAATGAAAAAAATGTTACAGATAAATAATGTCAAATGTAAATGAAAAAAATTGCTAAATAGTAAAATGAAGTGAAACAGCTTTATCATAATTTATGAAATCTGAAAGGTATATTCATAGATAGGAATTGTTACCTTTCTGAATTCAGTCATGGCCATGTAAAGGACATTCCGCATGGTATGATACTGTGAGTTATTAAGGTTCGAGTTAATACAAAAAAAGGTGCATATCAACCCATAAAAAGCTGTAAGCCAGCATCAATTAAATGGAGATTTTTTTTGCATTGGTATTGCTAATATAAATACAGGGATCAATAAGAAGAAAGACCAAAGGAAAAGGAACTAAATTACAAATTTAATGTGACATATCATTGAAGTCCTCTTAGAACAGTAAAGCTAACCTGTGACAAGTGAGAGCATGCTGCCTCAACTGCATTGGCTGACCATGACTTCCCAAGGAATTTTCTGACAATAAACCTCAAAGCCTGGACAGGTAACAATCCTAATGATGCTGTCAGATAACTAAGAGGTGCAGCTAGAACTTGGGATCTGAAACCCCATGTACTATCATTAGTCATTTCAGATAAACTAGCTAAGATTTTCATAAGAAAATTAGCAATACTAAGCTTTCCTGCTAAACATTTAGCAATAACAAATATGTTGTTTATCTGAAATTTAGGTTCAGATCAAATTATAAAAAATGTTTTTCTGTGTAAATCGAATCCCATGAGGTATGAGATAGAGTGAACCACATCAAAATTGTGTTGACTTGGGGAAGGGGGTTGAGATGAGACTTACTTTGCAATTTTTCCAATAACTAATTGTGTTGTTGAGCGTGGGTTTAACGTCAAATGGATAAAATCCAATGCAATATTTCACCTACAGAGCCCAAGAGAAAATGCAAGTTGACAATTTATGAAGATCAGAAATGGTGGACAGATGGGATGATGTGTTCACAATTAATTAAATATGCACTGTTCCCATCACCTTCTCTGGCGACTTCTTGAACATTTCAATAGAAATGTAAGAACCAATAGAGTGCCCAACCTGGAGAGAAAATTCTAAATTAGCTACCAAAATTTTATTTCAGTATGAAATTTAACTTTTCTTTATGCAGCACAACTCTCAGATAAAACAATTTTTTCTTTAAGAATTTCATGAAACCCTCTTTCAGTATGATTACTGCTTTCCCAAATCAATAGCCATATATGTTATGAAAACACAGATAACAGTTGCTTGCAAATAACTTTCACTAAGAACTAGACTCAAATTGGTTCATTTATGATCTTTCAAAATTGTTCACTTTTAGTGGATAAAGCCTTACATGCAAACTAGTTTTGAACTCAGTATCTCTAATATCATCATTATTGTCAAAGGGAAAGGGAGACTGATTAAAGTCATGTGTCATGGCAAGAAATATATCCAGATATGACACTATTAGTCAGACTATAATATCATGGATTTCTTTCATTAGCAGCAATATAACAAATTATTCCCTATGCACATCAGAAACTCCACACACTTGCCCTTTTTCTACTTTAACTCGCACATTAAATGTCACACTTTATATAATGTGGTCAAAAAATCTGTGTAAGATGTCAACACACTTGCTCTGAAGTCTGTTGCATTGCAGCACAGGTATAGTGGCAGGTGAATACAAAATAAACGAAGTATTTGCACCAAAATTTTAAACATCAAAACACCATCATTAAACAAGGAGAAAAGATTATAAAAGAACCCACCGGTAATATAGGAATCTCAATATTTTGCAATTCCTCTCTGATGAAGTCAATCTACAAACCCACAAGAAAAGTGAAGACTTAGACTACTATCACACATTAATACACTGTTAAAGTAAAATGATCCAAATCAAGAATGATGAATGTCAATCATAAAAGCATGGAAGTTTATGAAATGAATGAAACATGTAAAAATCAGAAGAGAGTGGAATATGCCAACACAAAAGCCTGCACGTGACATACCAGAAACAATCGCACTATGACAATTCTTCTATATGTTCAACAGTTGTGCACACTATAATATGAAATGAAAGTTTAAATACTCAATTCAGCCACACTTTTCACACCTTTCAGCAACACATTAGATAAATCTATAATTGTTCACAGGAGATCCAAAAAGAATGAAAAACTTTAAAGTTATTCTGATTCCTTAATTAACTCAATTTTTTGTAGTAGGAATCAAAGGGGTAGGGGAGGGCTTCCCACTGTACAGCACACCAAGTATAATCAACCTATAAATGGATTTCAAAATAAACCACTCATCAGGCTCTCTTACCCTAAAACCAGCAAATTTTCTGTTAAGATCAAAACAGTAAACATTACATTACCTTGTGGTCGATTTGTTCTTGTAAAGAAAACATGCGTCCATGTTCCAAGTTCTAGAAAACAAAACGGTGTGAGAGACATTCTAATGCCACCCAGACAAACCAAACAAAACAAAATGCACATACCTTTCTTGAGTGAGAAACATGGCCAATAGCTGTTAGGCCACAGACAAACATGACTAGTAAGCATAACTGCTAATCAAATATCCATATTATAACTAACTAGGAAGAAATAGCTGCCATTACTTAACTGTAACAGAAGCAGTTCCGTCCAGCAACTCAGAGAAATTCCAAAAAGTCTTTGTAGAATAAAATAACACCTGCAGCAACCAAAAGTACCAAAAGCCACAACTAAACAAATGTAACATGGAAACATAAGCACGCAAACACACAATCGAGGCCACACCTGGGTTTCTAGGAACAAACGGAACATGCAGAGTGGGAGCATCAGATTGAATCTCCAAAACTTTAGAAGTGTAACTAAATACTCATGTTCGAAATAAATATGTGTAGATTGCATTACATACCTTGAGACATTGCATGATTGAAAATTAGCACGCCTTCTGGGTTTGGGATGCAAATTACTGTCCACACCCATGTTCTTATACAAAACACTTGGCACTAAACCTTGTCCTGGAAGACCAAATATTATGAATGTAATTGCTTATAAATACTCAGTTTGAAGTGTTATCGAAGGGAATTTAGGGAAAATGGAGCTTGCGATTGAACAGTATAGAAGAAAGGGGTAATGGAAGGGAAGGTACCTGGAGGAGGTGGGAGGAAGCAACACCAGCAGCATTGGACTCAGTGCATTCATTAATCACAGAATATTCCTCAACACCTCTCGAATTAGTTACACGTGTAATTGCATTCGTCCTTTAATAATTCGCCATCCTTCCTCTGGAAAAACAAGTAATATTTTTCTGATTTAATTTTCTCTTATAAAGAATTTGAAAAAAAATATATAATAAATATGATAAAATTTTTATAACTATTTATAAAAATAAAAATATTTCTATACACCAAACAAACTCTTCTTAGTTAACAATATATAAAAAATTACAATATTTTTTTTAACAATATCATTAAATTTTCTTAATGATATTTTTATCATAATTAATCTCTGTGAGATGCCGCCATTTCCTATAGAGGATATCTTATTTTCATGTAACTATGATAAATAAAAAATATCATTAAATTAGTCCTAAGATTTTAATTTATTGTCAAATTTACTCTTTAATTTTATTCAATTAATTATTTTGTATTACAATTTTTTTTAATATAATGACAATCATAATAATATTTTTTTTTATTACGACATAATTATAGTTTTTTATGAACCGATTTCAAGATAAAATAATTGAAAAATAATTATAGTGACATTTTAGATATGTTAAAAGACTAATTTAGTAATTAAAAGTTTCAAATATATTTAATGTTGCCATTTATGTAATTGAAAAAAGAAATCAATTTGAGGGTTTACTCTTTTCATAGTGACTATACTATAATAAATATAATAGATGGCGCAGCAGTTGGAGAGAATTGAATTTAAGTTTGTAATTTGTAAATATGTTTTATTTGATCCATACGAGTAGGAAATATCTTACAAAAAATTGTAGTTGTGTTACAATAGTTGCATGAATTTAGGTTTCGATCAATCCTTCCTTCTTTCTTTTTTCAGATACAGATCAATCCTTCTTTCAAAATTAAACAAACAAATAAAAAGTAGAGGCCGGGGTTAACAAAAATTATTATGGCAAAATCTTGCAGCAATCTTTACTGACAGCATAACCAAATACAGATATCCTATATTTAGACTCTTACTTCCCCTAAAAGCCTCTTGTTTCTTATTCATTTTAAAACTTGATGGCCAAGACTAATTTATTGGCCATAAAGAATGGTCTAGTTGATCATATATATTCACGCTAAACCCTGTTTTATTGCTAACAGTAGCATAAATAACTATTTTTCACCTATGATAGGAACTTTCGTCCAAGAATTTTGAATCAATAACATAGACCATTAATTATCTGGCTGACATTTTAATTTTGGACATTATGAAGGCTCACTACCTTCGTTGCAGTTACTTGGAAAAAGAAAACATATATCGTCTTTTTCCCTCACTTTCGTTAATGACATCGCCAATATTTTCCACGCTGTATAAAAAAATCTTCGATTAGACTTGCTTTCCACTTTGAAATCGTTTGATTATTATTTCGTGTAAGCGTCGCATTACGGAAACACAAGGATCGAGTCAAATGGATGAGTGCAATCCAAAGCCAATATCAACTAAATTTTTACGTTATCCATATAATTTGATCACCTTGGTCAGATTGGTAATTCATAATTTTATTATTTGCAAGCTGGGTGGGTGCAAGACTTATATGTCATTACTAGAAAAACGTATTAATAAAAGCTTAATTAGTAAATTATATTTGTTTTAAATGCAACTTCAATAAATTTCAGTCATTTGTTTTGCGTTATTATATTTTGTTTTTAAATTTAAGTATTAATTTCTGTGCTTTCACCCAACTAAATATCTCTTGTAATCTAAAAATAAATGTACGTATATATATATATATATAGAATAATTATTTAATACAGTAGTAAACATATACTGTTGAGACTGAATTTTAAATGAGTGAAAAATATAAACATTAAATATGGTCTTGTTAAGGACATTGACTAGGTTAGTTTTCTTTTGTAACTATCAGATTTTCTAATTTTATTCCATCCTTAATTTATAATATTAGTCTCCTTCTGTGACGATCAGTTTTTTTTTTCTTTAACATTACCATTTTTTTGCATCCACTCTATTTCTAAAATACTTTGCGAAATTGAAATAAATGCATCAAATTTAAAAGCATTTTATATAACGTTGTTAGTTGGCTAAATTGACCAAACAAGCTGGGCATCGTATATGCTTACGTCGCATATTTATATACATCCATGAGTATTATTTTGTATAAAACTCAAATTTACAGACAGGGACAATTATTGTTGATTAATCTTAATTGTTTTATTTAAAAACATAAATTTTATTATTTATCTTTTGTATAATTATCCACTATATGATATAAGCAATGACTTTTCACCTTCTTTTTTTTTCTCTTTTTATTTTAATAGATTGGGATTTAAGAGAAATAAAAATTATATTCACACATGAGTGAATGATTAATTTAGTTCCTGTATTTTTATATATTATCTTAGTCTTTGAAATTAAAAAATACTCAAATAACTAGTTAAAATCAACATTTTTTTCTCGTTTTAATTCCTAATCCAAAGATTTAAGTGATAATAATAATAAAAAATTTAGAGACTTAAATAAAATGGGACTAAAATGAGAAAATGTGGTTAATTTTAGGGACTTAAATAAAAATTTAAGAAATTTTAATATTTATTTAAGTTTTTCTTAGTTTTAGAGATTAAAATGAAGGTAAGATATAAATTTAGAGACTGAATTAGTCATTTATTCTTTGCATATCTATTTTTTTTTTATCTATATCTTTCAGTATTTTTTTTTCTCTGTACTGCTGTACATATCCAGGCTAAAATGGCGTGTACATTTAACATTTTTCTAAGAGAAATTCCGTCGTCATATCCAGTAATTTATTCTGGAGGAGCCCAGAAAAATAAGGGAATAATAAAATAGAGATAAACTGTTAAGGATCCCTAACCTCTAATCAAAAAATTACAAGGATAAATGACATAAATTGGTAGGACACCCTGAACACCTTTTCTCTTGAACTAGAATTAAATTAAATGTTTGTGTTCTGTTAACAAATGTCAATAGAAGGGTCTGCTGCTTGTCTCTCTGACCACTACACAGCTCAACCAATATTTGGTAAACTTTCAATGTCCGGCTACCTATGGAGACAAATTATTGTTTTTGACACACTGAGTTTTTATTTATTTATTTTTTTTGCATAAAATAGAGTATTTTCCATAAAAAAAATTATATAATAATTTTATCAACCTATTTTTTTCATTAATAGAGTATTAGCCCATAGATGTTTTATTTTATAGTTATAATGATCAAAATCTTAACAGAAGTGACCCAAAATCTTCTGAACTCATAATGAACATATGTAATGAAAGTAATAAATTAATCATAAATGAAGAACCTTTTCCTCGCTTGTGCTGAGAAATGTATACATGCGCCTATCATATAATATATTCGTGCACTTATATATATATATATATATATATATATATATATATATATATATATAATATTCATGAGAAATTCGAAGGAACTTGACTCCTTCAACTTGTCAAATCACTAATTGAACTATGATATTTATCATATTTTTTCCTCATTTAAATTATTAAGCCGGAATAGGTTTAACCATCGATGGAAATTAATTTGGATCATATAATAACTCAACGAATCTATCCGCTTCGTTTGTTGCATCTCACTATTCCGAAGAGTCCTAATTGGCTAATTGCAACAACGATGAGTGATGACGAACATGTACTGATAAGAACCAGTGAACAGTTTTGTTATTGAATGTGTCATGTAGTTGGATCAACAACCATCATTCATGGTCATTACTCATTAGATTATCTACAACTAAACATTAACTAATCTATCTAATTCCTATTTTTCTTTACTTCTGCTCGGAAAAATATTATTCACCTTTTTGTTACACTAATCATTTTAGTCTTGATTGACCTAATCAACTAAGGAAACAATGGTACACTAGTAAATTTGTTGACTTTTATTTGAAAGTTATATTAAAACAATTTTGAATTTGTTAATATTGTAAAAATCTGCATGAAAATTAAATTGATTTTATGATGTATCAAGAATGACGTAAATGGCCTTAATCGGTGCGTGCCTTAACTGGGAAACGGTGAATCGTTTTACTTTGAGAAGAATCCTCCTGAGTGGCGTATGTGACAAGAAATCCCATTTAATCATTCTTTCTCCTCTGATTATTTTTATTTTTGAATGACATTTCTACGATAGGTCGTTCCTATGTCTGCGTTCCTTTCCTATATATACATTCGCAAGGCTTATTCACCTTTCATCTATTGACCAAACTTTATAAGTCTCAAACTTGTTCATTTTTCCTTAGCGGTTACGAGTACCCCAATTCCCTTTTATCAACTTCGGGTGTCTCTGACTCTGTCAAACTTGGTACTCAGAACCCAGGCGCAGGTTTATTGGATTCTCGTAAAACGACAGGTACATGCTGAGCGAATGTTTCCCGTGTTTTTCTGTTTTCTTAAGTAGAGAGAAAGACATTGTATCACGCAACTGCAACTGCCCTAAGTTCCAAACAAAGCTTTAACGGTTCAGAATTTTTATGCTTTTGTTTCAGAGTTTCCGCGGTGGTTGTTTGTTGATTCAGTAGGGATCGGAAATGTTGGGAGATTTCATCATTCGATGTCTTATGTAAGTGTAAACCTTTTCTTCTTGTTCCAATTTATGATTCTTCTCTTCATGTTCGAGGGATTCTTATGCTGTTCAACGTTCTTATATCATCTTGGATTTCAGACTGATTCTGGGGTACGCGTATCCTGGATTTGAATGCTACAAAACTGTGGAGAAAAACAGGGGTGACAATGGGGAACTTCGATTCTGGTGTCAATACTGGTACGAGAATCCACTTTTCTTTGGCAATAATATGGTTCTGAAATGTTTTATTTGGCTTTTGATTGCTTGTATGTTTTGTTATAATTTTTTCAGTTATAACGATTGCATTTTAATTTTGAAGATATGAGCATAGATCTTACCAAGTATTAAGAATTAAAAAAATAAGTGCTTGAGTTTTTGCCAAGGAATGGATCTTCTTTAGGAATATACAAAGGGAGGTCAATACCTTGAAAGGTGGAGCAAACAGAGAACCATGTGCAACTTTATGAACATGACTAATATTTTAAGCCCATTTACCAGTTGAATAGATAGTATGAAATGAGAATGATATATTGCTGCCGGTTTATGTTGAGCTTGCAAATTCATAGGAAAGTTGGGGGGAGAAATATTTTCGAGCGATACCTTGTCAAAATTTATGTTAAATTATTATATATCATTGTTGGATTAAGCCGTAGTGCCTCTTATTCATGTATTTGTGCATTGTCAATTTGCAGGGTCATTGTAGCACTTTTCACAGTACTGGAGAATTTTACAGATGTAGTTATTGGATGGTGGTGAGTGCTTGACTTGGCATTTTAACCGTTTGAATATTGATGATTTTTGATTTAGATATGTATGGGTGTGTAAATGTGTAATTGATTTTGATTTGTGTAATAAATTAACGTGAAACATTGATGTAGGTTTCCCTTATACGGAGAGTTGAAGCTTGCACTCTTTATCTACCTGTGGTATCCCAAAACTAAGGTAAGAATATAATAGCGACGAGGATGCCTGTTGGGCTCATTTTAACACTTTATTTTGTTACTTTTGATTTCTTTTTTGTTAACTAAGGAAGGTTCTTTTCCCCTGTACCAAAAAATAAATCTTGCTTCAAGGGTGTGTGGAAAGGTTATTAGAATTTGCGTGAGTGTGGAAGAGTTACAAGAATTTAGTTTGAGCGAGTTTATGTTTAAAATTTCATTTTATTGTTTCTAACTTCCTAACTTGGAACTTGTTCCCCAACAAAGGTGAAACAAATTAATTGGATGATATAAATGTTTGCTTAATGCAGGGGACGGGATATGTTTACAATACTGTGCTGCGGCCTTATGTATCAAGCCATGAAAATGACATTGAGAAAAAGTTCCGAGAGTGGCGGGCTAGGGCATGGGATTTGGCCATTTTTTACTGGAAAAACTGCAGAGAGTTGGGGCAAGCTACAACTTTCCAGATTCTCGACTATTTGGCTGCACAGTCTAAAAAATTCTCCAGCAAATCTTACTCTGAGGTGAATTTCCCTTTTCAACAGTAACATCATAACTTCATAAGTCAGAACCATTCTCAAATTGACTATTACATCATTGTTAGTAAACTAATCTGCAACGGAAAAGGCCACAGATTTATTTTCCAAAATGTGTGGCATGGAACTCTCTAAGTCTAATCACTAGTCCCAATAAATAGTAGCACATGTGAAACAAAAATTAAGCACTCCTAATAAATTAATTAAACTGTGCATATATAATCTCTATAAGTAGAACTGTTACTGAAAGTTAGTGTTACATTGCAGAAAAAAGACAAGCTGGGTCCAACTCCAAGTGCCCCACCATTGTCTTCGCTTCGAGAGTCTCTCTTTGAGAACAACCAAAACAAATTCCCAGGCCGCAAGAACAAGAAAGGGGACTGAGGCGCTTTAAATAAAGTGAATCTCACTACAGAAAACATTTTTGTACATACTTACGTCAACCCCATAATGAGCCTCATTCTGCTTGTAATATAAAAGAATTGCTTTGTCTTTTGTCCCCCTTCTCTTTTGAAACACTTCAATTGATTATTAATTCTTTTATTCATTCGTATATACTTTGAGTTTGAGGCCACAATAACAATTGAGAGGCAAACGCAAAGCCATAAAAATCCTATACAAAAAAGAAGCATGTGCATAATTGCATATCCTAATTCTTGAATCAAACACAAAGCAAAGGACTTGCAGTGATTATTATTATTATTATTAATATTGGAGTATAATTGTATAAATATGATTTTGTCGGTTGTCAAGAGTAGCATCTGCACACGTGAACCCTGAGAGCGTGGAGCATTCGACGGAAAAACCGGGAAACGACGGGAATGAAGTGGTGGTAGAAGAAGCCGAGGCAGGCGGCGGAGAGGCGGTGGATGAAGTGGGGTGTGGAGGAGCCGCCGGGGGAGGCGGACATGGGCTGAAGGTAGGCCCAGGCGGCCTGCTTGACGAGGCGGTTGCGGATGGAAATCTCTTGGCAGGAGTACGCGGAGGCGGTGGGGGAGTTCACGGCGGCGAAGGGAGAAGGGAGCACGTCTCGGAGGGAAGTGTAGGAGGCGGAGAAGGGGGATTTAAGGGATACAAGTTCGAAGCTTGTTGTGCGCTGCGGCGGCGTGGTGGGGAGGGCGAGTTTGGGCGCCGATGGGGCAGCGATGGAGTTGTGGCGGCGAGTCTGGCGGCACGTGGGTTGTGGTGGACTCCGTCTCTGCCATGCCCGCGGTGGAAAAACTCGGACTTTTAGACCAAATGAAAGTGAGAGAAATAATAATAACAACACGCGATTCGATGTGCACCAAAAAATGCTAAAAATAAAACAAATTAGAAACGGTCCATCATTATTGCAGTTATTGCTTATGTTTTTTCTTTTGGTTTGTCTTTATCTTTTTCCCCAAATTCAGATCCACTTTTCTTCTTCACCAACTTGAACCAATCCAACTCAAGCTCATGGGTGTTTATGAATCTTACTGATCGATTGATTGCCTTTGGCTCACTTCTTTTCTTCCTTATTCTCAGATTCTCAATCTATCATGTATTTCTTTAAAGAATGATCATTTTTACTTTTTTTTCACCTGTCATTTACGGCACTTGTAAAAAATTAAGCAAGTTATCGAATAGATTAATTAAATATTTTAATAAAGACACAAAAGTAAAAAAATTGTTACTAATATTTTAATTACCCTCAAAACTAAATGCATGAAACACGTGCCATATTCAAGTTAAGCATAATTCATTCATGTCACATGCTTTTGTTAGTGAATGAGTTGTTGTCCAATTTTTCAACTAAGAAAAAGAAGAGAATTTGGTACCATGTTGTCTAGTCCACTTAATCCTTTGTCTTGCATTTTGTGCTTCAAGCAAAAGTTTTGAATTTGTTTTCTCGTTAGAAAGATTAATTTTTACACTTTTTAGTGTATTTTTTTCTTTTTTCAATATTTATTTTATCTAATATAGTAATTTTACTTCAATATTAAAATAAACCGTTAATTTTTTTCCTTGTGATTTATTCGTCTCACCTTCATGTCTCTTATGCTTTTTTTAGTAGATCTGGTTTATAAATAGTAAACAACTCTTAATTTTTTTATTAATTCATTAATCTTTTTAATAATATATATAATATGGTCTAATAATTAAATAATATGGTCTAATAATAAAATAATACGAGATAATAATTTAATTATGATAGACTAACATAGTGTGACTTTGTTCCTTAACTGTGGGATCAGGATTCTTTTACAAATCCATGTTATGAAAAAAAAATTGTTGAAAGGAATTAGTACATTAAATGAATTTTAGTACTTTGAAAAATTAAGTTATATTTGACAATTTGTTGGTTAAGAGATGAACATATGACCATGGAAGGAGTTCAAGTATATCTTTTGAGTTCAACGTACTTTTGAAGAATTTGAAAAGTATTTCCAAACATGCACTTAGTTTTTAGCTCTAGGTTGATGGATACCTTGATAAAAAAAAAGTTGGTGGATCGGAAAAAATTGGAAAAAAGAAAAACAACAAAATAAATTGCTGAATTTGAGCTCATAAACTATTATTATTACATGCACAAAAAGTCTACCAAACTTTCTGAATGGGATAAATAAACCAATAACAAACTTTAAAGAGTTTTTTAGCGCATAGTTATGTTACATATAATATATTATTCTTGCTATCATTTCAAGATGAGCAAATAATAGATAATATATTCTCCCTATCAATTTAAGATGAGCACGTGATAGCAACGTTAAAGATAAAAGGTAATAACGTGTTGCGTTTTACAAGAGTATGTATGGAATAGTAATGTGCTGTTTTGCTTTTAAAAGAAAAAAAAGTGTTACTTTTACAATTATGAATTTAGATACCAAAATTGACAATGTCTGTATTAAGGATAGAAATTTACCCCATTTTTATATCGATACATGTATGCAGTAAAAAAAAAAAAATCACGTTCCTGATGTAAAATTTTAAAAGCTAGAACTAAAAGCGTTGATTTGGACGTGAAAAATCACGTCTCAGATTCATTTCCCAAACACAATATAAGAGGTAAGATTATATATATTATATTAATATATATTTAAAATTTCATATTTTTAAAATGTATTTATAAAATAACTTCTAAAGAATAAAAAAAGAATTTTTAATGTATATTTGTGTGTACTACATTTTGTAATAATTATTTTACACAGTAACAGATTTATAATAGAGAGGGAAATTTGAAAATCCAAACATTTAACCAACACATAATAAACATAATATATAGAAATTATTCACCTTAATTATATAATATAATTTCAAAATACAATAATTAATACTATATTTAGAAAAATGATTCATTTACTCTTCAAAATAACTCTTTTAGAATTATTCATTATAATCACCATTTTATTTTCTTAATTATAATTAGATCTCGAGAAAATAAATGATGAAGATGATAAA
>PYAF01005492.1:2868459-2883273 GCA_007407185.1 Glycine tomentella
TATGTTTATTTTATATTTATATAAATATTACATTAACATTTGTGATCAAGTTCATTTTATGTTCTTAAAAAAATTACAATCACCATTTTATGTTTTTGTTTAATATGTTTTAAATATATTTTATGAATAGTAGTAAATAGAAATAAGTATTTTAAATTTATAATTAAATTTAAAACAAGTCATTATAATCTATTTAAAATGATTATTAAGAAAATGGTATAAGTCTATTTGTATGGGAAAAAAACTTTTTTTTAGCAAAAGTTCCTAAACAAGTTCAATTCTGTACAGTTTTATTTTCTTATTCAAGATTAGGAGACAATAATCATTTACTTCCGTTGCAAGGAATCGAGAGACCAGAAGGGGAAATAAATGGTTAAAATTAATACTTTTTTTCTTTTAAGATAACTGGATTTTTCATTCAATTTGGCAGCTTGCAATATAAAAAAGGAATAGTCAACCTAAATCTTCAACCAAATGAGGGAGACTTACAAGTCAATCATATTGTAAGAAGAAAAAAAAGGTTTAAATCTAATTTAATAAAATAATTTATCAAAATAATGTCTAAAGCTTTACACACTGATCGATGATATAGTTGAGATAAAACAATAGTTTAAAATACTTTTTTATAAACACAAAAATTTAAGGTAATTATATTTTTTTTTTGTCTTTCTTAATATCATTTTAGAGATTGTTGTAAAAAAAGAAAAACATCATTTTAGAGACACACAAATCACATAAAATCACGGAAAATTTGTAAAATATATAGAAGCTATAAATTAAAACTTCTGTTCTGCCTAGATACGCATAACATCTAACGCGGCGCAAAATCAAACATGCTGTTAAAAGCTACATCAAAGACGTGAAGCCATTTCAGATGTCATAACGATTGACTGATGCTTATTTTAGGGGAGAGAGAGAGGAAAAAAAAAACTTCACTTATTTAAAAAATATTTTTTTCGGTTTTTACAAAATTTGAAAAATAAAACTTCGCTAATCATATTTAAAGTGCGAATTTGATAAGCATCTATATAGACATTGGGGTAGCTGAAGCGGTCCCACTTTTGCCAGTGCCGCACAATTTCATAAAAATGACTTCCCATGGAACATATATATAGTACTAGTTTGCTTGTCTGTTGGCCTCTATTTTTGCGCATTACACTCTCTTCCCAGCAAGATGTTGTTGCATAATCAACTGTGAACATGAACTACATTGATGATCGTGGTCATGGTTAAGTTTCTGTTTGCAGCATTGTTGAGCTTATTTGTTGTTATTGATAGACATGAATATGATAGTTGTTGTTGCAGAAGCACAAATTCATTGTAAATTGTAATTAGTGGAACAATGCTTTAAAACAATATGCGAATTCTAGACTCTTCCTCCTTGAAGGTTGTGAGCATCGTATTGGAATTCCTTCATGTGTGTTGGAGTCTTCTTTTTATATGATATTGTATGAGCCCATGATTCCATGTAACCGAAAGCAGTAATTGTGGAAAAGGCAATGATTGTTGTATACTTTTCTTGATTCTTGAGATGGCATGCTTCTCTTGCGGGCATATATAAGCTGCTGAAGAAGATGAAGGGTGTGAGAATACTTGGTCCACTTACAGTCTCCACATAGTTTACGGCCGTAATGATTCATTTTGTAGGAATAAGCTATGACTGAGAGTTCTTAGCATAATTGGCAAAGCTGCATGGATTCTGTATTTTTATTTTTCTCCGGAACTTGCTAGAAAGAATTAGAAGGTATTGAAGAGTATGGTTAGAGGAAATTACTTCATTAACTATAGAAAGTCAAATATTGGCAATGATTTCATTTGAACTTCATTGATAATTGAAATGTCTTTTGCTTGACCTACAGATGTCATGCTATTCTTAATATTTTTGAAGGATGTGACTTTGTGGAGGAGTGGGACACAATATTCCCACTTATACATGCGCACATGCCGTAGAAAACACAGCTTTTTATGATTTGATCGATCGATTACTATTCTTTTCTTTACATTCACAATTACCTTTTTGTAGCCTTATCTGAAGTTTGCTTCTTCTTGATTAGTGGTGCTATTGTTATTATTGTAGTTCTCGCACCTTGCATGAATTCAAACCGATAGAAAGTCTGGTGGTCTTGGCGACTTGAAGTATCCTTTGATTTCTGATATCACCAAATCCATCTCGAAATCTTATGGTGTTCTCATTCCTGGTCATGTAATTTTGAATCATGGCCTAAACTATGGGTATTCATTTTCCTTTCCTATCAAACTCCAATATATTTTGTGCTTTAGTTTCAAATTCTCTGGAATGAAATGTAGGATGTTGACTAGGTAATATCTTTAGCATTTTGTGTCAAGTGGTGAAATGTTGGCTGTGAAACTATAGCTTTGCATTCCATTTTTTTGAGCACTTTTCTCAACAATTCCAAATGTTTCCAATGATTTAGGGGATTGCATTGAGGGGATTGTTCATTATTGACAAGGAAGGGATTATTCAGCATTCTACCATTAACAACCTGGCAATTGGTAGAAGTGTTGATGAGACAAAGAGAACACTCCAGGTAATTATACGCCTAATCAGGATAATACCAGGATTGAACACTTTTTAGTATATCTCCCAACTTTTTATTTGTTTCTTTTACCTTTCTATCATTTATATAAATTCTTTGCCTCCATTTATGTGCATTGGTCTTGCAGGCTTTGCAGTATGTGCAGGAGAACCCCGATGAAGTTTGCCCAGCTGGGTGGAAGCCTGGGGAGAAGTCCATGAAACCAGACCCTAAACTTAGCAAAGACGACTTTGCTGCGGTGTAGGGAGGATAATACTCGAGTAGCAATTAATGGTGTAAAAGGATTTTGTTTTATGTAATGCAAGTTTTTTAAAATTTTGACTGACAGGGCCTGGTTAATGATTAAGAATGCATACTATATTGTTCCATGATTTTAGAATGAATTATGTATTTTTTTTTTACCATTACTTCTGTTTGTGATCATGTTATGTACATCATGATTGCATGTCTTATGACTTAGATGGATTTTCAGGTTATCCATTTAATCAGGTTTTATAAAACCAAATTCACTTATTAATGAAATCCCAAATTCAAAGCAATTCTAATTCTTTGACTATTAAAACTGATTTTAGATGTACTCAATGGTGCGTACAAATTTTCATGTCTTTACCATTACTTGCCCATTGTCCAAAATTTAACATTCGGAATTGCGGTGTGCAAGGATGGAAAATAGCACTGACAACAACACAGGACAAAGGGCTTTTATATTCTTAATTTATTAAATTAATATATACACATTTTATTTTATACTATATTAGATATTAATAATCCTATTAACGAATGTTAAGAAAATCTAACATTACTCAAACAGCTAGTCATGCTTCGGTGGTGAAGGCAAATTCATTATTGCCATGGGCTGTTTAGACAGGATGGCTGCTCTTAGCCCATAATAGGGATTTTTGATCACTTTCTTTGGAAACATAATTGTTTTTTTTTCTAAAAAAATATATTTTAACAATACATTTTCTGACAATACTTTGTAATTTTGAAAAAATCTAAAAAATATTTTTTTAAAACTATTTATTCAATGCAAAAAAAAAAAAAAGAAGTTTCTTAACCCCTAAATAAAAGGTCTAGGCTAGTCAAAAACATGTTTTTTTTTTAATAAAAAAAAAAGTTTTTGGGGAGTATTGGCTAGTAAATGTCTATCCATCCATATCCGATTCTAGATTTCTAGATACCCAGCGACCGGGCAGCACACCAGAGTGTTTCATTCTCAGCGAGTCTTAGAAATTGAACATCTTGGAATTGGGTTTATAAAGATGTCCCTACTCGAGAAGGGCCTGTGCTGTGTCTTTGACATCCGTAATAATGTAAGGTCAGTCAGCACCAGAATCACAAATTACCATTTCCCAAAGCCGCTATCTCAAACAAACTCCAATTCTCCACTTCAATCATTGACACGTGGCAAACCACGGAGGAGGATGTTGAAACCTATATCAGCGGCTCTTCCCGCTCCACCGCCACTTGACCTCACAGAAAACAACGTCAAACAGGTTTTGGAGGACGCTCGAAAGGAGCTGGGTCAAATCTTTGACACCTCTGTTGGTATCACTGGTAAGTAAGAGTTATGTTGGTGTTTGTGGTTTAATGGGGCAACTTACCAATAACATGATCTTATCTCAGGAGTCGTGGAACTTGCTGACTTGGATGGGCCTTTTGTCAAGATTAGCCTCAAGGGTCGTTTTTGGCACAAGCGTTCCACTGTTCTTGCCAGAGTCGCTAATTATCTCAAACAGAGGATCCCTGTAAGTCTCTTATAATGCTTCTTTCTTTTCTATCTAGTACTGCTAAGCTTACCAGTTGCATAACTAATGCTTTGCTTTCAGGAGATTTTAGAGGTTGATATAGAACACGAGAAACAATTGGATGACAGTCCTGAGAATTTTTAAGGTACTGCGCATGGCTTGCCGCTCTTTCCATTTTGTTCTATAGTTGGCCTTCGACTAGCCGATTCCCTGGATAAGAGAATTTGTTTAGTGTGGATGAGAAGCTGTTTAAAAATAATCACTATGGGAATATCTGTGTACTAGTTGTGCTATCTTTGTTAGTACATGTTATTGTTACTTACACATGGAGCTTTCTCACGTAGTTCTCATTATCACCCATTTCTCTTTTTCTCCTTTCCTTTTATTTCACAATCAACGGTGCACATTCCGTATGTCAGATTATGTGCTCAAAATGTACCACCAACACTTTGGTCTTTCGGATTACCGCCTTTATGGTGTCATTGGTTAGAGTCACCCAACAACACAAACTCTTCTAGGGAAAATTCTGGCTTGAATTGTCCATATCCCCATCATTTGGCAGAATATTCAAGTTTCCATTTTGTCTAGTTCGAGATTTCGGTGACGAGCAAAGGTGGGTTGGTAGATAAGTAGCGAAATAATATTTCCAAGTATTTGAGTTTTGATCGAGGTCAACAATGTCATGTGATCTATACTTGGCAAGATAAGGTTATTGTTGTTGTTGTTGTTAAATAGTTAAGGAGGAGAGGTAAGAGGAGCTCGGCTTATTATGGATCTGTTTGGATAAATTTTTCTAGAAACACTTTTACGATGATAAAATAAGAAGAAAAGAATGAAATGAGATTCTCCATAAGCTAAAATGACCTCTTCATTAGCTAACCATTAGCTAATTTGTAGATGTCCTCTCATCTTTTAGAAAAGTTATATGAAAGAGCTTCTACAAATTAGCTAATGGTTAGTTAATGGAGAGCTTATTTTAATTTATAGAAAAACTCATCTCATTTTTTTCTTCTTATTTTCTTAATTACCAATAGCTGGTGGCACTTAAATGTTGGATTATAAAACTGCAACACATGCTGATTTGTTTGTTGATATTATTGTTTATATTGTTTTATACTGCATTTAAGTATTTAACAGTCCTTACATCTGTGATTAAGTTTTCCAGCACTTTGTTATAACTTTGTCAGTTGAAACACAAGGAATGGGATAAGTAAACCTGTTTAAGAATTGCTTGCATTCAACTCAGAATAAATTCGATACCCTTAGTTTTTTTAAAACTTACCATAACGGCAAGGCTTTGGTTTCAATGCTCTATGATTGCTCGATTAACTTAGTTTTGGTTTCTAACTTCTAAGGATATCCCCACGTCTTTTTGGCTTTTTATTAATCATTTGACATGGAACAATACAGTTAGGCCTTCCCCACTTTGTATGACTAAATTAGAAATGATAAGGACTTCACTGTTAGTGATGATAAAATAACTCTGATACCCTTATCCAAATTTATTCAGGGTATTAATAAATTTACTTGTGTCTTTCTCTCAGTATGATCCATTTATGTTATGAATCCAGAAACCTGTGTTATTTTATTATATTTCTGTTGGGCAGTGTAGTAGAGAATTGAATGAACTATGATAATGTCGAGCAGCCAAACCCTGTCTTGACCTGCCAACAGTTAGAAATACTCTATTTCTGGTTGAGTAAGGTTTTTTTTCTTTTTGTATTGATCCTCGGTGTAATCTGAGGGAACTAGGTGAATCCATTTAAGGGAGCAAAGCTATTCCATAGGCTTTATAGTTTAGATCAATGAAATTATTTAGCTTCTTAGAGTTAATTTTCTGGGTCGTAGATTATGGTAAAATTTTCCCAGCAACTTGGATTAGGCCCATCTGAATGATTTCATTGGATGGAATTAGTAGGTTAGTTACTAATTTATTACTATTACTAATCATTTACTTCAATGCATTTTATTATTCAAAAGCATTTTATACCATTTTTTCTAGGACCTATTTTATCTTATTGATTATAGACATGTGCACACATTGTTCAGAGAAAAAGAGAATTTCTCATTCGTTGAATTGTCTGTACAAGAGACGAGAATGTATACAATGAAAACTGAGTAACTAAATTTGATACTTACTTGATTGAGTAACTAAGACGTGGCTAACTAAGTAATTAATTATTAGTTGTGATACCCCTCAAGGTGGGATGGGCAAATCAAGGATTCCCAACTTGGAAAGAAATCTGGTGGGAAGATTTGACATGAATTAGTTTCAATTAAGAGAATTGGACTAATTCTCTTATAGAGTGAATGTCAATGTGTTTGGACCTTTTTTGATGATGAGCAGGGTTTGAGGTCATAAAATCATTGTAGATGAAACCGTGGTAGATGAAATGGAAATCTCAAAGTGTGAGAGGAGAGGATGGATCCACACAATTTCACTAGCCTCTGGGAACACACAGAAATCAATAGTGTATCGCCTAGTGTTAATAAAGCTTCCCTAATGTGCTTTACCAAAAACTGTGAGCGAAGGTTGTTGGACTTAACAAGAAAAGGTAAGCTACGGTTAGGTACTCTCTTGATGTATTGCACTAAATGATTCTGCTGGTAAATGGGGAGTCCTGGGTGAAGCCATGTATCATGTATTAACTTAATTTGTGTATGTTGTAAGCAATGTCTGGCTGAAAAATATTCAACTACATTATTTGACCAATTAGCCTCCAATATAGAGAAGCTTTAAGCTATACCTTTACTTATGTTCCTGACAACTTCAAACCAGGATCCATAGGTGTGGGTATAAGACCATCTGCAACCGTGCATCTATCGCGGTATTTAATAAAAGCAAATGCTAAGGAGACTAGTTAAAAAACTAGAAGTAGGTAAAAAATTACGCTGTTCGTAATATATTTTGTCTTTTTCTATCATTTTTACATCAAATTTTTTTTTTTAGTTTATTAACCAGTACTCTCAGTTATTAGTAAGACCCTTCAGTATATAAACCATAACCAGTTGTAGCAGGATCCAAAATTGGACCCGATTCTTTTATTAGCACCGGTTCTTAACTTTTTTTTCTTTTTTACATAAAATATAAATTTTACTTTTTACGCATCATAAACTTTTAATAACTTTAATGACCACTTTTTTTTTTAACTTATTGTTTTTATTGACTTGTCACGATCCTAATTGCGGCATTTCCTATTTCTACCATTGCTCAAAGTGCTGATATCTTAACTAAGTCATTAGATAAAAAAAAAGAAGCCCAAGTCATTAGATCCTCAGCCATTTTCTCTCTACTCTACAAATTGGGAGTGATCAACATCTCTCCATCTTGCGAGGAATATTACTAGATGATAATGTGTTTGCTCGTGAAAAACAGCAATTATTTATAATGGTCAGATTAGTTAATTAATTAAACAGTTAGGTATTGATACCTTATTGTAGTTAGATATTATTCACTTCATGTAAATATACCTTTGCCGAGCAAAAAATGTAAATATACCTTAATTATGAGAATGAATAAAGCTGACTTCCGATTTTCCTCGTATAATAGAATTTGTTTTAAATGCTAAACAAATGAAAAATGTAAATAAAAGTAATAAACTAACGAAGAACGAAAAAACTTATAGCTAATAGTTATTGGTAAAAAAAGAAAAAAAAATGAAGTAAAGTAGAATTAACTACACTTGGACATTTTGATTTGCTTTGAGAATACAAGTAATTGTTGTCAATTTAATATTTATCCCTTCTTATAACAATTGAACTCCTAGTTATAGAGAATTGCTACGTTCGATGGTTATGTCCTAACACAATTAAACTTATTATACAACCAAAAAAACTAAAACGTGTCCAAATAGAAGAATAAAATAATTGAATATAACCATTGATTACTATTTTCAATCGTTAAATTCATTAACTCGTCGAAAACATTAGTCTCAAAACTAACCCAAATTAAATCCAAATCTTTCAATTCCCTTCTAATCGAATCAGATTCTTCAATCTGAACATGATTGTCCTTAACATCAACTGTCATTATTTCTTTGAAAGTAGACACTCGATCTTTCTTGAAACAAAAACCTCAAAAAACACTTAGATAAAATTTTATTATCTTTCCAACACCAGGTCGTCAATTTGATAGACACTTGGACATCTAATATAATGTCAAACAACTTTTTTATGAAAAAAGAAAATCTCTTACCAAGTAATGCTATACTATTGTGTAAGCATCTCCCCCAAGAATAACGGAAGATTGTTTGTGGACAGCTGTGCATTATTATACACCATGATTATGGATGAACATGTATTAATCAGCATATTAAATCCAGAAATTTTATTTCAGGAATAACTCAATAACATAATGGAGGTATATATATCTTCCTTTGTCCCTTGAAGGAGTTACATGGTTACATATTGATTAAAGAGTACATATTCTCTAGTGTTTTTCAACTGGCAATTTTGACCAAGTTGTTATTAAAGAATTTATCCAAAAGTAATGGTTGGTTCAAAGAGACAAGACTGAACTAACAGGAGAAAAAAATAATCCTGAAGGACAAAGGTTGCCGTGAATGATTCGGATCATCGTTGCCAAGGCAATTGAAGCATAAATTTCAATTAGGATTTTCCACATTTTGAACCACCCTCGTTTCCGTACACAAGGGGCTTTACCAAAAAGGTTGGCAAAAAAAAAAAAAAATGTATTGACTTCTACCGTACGGTTCCTATGCCCGTATATGATGGATGAGTCCTAATCCTATGTACCCAAAATATGCTATAAATGTAAAAACCTAAAAAACCGTGGATCATAAATCGTCCACAAAGAGGATTGATCACATGGCAACTTCTGATTCAGTCACATAATTCAGTCTTTCTTCCCACACCAACTTGGACGCAAACTCATCTTGCTCAGGAACATGTTCCTGCTACCATAAAATATTTAACGATATAATCAAGTACAAGCAAAGAAATCGAATATCTAAAACAACTTGATTTAGCAACTTGTATTAACTAGTAGTATTCATGCCACATGCATCAAAGGAAATGAATCATCGTCCTTGAACCACAAACATTGAAAATTTTATATTTATATATTAATTTACAAACCTCTAGCTCTAGCATCAATTGTTTGGCTGTGGGTGCTGACACGATAATGCGACGTGCCGTAGGGGATATGAAGCCTTCATCAACGGCTTTGTCAATGAACGACAACAAAGAATTGTAAAATCCATCCACATTCAACAGGCCCACCTGCATCTCAGATAAATTGACAACACTATGTTACTACCAATCTTCATTGACCACGAACTTTAATTTGTTTTGCGTTTGTTCTTCAATCTTAATTCATCTATGTTAATTAGGTGGTTATTCACATACTTTACTCCCATTCAAACGGAGAACCTTCAAATATTGTAACGTGACCATGATTATCCGAGACTATTCTCTCATGTGAATTCGAATTAAATAGCTCACATTTATCGGATTCTGTATGTATTGAAGCTTCCTGGTTGTTAAAACATATTTATATTATATATGAAATATATTAGTATTCTAAGTAACATCGAATATCATGGATCCCAATTAGAAGTTGTTGAAGCATTCTTCTATTTCACCGAGTCATATCCAGTCAACTTGGCTAATCAGCCAAGTAAATATTAGTATCTAGTAACATGACAACTGATTATACGTACAACAACAGTGTCAAAACAAGTTAATTAAGGCAAATGCTGTACGAATAACCAAAGGCAAAACAACATTATATAATAAAGGGGTTTGATTAGTTTATACTTTATACATTGTGGGCGGTAGAATTTAATCCAGAGTCACAATATATACGTTAATGAAGATCGTTTGTTCCATGTCAAAAGGCATGGGTTCTATTATAATATTTTATATTCCCATCTTTCGGGCCTCTCTCCCATATATAGGTTTCTCTTATCTATTATTCTATATCAGCCATATATAAAATTACTTTAAGCCCTTCTACAATATTTGTTTTTATTAATTCCTACTAAAAGAAAAATATTAAATATTTATAATATTTTCAAGATATTAAATTATTTAATTTCTTAATTTAATATTCTCTTTATGAAATATTAAAAGAATGAGAAATGATAGTTATACACTGTTTATTATTATCTAAATCTATTGAAAATAAAAAAAGTCACGTGAGTCACATTCAAATCTAATAAGTCTCATATGATTTATAGTTCTTAATAAATTTTGATCAACAATTAAAAGTATGTGTATACGTGTTAGAGACTACTCCATCTGTCTCATAGTATATGTTTCTTTCAATATTTTAATGTCTTCAAATATTTGTCAATTTAATTAAATAATAAGAAAGTATTAATATTTGTAATAATATCCTCATCTGTATCGGTCTCTCATCTAAATACTTCAATGAATTCACAATTATATTTCAAATCGAGATTTTTTTTCTTTCAAAAACAACTTTTTCATAATAATATATATAATTAATAGTTTTATAATTAAAATATATGCATGAATTTAAAAGAAAATTAGTTTATAAGCACTTTAAAAGGCAAAAAAAAAGACGGAGGGAATATCCAGAATTGATCAGGAGTTTCATTAAAATCTTTATAATTTTAAAAATAAAAAGAAATTATTTTTTTAAATAATACTTATTTTCAGTATCTTACTTAAACATCAGTTAATTTATAATGATTTTTTTAACTCTTCTAATAAAAATATATATTTTAACGGATACTGATTTTATTAAGACAAATGTATTATTTTAATAGATAAATAATACCAGAGGGTAGGGAAATTATTTTGTTAACAGTTTATAATTACAATTATTGATTCATCGGTAAATTGTCTAACATGGCATTAAAATTGAGGAGTAGAGCTTACGGGTTTGCTGTGGATCCGAAGCTGCGCCCATGTAATGACTTCAAGCAATTCTTCAAGTGTTCCATATCCTCCTGTTAATTGGTTGAAAAATAAGAACAAGCTCTATGTGTTGCTCAAAGAACAAATATCCCCCCTTTCATGTGATAATTATTTAATATTCTCTTCTGTTTTTGTTAATTATATATGTGGTCTCATATATACGAGTGATTATGAACAAAATCTTACCAGGGAGGGCAATAAAGGCATCGGCTTGACGGGCCATCTCGGCTTTCCTTTGGTGCATACTAGATACGGCTCTCACTTCCCCAATAGGATCACCTGTTATCTGCATTTGCAGCATATAACTATGCATTTTTGTTTCAACTTTAAATTAACTAATTAATGCTATCACCATATACTGATAAACTGAAAAATAATTTTTGACAAGGGGACGCATATGTACCTCTCTTGGCATAAGACTTGTTGGGATAACCCTGTACAAACAAGCCCATGGTCAGAACTAGATACATTTTTATTTTTATTTGGTGAATGGTATATTGATATATAGATATTTGAATTTAATAGACAAACACTAATCAATCAGAAATTATCATTTGATGTGATTTAAATAAATACTTAGTATAAAAAGTTAATAAATTTATTATATGTTAATTTGTAATTAGACTATAGTGTAAATAAAAGATCTTAATTATTTTACAATATTAATATAGGTATTATTTATTCTTTAATATATATATATATATATGTATATATTTAAAAGAACAAAATGAAAACTTAACCATTTTGAGTTACAATAAGATATATAAGAGAAGGATCTTAAACAAATTGGATATGTATTTAAAAAGATCCAAGTTTCGTATCGATTAGAAATAGTGTCAAGATAGAGTATATAAGTAGAGGACATCCCTCACTTCTTAGAACTAACTTTTGGAATTGAATTAAGTCCAAACTCACATTTTCGAATCAATGTTTTTTTCGAAATGCAAGAAAGAAAAAATATACGAAATAAAAGAAAGAAAACACCGTAATGTTGGCTCCAATTGCTGCGCAAAAAGTTACGTTCTTCCGTTCCTTTCTGGAAGGGCCAAAAAAGGGATTCAAGTTTATCCAATAGAGCAAACTTCCCAAGAAGCTTCTAACTACCGGTAAAGGTCACATTTTTCTATTTTTCTTTTTTGCCCTTTTAAAATCCCAACAACGGTGCAGAAGGCCCGACAGATACTATTAATCCCTGTGAATTTTTTACTATTATTTCTATCCAAGATGCTCCCTTTCAACCTGCACTCGGAACCTTAATTTGATTAAGAAAATAATGTCCCACATTGCCAGCATTTGATTCCGTGATGTTATGCATTGCCACCCATTTGTCACGAAACATGGGAAACACGCATGAGCCAGTAGTAGTACGAAACATCGAAGTTCATACCACTCATAAGTAAAAAACCAATAAGGCTCAGCAAAAATGATTAAGGTGGCCTCTTATATAAGTTACATGCACAATAGAGAATGGGGAGTGTGTGAGAACAAACCCTAGAACATGGCGCCCACCATCATGAACTGCCTGAGAAACTAGGCCCATCAGCCCCACGCTACCACCTCCATAGACCAAATCAATCCGTCTTTCCACCTTCAAAACACATCGAAAACCAAACCATGTAGACGCGTGTTACAATACTCATCATGAAAACACAATTAAACAAACAAATTAACCAAACCAAATGTACTCACCCAAAAAAAAAAAAAAAAACTAAACCAATTGTTTGGACATGGCAAAAATATTTGATTTCATTATAACCGTTTAGTGGAGGGAATAACCAAAGGGGTAACAATACATGCGAATTTTTATTTTACTACCATATATTTTAGTTAAAACAAGGAATGGTACCATATTTGGTGACAATTAATTAGGGCATATGGAAAAATCATGGAGCTAGGTTCGGTCATGGAAGCTTGTGGGGAATGCCAAAGGCTGATAACACGCTTGCATAGAGTAATGACACCTAGGAAGCACGTTTGGTTCCCTAAAAAAAAATAGAATCTAGATATATACTGTAGTATATATGTGTTTCTGGGTGTTTATTTATTTATTTACATATAAAGATAGAAACATTTTTTAGCGTTATAAAAAACAGTATAGTAGTAGGGTGAAACAAAAGATCATGCAAGAATGCTGCTCAACTGACAGCGAGATTACAGCTAGCATTATCCTATAGCAATCTCTCTGCGTGTGCGCCTTTCTCTCTCTCATGCCAAACTTAAACCCTAAACCATCCACTCATTCCTCAACAATCATAAGCACGAGTTGCCACTCGAGAGATTGTTTTGTTATTATTTTTTAGTTCAAAAAATAAAAGAAAATAAGGAGGAGAAACTAGTGTGGAACTCCAGAGTGATAAATTAATCAAAATGAATCATAGAGGGAAAAAGGTTTGGTTATGGAACACATTTAAGGAAGCTTCATAGAGCATTGCGGTTGAAGGGACAAAAAGAGGCAGGAGAAAAAGGAAAAAGTTCATTATTCAATCTAATTAATCGATATGATATCAAATAAAGTACCATGGAACCCAAAATTCTCCGGGGTTCAGATTCAATGGTCAATCAATAATCAATTCTAGATTTGAATTCATTAGCTTTTCAAAAAGAGATAAATTAAAACAAAGGAGGCAAGAAAAGAAAGCGGAATTTAATAAACGGAGAAAAATTAAACGTGTCTTTTCGCTGAAAAATAAAACTAAAGCCTCTTGTATATGCATACATGTAATAGAATTAATATTGAAATGAAACAAATATATGGAAAAAGAAAAAAACTGGGTATATATGTTACCAGCTCCCTGCCAAGTTGAACAGCAGCTTCTTGATATGTAGCTTTCTTCCCTGAACTGCTCCCACAGAAGACGCAAATCCTCTTGAATCTGGAATTGGTCTCTTCCATTTGTCGTTGGTGTGAGGTCTCGGGTACAACCGAGAGAGAGGGAGCAAGGAAAAGAGGGTTGAGAATGAGAAGAAGGTGACTATTTGTTTAAGGTATTTTGATGTGGATATAGGTTACATACACATACACATTACATATACCCTGCTCCCTCAAACTCATCACATCCCAACTCCTTCCCCCAATCATTAATTTATACAATAATAAACATATTATATTAATTTGCATATATTACATGCATGCTCCTTTTAATTTATATAATTAAAGTTATAAAAAAATAACTATTTTAAATATATATATATATATATAATATTTAAAAAGCACATGTTATGTTTTTTTGAACATAAAGCATAATAAATAAAGATACTCCTTTCATTTTTTCTAATTTCATTTAAAATATTTATATTTATCTGTTAATTTAAAATTTTAAAAATTAAAATCAATTTTTGAATTTTATAAATTTTAGTTTCAATATCTTGTTGTGATTTTTATTTTCATATTTGAAATCTAAATCACTCAAATTAATCACCATTCCTTATTTGGACTTAATTGTTTACTAGTAACAAATAATGGTGATAATAATAATAATATAAGTTGATGGTTGTGAAATAATAATAATAATGATAATAAAAATGATAACAATCAATCATAATAATATATAGTGACGACAAAATAGGAGTTGATTAATAATATAATAATGATAATAAATATG
>PYAF01005492.1:2883373-2930241 GCA_007407185.1 Glycine tomentella
ATAATATATAGTGACGACAAAATAGGAGTTGATTAATAATATAATAATGATAATAAATATGGTAACAATTAAATAGTGACAAAGATAGTATGTCACTCTTTTTTTGGTAAATAATAAAGTATGCCACTCTTTAAATAGCGGGGTGAAGGAATTGATAGGTTATTTTTATAATTAAAAATAAAAATTAAAACTATTTTTTTATCTTTAAAAATTGAATTAAAAGTGTTTTAAAATTGAATTAAAAACTCACTTAATTTCATCTTTATTGATTGTGTTTTATTTTAAATATTTAAAACTTGCAATTCTCTAAATAAATTGTACATTTATTAATATATATGTTATCTTTATTATCATTATTTTGATCCGAATAAAATTGGATCCAAATCTCTTAAATAAGATTTTAAATTTATTCTTATATATGCAAATAAGATAAGTTAAGAGAGAGAAAGAAAAAAAAAATACTAACAAGAAAAGAACAGCAATGCCCCTTTGGCGGTTTCTCCTCATTCCGTGGGAGGTTTTCCACCATCATTTAATTAAAGATGAAATAGTACGGGGCAAACATGGACAATAAATACCTGCGTTTTTTTTTAATATTTGTGGGTATTTGTGAATATTTTAAAATAAAGATTAAAAATATTTTAAAATACTGTAATTTTTTATTCTAATAATTTTTAATAAAAAGTTTCATTAATTATAACTAAAATCATTTTAATATTCTATACAATTAAAAATATCTATAGATATCGGCAATTACCTTATTCTTTTTTTTTTTTGTTAGAGGCAATTACCATGTTCTTATACGCGCATATCTTCATGTAGGTTTCTTTGTAATAGGGAGAGTATGATTTCTATATGTATCTTTTGTTTTTTTTTTTCTCTATAAGTTTAGGATTGCTAAATTGTTAGTTAGTTGTGAGTGTTCTGCATGATTTTTTTAATCAGCAAAAGATTATTATTAAAGGATACAAGGAGTACCAAAAGGGACATACATACGTGTATGGGTTATAGTTCACCATTCATAGCAGTTATATAACCATACCCCACCCTTCTATAACAAAGATGAAATATATAACCATTACAAGCATTATTTCCTAACCAAGTGTAAAATATTAATCCCTACACTCAACTCCTTATCAGTAACAAAAACCAAACGGCGGTGACTACATCATTCTCATTTCAGCATTTTCATGCAATATGCAAGGTTGGTATATAATTCATAAAATGAGAAAGTTGCTTTCTTCCAATATGCTGAAATCCATGTCCATGCTCGATAGCGGATCAACTTAACTGTATTAAAATTCGGATGATGAGCTTTGAAAGTTATGCCATTTCGTTATGTCCCAAGGGACCACAGCACCGCACCCCAAACTACCTTCCAATCCACACTTTAGACCTGCCCGAGCCAAGCCAAGGAATGCTCGTGCATGATCTACCATTGTTGATATGTTTGTGCAATTTTGTAACGCTCTACTTAATTAACATCGTTTATGCTTTGTAGGTGTCGATCGTTGGACATTTTCAATGAATGATCTATTGATCTTTTGACAAAAAAAAGAAGACACCCAACCAAAATAGATTGATAAGGTTTTTTTTGAAAATTAATTATCAATAAAATTGATAGATAATTCACATCTATCACATATGATAAAAAAAAATACATATGTTATCTTTTAAATCAAGCAACAAAAGAAAACAAAATAAGTATTTTATATTATTTAAAGTAAAAACTTAAATAAATTTTTAGTCTCATATAAAATTATGCATTTTTTTTATTCATTTTAGTTCTCTTATTTACTTATTGATTAGTGTTTTTTTTTTTTCATTTTAGTATCCAGCATCACAATTTCTTACTATTAAGTAATGAAAGAGCTGACAAGTTGAAAAATAGATTTCATGTTACCTATGTAACATCGATTAAAATAAAAATCCTCTAAAATAAGAGGAATTTAAATTTAAATATTATATTTTATTGGAACCGAAACAATTAATGAAGTGAATGAATAAAGTTATTTCATTTACACAATTATTTCTAACATTTGTTTTGCCTGTCTGATGACTGTTTGGCTATAGGTGTGTTAAAATAAGACTCACCTGAAAATATTTAATTGAAATTTAAATAGACATTACCTTAAACTTTATTAATTAAGTAATTACGGGCATGGTTATTTTAATGTATTGCCTCAAGTATTACTATAATTCCAAAATTTAATAAGTTATAACAATTTTTTTACCATGTTATTAATATGGAAAACCAATCTTTGTCAAAAAAATTTGTCATCTTTGATGAGATCTCTTATTCTAATTATATTTTTTTCATTCAAAAAATTTAAATTTGAAATATTATTAATTTATTATCACTCAGACCAACAACTTATTAGTTTATAAAATATCATCTCATTGTATTATCATACACCAAATTTAAAATTAAGGATTAATTTAATTTTTAGTCCTTTAAATATTCCATATTATAATTTTTGCTCCTTCAAAATATTTATAATAATTTTTAGTCCTTCAATAATTTTTTGTCATCATTTTTAATTTCTCTAAAAAAAATTGTCCATTTTTAGATTTTTATTTTACTCATACAAGTAGTTCCAAATATAAAATAAATAAGGAATTAAAAATAGACAAAAAAATTAGAAAGATTAAAATTGTTGACAGAAAATTAAGGAAAGACTAAAAGTAATATAAATTTTTTTGAGTAACTAAAAATTAGAATTAAAAAAAATTAAAGGATTAAAAACTTAATTAATCCTAAAATTAATTAGGTCACGTAAAAATAAAACTATCATGAAACAGCCGAGGATGTAGTTTATCCAGCATGCATGTCACGTGTGAATGCACGTTCTTCCGGGTATAGTTTTAGGATTCACTGATTCAGAAACCTTGAAACAAATTGTCAAGCTTTTAGAAAAATACATAAATACCATGTTGTCAACTATATAAAATATAAATCTGTCGGAACTTAATCGAGCACAATTTAATAAGAATGTGATGATTTGACTAAAAATATCAAATTCAAATATAATTGAATGTTGAATGTGTTTATAACTTTCGCAAAGATTAATTTTCGTAATGGCCCTCCTCATGGCTGATGCTGCTAATGCAACTTCTGTTAGGTAGTTTGGTTGTTGGGCTATAACCCCTTAATTCCAGCGTCGAAGCATTCCAAATGATTAAGTCTGGCACAGTGTCGTTCAAAGTGAGTGCTGAGATCTCCCTATTTTCAACTCCACTGGGATAGGCGTAGAAATTCGTTCCCACTGCCATGTTCCTTCAAAGTAAGGATAACATGATGTATATTAATTTGGTCCAAAGAAAACTGATACGAGTATAGCATGATTTTCTTTCATACCATTCACTGTTCCACAGACAGTGGCTTCCCCAGCTCATATGACCTTTGTTTGAAAGTGGAGATAAAGGGAGGAGATGATTTTCTAATATGGTTTGGTTGAAGGAGAAAATTTTCTTATTTGATTAGTAAAGGATGAAAGGGAAACATAATAATCATATACTGTAATGCTTTTATAAGTATTAATAAGAAGAAAAATATCAAAAAAATTGAAAACAAATTTTAAAAAGATTAATAAAATAAATCCTAATCTTCATTTTCTTTCTCCCCGTTCTCTGATTTTTTAAACTAAACAAAACAGAATTCGTAAAATTTCTCTTCTTTCATGGGGAGTGTCTTTCTCTACTTCTTTCCAACTAAACATTGTTAGACTTTAGTAAGAGATTTCATGTGATGTAACAGGTAAATATCTGGTTCTCGAATTTGGAGTTGGATTAAATTATGAAAAATAATTTTTTATCTCTTAATTTGTAAAATGTAAGACAATTGTCTATGACATTGTTGGTCATATTTGACAATGAAAATTTTGTGCGGTGTATTTCGGATGAACTAAATTGTCAAAAGAAATTTCGGCGGAGACCCTCCCCTATGTAAACATCTCCTCCTTCCTCTCTTTACTCCCGCCGCCACGATTCAACCACCACCGCCATGCTGTCGTTGCCGCTGAACCGGTGCTCCGACAAGCGTGTACATATCTCGTTCATACGATGATCACGGCTTCAGTGCAACGACAGTTTCCGCTTCTGTGACGGCAGTTTCTATGGCATACCCACTCCGATTCCGACGCTGGCACCAAAAACAAGTGGTGCAACCCCACCGCCGAGGCAACTGTAAGGCTATAACAACAACGTTAACAGCAAAATAATCAAATTAGTAGTTTCAAATTTTGTATGATAATTTATTCCATCCGAATTAACTACACAGATAGCAAAATTTTAACTATGAAATACATTCGATAATGTCAAGTAAGTTTGACTGTTTTCTGGTGAAAATAGGTGATATGACAAATTTATTATGCATTTTACAAATTGAGAAACATAATTTTATTTTTTTTATAATTTAGAGATCCAAATGTGAATCCATTATAAATTCAAGAAATAAATTAGATATTTAGTCTAAATTTAATACTGTACAATTTGTAGACATATTGAGAAAAAACTTCGGTTTCCCGATGTGATGAAACAAGTACAAATCAATTGGGCCCATGTTTGGGCTTGTCAAACTGTAACACTCTATTTGCGTTCAGTCATTGCATGCTCCAATT
This sequence comes from Glycine tomentella, assembly GCA_007407185.1. Taxonomy (NCBI): domain Eukaryota; kingdom Viridiplantae; phylum Streptophyta; class Magnoliopsida; order Fabales; family Fabaceae; genus Glycine; species Glycine tomentella. The sequence continues at coordinate 2,887,993 of PYAF01005492.1, forward strand.
TACATGTAAGAACTCGCGGTCTGGGAGAATGAGAGACCTGTAAGGCTATAACAACAACGTTAAGGCAACTGTTTTCTGCACCTCTCAAATTACTTCCTGCACTTAAGTCAGAATGTAAAATTACATTCCAGAAGGGTGCAAGAAGCAAAATTAATGGTGCAGGAAACAACTGCCCTAGGATAATGTTCTCTTTTCACGTCCAAAGCTTCTCTTGTCTGTGTCTTGTACAATTGTACTCTTGTCCATGCAATGCTGCTACGCCCGCTCCCAAGCTGAAGAAACTCATAACTGAACCTGAAATGTACTATTATTAAGAAAAATCTACATTTCACCTTCATTAGAAATAGTGTCTAAATATATAAATGGAGATAACTCTAATCTTACAAATTAACTTTTGGGAAATGGGATTTAATTAAGTTTGATTCCAAATTTTAAAATAGTATTATATTTTATCTTAAATTCATTACCGAGTCATTATATTATTCACGCACTGAATTTATAGTGCTAGTTTGAAATAGTATATTGAAAAGAAAAAAATAATCTAAAAATAGTGCCTAGTGTAGTTAAGTGAGGTTGAATTTACAAGCCTGAATTTAAATGCTAAGATTTACATCACTGCAACTGTTGATGGCAACCACCAGTTTATTCATGTGGTGTTTGTTAGTTTAGCATTGCTTTGTAATTGTGGGCGCTACTCATTCCTCGCAATTCGCATGTACCATGAGCTATATATGGCGTGGAGTGGGGTATGCGTCCATATGGCTTCACTTATTTTTTACCATATGTTTCTTGCATGTGAAATTTCTTGTGATTTTTTCATGCAAACTATTTTTTAGTTTTCTCTTAAAAAAATATCTGAAAATTTCGTATGGTTATTTCCTTAAGTTCTTTGAAAAATCCATAGAAAACTTGGATATTTTCTACATATTCTTATATTTCTTTTGTGTTTTTTTTGGTACAAAAATAGAAAATTTTGTTTTGTATAAAAAAAAAACTTAATACACCTTGCAATTTTTTTAAAAAACAAAAGAAAAATTCTCTATTTTTTTTAATACAGTAGCATTCAAGGATAAAAAAATTCATAAAAAAACCCAAAAGAGTGCTATTTATAAAGTACAAAAATACACTAATATCATAAAAATTAGAAAAAATTAATACTTAAATAGTATTATTAAATGCTTGAAATAACCCAGAAAAATTTGCATTATTTCAATTATTATATTAATCTATACATTATAAATTTAATTATTTTGCCCTTCAATTTTTTTGTCAAGCTTCGCCATTCACCTGTATGTCGTGGCAAGTTGGAAACGTGGTCGGTTTTTCCTTTTTATACATTAGTTTTTAATTTTAAAATATTCTATATACTTCTCAATACAAACATAATTCTTATTACTTTTTTACTTCTGCTCTCGTTCACAATCAACATTTCATTATATTTATTTTTTGTTAAAATCACCTTTTATATATTTTATTACTTAAGTTGGGGGGGGGGGGTATAAAGGATGAAACTTGATTATAAGTTTGATTTATTCTTTGACTTGGTCGCAGATAGCCAGATGGGTAGTATTGGAGTACCTCCACACATTGATAATTATATAAAAGGATCTAAACTCTTTAATTTTGGATCATCCTAGGCTTTTGGTTGACTTCATGACCAAATAGATAATTAACAAATCACATTTGTTAGTCTTTAATTTTTGAAATAACTATTACTGATCATATTTTGACTTCTTTCCCCCAATTTAAATATAATGTAATCAATGATAACCCTCTTACAATAAGAACTTAAATAATTGGGAAAAAGACATAATATTATATATTTGGGCCAGGTATTATAGCTACATGACCCATCTTTCTAAATCTGGCTTTGTCCAAAATATTTGATCTTCTGTATGTACACTACTCTTATTAATGGAATCCTAGTCGTTGAATTCCCAAATTGTTCCTAAACTAAAACTCTTTTGGCAATACTTTGAAGTAGTGGTTGGAGTATTACTATTTTAGAAGAGTTAAACCTTAATTAGGACCTACTAGCAAAGAGACAGTTTAGCTGAAGCAAACAATTTTTATAGTAGGCTACAAGCACCTCAAAGATAACAGATGTGTAGATAGGAAAATTCAATATATAAAATTCTATTTGTCGTACAAGTAAGTCTCTAATATGAGATGGTATCCATGATGTACAAATCTTATGGGAAAAAATACTTAAATAATTATTTTGATGAGTGATATACATTATTTTTCTATATTTTATTTCATTTCAGTTTTTTCTTCTACTTTCCTTTCCTCACCAAATAATATATAAGAGAACTTGGAACTTAGCCTTATTATTTCCAGCTACAACTTTATGCAAAAAAAAAATATAAATACTACTACAATAGAAAGATATAAAAATTCATATATGTGTATATATAAGTGCTCGTGAATTATAATAGATATCATCGTAATATTTATCAACAAAGATAAATATAAAATGTCATATAAAATGTTTTACTCCTCGTATATATACTGCAAACACACGAATATGATAGCATTTGAATAGAAGTATAGAACAGTTAAATACTTAAAATTTACCTCGATTATGACAATTTAGGACTAAAATGAAAAAAAGTGAGTGTGAGTGTGATTGTGAAATGTGAAAAAAAATAACCCAAAACAACAAAGTATATAGATAGGTATAGAAACTGTAGGAAACAGATGACATGTGAGGCTGTGAGCAGTTGGGTTGACTTGTCAAAACTGAAATTCCAACGTCGCCGTTGATGGCAAGTTTTGTTAAATTCCATCCCCGTCAAGGTCATATCTCACTGCCACTCCCATTTATAAAGAAACAGGGTTGAAGAACATACACCACCTTCATTCTATCTTCAATGGCTCCTCCTCCTTATTACATTATTCTCTTTCTATTAGTATCTCTTCTCTCTCACACCGCATTCACTTCCTCCAACTCCATCACTCTCCCTCTCTCCCCTCTCCTCACCAAACCTCATTCCTCACACTCAGATCCATTCCACTCTGTCAAACTCGCCGCTTCCTCTTCCCTAACCCGGGCCCACCACCTCAAACACCGCAACAACAACTCCCCCTCCGTCGCCACAACCCCAGCATACCCCAAATCCTACGGTGGATACTCCATAGATCTCAACCTCGGAACCCCACCCCAAACCTCCCCTTTGGTTCTGGACACAGGTAGCAGCCTCGTATGGTTCCCCTGCACCTCCCACTACCTCTGCTCCCATTGCAACTTCCCCAACATCGACCCCACCAAAGTCCCCACCTTCATTCCGAAAAACTCCTCCACCGCCAAACTCCTCGGTTGCAGAAACCCCAAATGCGGCTACCTCTTCGGCCCCGACGTTGAATCTCGCTGCCCCCAATGCAAAAAACCAGGATCCCAAAACTGTTCCCTCACGTGCCCCTCCTACATCATCCAATACGGCCTAGGCGCCACCGCAGGCATATTATTCCTCGACAACCTCAATTTCCCTGGAAAAACCGTTCCTCAATTCCTCGTAGGTTGCTCCACCCTCTCCATTCGACAACCCTCCGGAATCGCCGGCTTCGGTCGCGGCCCAGAGTCTCTCCCCTCACAAATGAATCTCAAAAGATTCTCTTACTGCTTAGTTTCCCACCGCTTCGACGATACGCCGCAAAGCAGCGACCTCGTTTTGCAGCTTAGCTCCAATGGCGACACCAAAACTAACGGCCTCAGCTACACGCCGTTTCGCTCGAACCTTTCCAACAACTCCGTGTTCCGTGAGTACTACTACGTGACTCTTCGCAAGGTCATTGTCGGGGGCGTGGATGTAAAGATTCCGTACAAGTTTTTGGAGCCTGGCTCTGAGGGTAACGGCGGCACCATCGTGGACTCTGGATCCACCTTCACGTTCATGGAAAGGCCGGTTTATAATTTGGTGGCCCAAGAGTTTGTGAGGCAGCTGGGAAAGAAATATTCCAGGGCGGAGGACGTGGAGGCCCAATCTGGGTTGAGTCCCTGCTTTAACATCTCCGGCGTCAAGACCCTCAGTTTCCCCGAGTTTACTTTTCAGTTCAAAGGCGGCGCCAAAATGACGCAGCCGCTTCAGAATTATTTCTCTTTTGTCGGCGATGCCGATGTCTTGTGTTTTACCGTTGTCTCCGACGGTGGTGCCGGTCCGCCGAAGACCGCCGGTCCGGCCATCATCTTGGGGAACTATCAGCAGCAGAATTTCTACGTTGAATATGATTTGGAGAATGAGAGGTTCGGATTTGGTCCTCGTATTTGCAAAAGGAAAACTTTGATTTAGTATTTGAAAATTAACGCACCAGAGGCTCCCAATTCGGTTCACATAACGTCCACAACGGTGTGGTGGTCATAGTTTATTTGGAAAAGGTTAAAATAACACATCCACTGTAGACCATATCAAATAAAGTATATAAGTGGTATCAAGATAAAGTAGATAAATGGGACGACAATTCTTATTTTATGAATTAAGTTTTGGGATTGAATTAAATCTAAACCTATATTTTAAGATAGCACTATTTATTTGTCGCACTCATTAGTTTTTTTTTCCTTAACTGCGTAATTGCAGGAACAGAGTAGGGATGTTTAGAATGATTTCAAATAAAATAAGATATATACATATATCTATATATATATATATATATGATTAGTTTATCAAGTGTATATGAAGGAGATGGTTGATGCTAACCGTTATTTGGTTTCATGTGAGAGTTTTAGGGAGCATTTTTGAGAATGGGATGGATTCCTTTCCATGTTCTTTCATAAAGTTGTCTTTCATCATGTTAATGTTAGGGGAGGGTAAGATAAAGCGTAGGGCTCGTTATTCTTGCATTATTTGCGGTTCTTGTTTGTCTTCTAGTACACTGCGAAGGAGCCTTGCTTGCTATTTCGTACAAATATGCAAAAAGCAATAATTGTAGGTAGGTTGCTCAAGACTCTCTCTGTGCCAATACATGGCATGTGAGTATTCCAACTAATCCGCATGCAGTTTTTTAATAAACAGCAGCTTAAGTTATTCTCTACTTTTTTCTCTCTCTCTACATCAGAACAATTGTATCAAGCCTCTGTTCGTCTTGAACTGCTAATTGAAATATTAAATTAAGCTGAACTTTTCATTTTGAGATCTTCTGAGACTCATAATTTGCTAATATAACAATAATATTAAGTAGATAACGAAATGTAAGATATAAAATAAGTAATATGATAAAAAATAAATATAACAATATTATTAACAAATTGAAAATATTATATAAATAATATACCTCGACTGAAATTAGATGACTGAAGAACGGAGTCATGAGGTGCCAGCGGAAATTCAGAAACGGACAATTATATCTTATCCCTTTTGTTTCTGGTTAAGAAGAATCCTATCCAATTGCATTGTAATTTGTAAGTGACTGGAATGAAATGGGGGAAAAGATGAAAACTCTACTATCAAGATCAATCGAGACATAAAGATCAGGACCACAAGAGAGGCTAGCTATTTGTTTTCTTCCTTTATGTTACGGTATGGATCCATGGTAGATGGTAGAATGGAGAGGGGTAGAGAAGAAGGGAAAGTTGTACTATTGTGTGCTTTGTAAAAGTAGAGATGAAATCATGGAAAGAGGTATATCCCAACCTATTTCATTCAATAGCTTAACTCTAATTAATCTTCTTCCCACACAATTTAGGATACATTTTATGGAACAAAGCTTTTAATTTATAAAATAGTATTTTATCGTTGCACATTTTACCCTAATCATAAACGGCTTAAAATTGTATGCTTATACCTTTTCTTCTTCATGCGTTCTTACTTTGTGTGCTTGCATCTTCAAACATGCATGACCAACACCTCACTCAAAGAGCAATCGTTTAAAAGTAAGAATATAAAAAACAAATGTTTTTTTCAAAATGTTTTTTTAAATATAAGAATATAAAATAAAAGATAAAATATGTTTAAAGTACTTGTAAAATTTGAAAAGTATCAATTTCATCATCATAAAATTTTTCATATTAATTTGATCTCTATAAAAAAAATATAATTTTGTTGCTCTTCAATGATAACTTCCATAAATGATTTTACATGACTATCAGATTTAATTAATTTTTCTTTTTACTTTTCAAGTACAACAAGAAGACACCAAAATTTAATGTTGTTTTATTTTTCCCTTATTCTTATTAAAAAGTGCAAAAAAACTTCCAAAAGAGTAACAAAAAATTATAATTTTTGGAGGATTTTAACCGAAAAAATTATTTAATTCATTTTATAAATTTTAACTGCTATAAATTAAGATATTGTTATATTTGCTTCTTATAAATGATGGAATGAAATATTTTGTTCCATTCCAATATAAATATAGACTAGAAGTGGAAGAAAAAAAAAAGAGACAACAAACATGATGTAAGTAATACAATGGAAAAGAAAGAAATCGATAAAAGTAAGACTTAAAAATTAAAGAGATAAAAAGTATCACTAATAATGATCTTGATCGAGAATGTAAGATGTGTGAATGATACAATTAAAAAATATAGTATATGACTAACTACTAAATAATAAATTAAAAATCCATGTCACTCAATAAAGATTTACGAAATAAAAATATTATATGATTCTTTTGTTATATACATTCATTTTGTTTTTTTTTTTTTTTTCTCTACTACGAAGAAGCAGAACGTGCATTACGTGGAAAGAGTGGGGAAGAAGCAGCTTCAATAGACGTGAGATGTCAGCGTCTAAATCTGAACCTTTTCCCTTTGGTAAAGGGCGAGAAAGATGCTGGAACACACCTAAATTTGGATGAAATTAGATGTATTTCACTGTTCAGATTTTAAAATAGTTTTAAAAGAGTTTCAAATTTTGAAATGTTTATTAAAAATATTATTTTTAATAATTTGCCCAAAAAACACGCTAGATAAAAGATCTGAACAGCGCATAACTTTAATAAAAGGTTGGAATATACACAAAAATTGCCCAAAGTGACACACATTGGTAGGTTTAATTGGACCACCATCTCTATAAGCTAATCCACTAAAATAATAAAGTGTGAGAGCGAAATTGTGCAGATGGGATTGTATTTATTTGTCTGCGTATTGATTAAGTTCACGAATTCCCTTTTTGTTCAGTTCAATTTAGTATTCACTTGCGGGGCTTGAAACAACATGTGTGCGTTGTTCAGTCTAGGTAGCAAATGCGAAACTAAAGAAGAAAAGTGGATTGGCTTTTTCCTTGCTAACATTGCGACTTTCTATTTTATATATATATATAATTATTCAATTCTATACATTGTTTATGCTCATCTATTCATCTTGTGAAATGCTCAATTTTCTTTTATTATTTGTTACTATAGGAAAAAACGCAAAATGCGTAAATAGAAAACGTGGACCAATATTATTTTTTAAAATAAATCTTTCTTAGAAATTAAAAAAAAATTAAAATAATATATATTTGATGAGAATTGTAAATGATAAAAAAAATGTAAGATTAAATTTCTTTATGCAATCTTTCAATTATATATTATGATAATTTTTTGGATTTTATAATAAATATCTTAAAAATTATTACTATAATTTTTTCTTTATGCACAAAGATAACTGCAGGTAATTTGATAGACATGCTTTTAGTTGATCTACTTCCTATAAGCCAAGCTTATTATGATCGTGTAAAGTATGCTGGTCTCCACAGAGAATGGCAGCTGCAACAAGCAATAGATAAGGAGAGAATATGATGATCTAAGACTGACAACATTTAAAAAAGTATAGAGGTTAGTTATTGAGTAATGTGGTTCTGGATCTTCTGTTCGTGACTTGTTTAGTTGTATTGATATTTGCAATCCATAATATAGTTCTTGATAATTTGTTTTATTTCTGAAAAATATTTCTTAACATGCACAAATAATTTATTTAAATTAAATAAAAGAAATTGAGAAAAGAGTTGAGGATGTTAAAAATATTGATCCCCATTTGTTCATCTATATACTTTGTTATAACTAAAGCATCTATTAAAAGTTAGTTTCGGGACACTAAATGACCCAGTTGAAGATTTCATACATAAGGTACAAAATTTGGATTAATTTATATTCCTTTTTGTATTTGTCGATTTATATATTCCTTTGTTTCAGGTATATATCTTATTATTCGAGGAAGTGTTTTATATTACTCTCAGCTCTCATCCATATAAATTCGTTTTATTTATCTATATAGCATCCATAAGTTCATATCAATTGTATGTGGAGGTTAATTACTATCTATGATCATTTCATCTGACACGTATGCCTCATTATCAGTACGTTATGTGACTCTGTCAACAGATAAAATCCCTTGAACTTCATCGGTGGTTTGTGAAGAGTTGGATTGGCTTCCTTTTTAATTATCACAGCAGCACTACAAAACAGTTACATATATATGCAAAAGATAAACAAGAAGGTCCTCCAAAGGCTGAAACAGTCAACGTTATTACACTGTCATGCCAGAAAAACTAGGGATAATAAAAGAAAGAGAGTTGATATGGCGTAGAAAAGTCATTTAATTTTGAGTTATATTATATAATAGTAGTACTTTATATTAATTCTCTCTTTATTATTTAAAAATTATATTAAATATTACACATTTTTTAATTTTTCATAGTAAAAAGTTATGTGACTACTGATTAGTTGTTTTCCAATATGCATTTAAAAGTCTAATCTCATTTTAACATGTTGTCATAATCTGTGTTAGTAAGAGCCATAACTAATATATTATGTTATTGTTGTATAAATGTTGAGTAAAAAAAAACTGATTGAAAGAAGAGACTTTATTATACGTGATTAATTAAATTATTAAAAATTAATAATTAAACGTTTTAACCAGTACCGTTAGGATTAGATAGTATTTATCTTATTTATAAGTCATGTACTGCATTACGTTTTGTGTTTGGGCACGTGTAATCCAGAGGTTGGCAACTTCAGAAACGGCGAAACAAGGGTATTGAAGAAGAGGAATGAAAATGAAATTTATTTATTAACAAATAAGAAGAGTGTGATATAAAGTATAAAGAATACAGCAAAAATCCCCTCCACCGAAGGGAATACATATACCACGAAATGCATAAATAATATCTCAGAACAGTAACCCTGAAGGACAAGGAGTACGACGACTATGTCCAAAAGTAACCAATCAATAAAGAAATATGAAAAGGCAGAAATGACGTGAAAACAGATGCGAATCCATCAGCGATCCCAGTCGCACTTGGTGGTCTCAAAGGCGGCAGCGGCGGCGGCGCTTCCTTTCAAAGGAACACGCAACTCGCATGATACTTTGGGCTTGAGCGTCTTGGTCTTGAGCACCCCCAGCTTGAACCTCACCCTAAGGTACATCTTCACGTCGATCTCGTACACCCCAGTGCCGTTCTCCTTCTTCAGTTCCGCGGATTGGTCAGCGTTGAGTGGCACCACTTGCTGACCCTTGAAGACTGGGTACAGCACGTTTGTGCTCTTGTGGCCCTGGTAGAACGGCTCCGGGAACTGTGAATCGAACCTTGCGTCGTGGAACATTGCACGCGCCTCGATGCGGTCGTAGTAGATTCCGAGCCTCTTGTTGGGGTTTCGGACCGTGATGTTGAGGGCGAGGTCGTAGTGGAGCGTGTTGTTGGCGGTGTAGTTGAACTGCGTCAGGGTGGCGTCGGTCACGTGGAATTTCACCACGTTCGGACGGACTATGAGCCAGAACAGGAACCCGGCGATGCCAACGATGATGATCACGGTTAAGATGAGCTTGAAGATGAGGCTGAAGAGGCAGCCGCAGCAGCAGCTTCCGCCGCGCCCTGGGCGGTGGTAGGAGGTTTTCGGCGGAGGGATGGAGGGACCGTAGTAGGCTCCGTTCAACTGGGACATGGTGGAATAATAATATGATAAAGGAAACGCGGGGTGGGAAATGATGTGAGAGATGGAATCAATGGAAGACTTGAAGTTCCTTGTGTCTGTGGTTTTCTTATATAACCAACTGTGGGGTAGGGGAGTTGGAAAAAGCGCGTCATAATCTACAAACAACAAACTTAACCGGCCACGAAACATTGCGGCAACTGCAGTTAACAATTAAAAGAGTTAGCATGATATTTATATAATAATTTGTTTTTTCATCTTAGACTAAATTATACTGATATTACTCTTATACTGTTTCTTTTTCTATCACTATACTTATGCTTTTCAATTGTTTTAAAATATTAAATTATCCTCCTAAAAAATTATTATAAATGTTAAGAAACATGAAATTGCGTGCAATATCAAGAAACTTTAATTAATATAATTTACTTTTGATCTTATTAATATTATACACTTCTCTTTATTTTCTTAATTTGTATTTTAGTCATGGTTATAATAATTTAATTTGTTTTAAGAAAATAATTTCTCTTATAAAAATGCTCGTGGAGGAGGTGCGAACTGAGGAATACTACGTAGTTCTAGTTTAGTTTCAACGCGGTTGCGTTTCGCATATATGACTTTCTGCGATTTTGGCGTGTGCGTCCTAAATTGACAATTGTGCGTTCACTGTGCTGCTTCGTCGGAACTTTCATGTTCCTACCTCCAAAGTCATTGACTCTTACAAGCTTTCCTTTTTATCTTCACCTATTTTTTCAATCATATACATATTAGTAACTATTTTCTTGTATCAAAATATTCGTTCTTTAAATTTTCATATATATTTTCAAAATTATTAGATATATTTAAAACTAATGAAACAAATATAATTAAAATAATTAAAGTAACAAAAAAGGAGCCGATTCAACCTAGCTAATGACATGAAAGCAACAAATCTTTTTTCTATAATTGACGCTAACGATAGGCCAAATAATTAAACTAATTTTGTAGCTAGTTTCTTTCTACTTTTGTAATCTGCTAGTGTGTGTGTGTATATATATATATAGAGAGAGAGAGAGAGAGATTTCATATCGGTCTTTGTCTAACGCGTCATCTAAAAATTTAAATTTCAATAGCATCAATCTCTGTCTTCAGTAGTAATTATTTTATATGTGTTGTCTTGAAAGGGAATAGTCTCCTCCTCCTTTTCTACCTATCGATTCATCAAACCACCAATCTTCCATGTAAGCTTTAAATTTTCAAAAGTCATGGCAATTGGCATTTTTCAAATTTACAGTATGTGGATTAGTTATCTTTAAGTAAATAATTAAACAAGTATTTTTTGTATACATAATTAAATAAGTATCTATTTGAATATAATTTGTTAATAATTAAGTTATATTGTCATATGGATGATTTACAATTAGAAACAGTATCGTGAATTTTATCATAATGATAATTCTTGTTTTCCTCTTAGAAGAATTAAATCAATAAATATTTTGATAATTCATGAAAACATTTGTATTAGGGTATTCAAATCTAAATCCATTCAAGATAAAAATAAAAAATCCGTTCAAAAAAATCAAAAATCAAACCAAACTAATTTTTTTGGAATTTGCTTGGATAATTGTCTTCTCAAATCGAACCAAATAATAACACTTACTAACACTTATATTACTTTTGCATAATGCATTTTATGTGTATACCATTTGAGTTTTATAATATTTGGTAGTGTTATGTATACGAATTTATGTAATGTATATTAGATTCTTTTTCAGACGATTTTTTCCATATATGTTTGGCTTAAAATTGATGAAAAGATAAGTTTAGTAAATAAATAAGTTTTATTATATAATGTTTAGCATATTAATAAATTTCATAAATTATTTTTTATAATTTTTTAAATGAAAATTAATTTAAATCTTGAAAATAAAGTATATAAATTTGAATGAAATAATATTTTAATAAAAATCACAAAAATCGAACCAAACCAAATTGTAATATATTGTTTGGTTTGGTTTGCTTCGAATTTTATTTTAATTTAAAATTGAACTAAATCAAAGTGCATAAATATTTTTAGTTTGATTCGAGTGATTTTTTATAAGAAAAACTTAACTTAACCGAGTCACAAACTCCTTTAGTTATCAAGTGAAAATCTCAAATGAGCGCACAATGTTTAGGTGACAAGAAAATAAAAGAAAAAAATATTTACAATAATATTATATCTTTCTTTGTTTGATAGAAAAAAAAGGTTTATTTATTTATATTCTTGCTAATTTAAATTTCAAAATTCTCTCTTCTTTCTTATCTTCCTTTAGGTCTCTCTCTTTACTGAAATTTTTAAGATTTTTTTTTATGCGTGCTGAATTTATAAGATATTCCCTAAGCCAGCTACGTTCTTGAATGTTATAAAAAGTTATTACACGTGGGCCTAAACATAGAAACAAAAGACATCAATTCTAGAGGAACAAACAAATAAATATTACTGCACATAAATAATAGTACATGAAAACGTACAGATTACAGCATATATAGTCAAAGAATGGAAAAAATAATGCCAAAAGTCACACATAAAATGGGTAAAGAAAGAAAATTCCAAAATCAATGCAAGAAATCAAATACGTAGCCCTAGTAATCGACATCACACTTGGTGGTCGGAAACAGAGTAAAGGTGCCATTTTTACTAAAAGGAACCTTGAGGTGACATTTCACCTTGGGCTTGTAGTCATTGGATATGACGTCCCCAAGCCTGAACCTAATCCTGAAGTAGAGCTTCACATAGATGTCATAAACCCCAGCATTCTTGTCTTGGTTCAACTCTGAGACTTGTTCATTGTTGAGCATCAGCACTTGCTGTCCCGTGAAAACAGCGCTCATGGGGCTGCTGCTCTTCTTGTACTGCCGGAAGGAGTTCATGTGAGTGATCACATCGTAATTGGCGAACCTGACATCCTCGTAGAATGCTAATGCCTCAACCTTGTCGTAGTATATGCTGAGCTTCTTGTTGGGGTTGCGTGCAGTGAAGTTGAGGACCATGTTGTAGTGGAGGGTGTTGTTGTTGCTATAGTAATCAAATTGTGTTAGGTCGGCTTCCGTGACGTGGAACTTGAAGGAGCGGGGCTGAACCACCAGCCAGAAGATGAGGAACACGAGACCAACGAGGACAATGAGTGTTACCAGAATCTTCCACAAGATTCCGAAGAGGCAGCAACAGCAGCTTCTTCCGTGGTGTTGCTTATAATCTGCCATGCTTGTAGATGCAGATGAGTGATGAACTAACAGGAGATATGTACTTTGATGTGACCAAGAATTTATGAAGGAAAATGAAAGACGATCAAGGATAATTAGTTGTGAATTGAAGAGAAGCTGGTGATTAATTGTGAGAGAATATATGGATAAGGAAGTGATATTGCTTAATGCTTATATATAGCAATGAAACGCGGTTGTGGGTACCAATGCGTGTTGGCCATTCGGCTTATTCTGTTTCTACCAAGCGTATTTGTATTGACCGCACGGTAAAAACAACCACGAAGAAACATTCGTACGGAACTTGTAGCCCCCTCTTAGTTAATGGTTTTGAGTTGTGACGATGATGCTTATAAAAAACAACGATTTGATCTTGTCAATATGTGGGCGTGTAAACTTTACAATTACATGGCCATACATGGCTAGATGGCAATATGCCATTGATACAAATTTGAACCGTTCAAAATCGTTGATGCAATCAGAATGCATTTTTATTTTATTTTTAATTGAAGTTTGTTACAAAGATTTTGTGCTTGTTTTTGTTCCCATCCCATGAGAACGAAACTTCTAAGTTCTAACCTTATCACATCTCATTATTACCATTTAGGCTGGATCTAAATTAAAAAATCATGGCAGTGGTAATATAACAACTATGTTTCACTTTTTTTTAATCCGTAAGAATTAAAAAGAAATATCAGAATATTTACAATTACGTTTCGCTTAATATACTTTTGCAGAATGATTGAATGTACATATTTTTTTTTCTATTTTTTATTATGTTATTAATTGCATTTGTTGGACTGTATATCATTAGTTGAGTTTATAATTAATTTTATATTTTTCATATATATATCACAAACTTTAACCACTGAGTTTTTAATTAATAATGTAAATGTATTTTATTCTCTAAAGTGTATTTTATTTCAAAATTTATTTTTCCAAGAGTCAAATTTTAAAAAACTAGTTATTACTAATTAAATAGATTACTTTAAAAGAAAGAAAGAAAAGAAAAAAAAACTAAGCTTTTCCCTTTGAGCCAAGGCTCTAGAATGATAAATTAAAATATTTGTCAAATTCTAATTTAAGTTTAACTCTATAACTTTGGATTCGCTAGTGGGTTAGGCGATTGGGCTAAAAGACAGAAGCCTATTATTGACAAATTGGGCCATTAAGAGGCCTAGCGTGGACTGCTATTCTTTCAATTCAGTTGACTTCCAGTTGGCTTTCTTCTTACCGAAATTAAAAAAATTAAATAAAATTTGTCACACCTTGATAACTTGATTCAATTGTCCTGTGATGGTTATTCAAGTGATTGAGAGCTGTCACGCAGAAAGAATATATATATATATATATATATATATAATTGCAATTGTTAACTATTCTAAATTAATTCATTAATTTATATTATCAATTAATAAAAAATTATAATAATATAATTTTTAAAATAGTTATTATAAAAATTAACAAACTGAATATATATAATGATTTGTGTATAGATAATTGTGAAAAAAAATTATATCATCAGCATGAACTATTTACTCTTTGTGCTAATAAGTTATAGTAAGATAGGAAGTTGTAACTTTTAAACAAGTCTGCTATACAAAATCTAGCCATGAATGAATGTTTATATATATTTTGTAAAAGGAAATGGCACAACTCAAATTATTCTCACATTTAAAGACAACAAAAAATGTCAAGAAATTATGAGGTCCTGGCTGCCTAATCCCTATATTCGTCACTGGTTGAAATATAAATTTTTGCTAGCAGTAGATGCATCATGCATGTATTACTTACACTAATGATAATTTCCCTATAATCTCTGACCATAAGGTTAGTTTATAAGAAGTCCAACAAATAAATTTATATAATGTTTTTACGTTTTTGGTATTCATGGTGCTCTATTTTCCAAAAGAAAAAAAATATAAATAATCAGCACGCAGTGTTCTCTTGTTTTCAAACAGTAACATCGTATCATATTATTTATATAAATTTGGTTATTTCATAATTACAATTAAAAAAATTAGTTATGAAATTTGATAATAAAATAAATTACCTAATTTTCACTCGTTAAAGAATTGGACACAATCATTTGGCTTGAGTACAACACCGTCATCTAATTTAATTTATCATTACACAGGTCGCCTGCTCTGCGATACCAATTTTATATGTCATTTTCGAAGATATTTCACACTTGTTTTTAGCCCAAAAAAACGGAAAAAGATATCTTCTTGTAGGAAATAGAGGAATACTAACATAAGATAAATAAAAGAAGCAG
Organism: Glycine tomentella; assembly: GCA_007407185.1. Classification (NCBI taxonomy): domain Eukaryota; kingdom Viridiplantae; phylum Streptophyta; class Magnoliopsida; order Fabales; family Fabaceae; genus Glycine; species Glycine tomentella. The sequence continues at coordinate 2,903,333 of PYAF01005492.1, forward strand.
CTGAGAGTTCAGATTTTAGTCAATTCGGTAGTGGTGACAGAGAGACCATGTGATTAATTATTGTGTCCTGTTAGAAGCAAGCAAAACACAATAATATACGTGTAACTTTCCTATGTATTGGGTTGCTAAATTAACATTGCTTGATGAGTATTGTATGGAGCGTCGTGAGTCGTTATCAAAGTTGCATCCTATCAAATTAATTTTTCTCACAACAAAATTAAACTTGCATCCTATTACACGCACATGGTGACCGGTTTTGAATGTTGACGAATCAAAGAAGGTTCCTTTGATTTGCACTACCTTGACGGTGCTAAATACCAAATCTGTTCGAACACTATTTGATGCTAATTGCTAATTAAGCATGCATGTGTTCTGTTGAGTTGTGCAAGTCTCTGATTTGATAATAGTCAATAGTAGTAGGCAAGGTAAGTAAAGGGGGCTGAAAAGGACAAGTGGACAACCACCACCACCAAGCCATGTGGAAGGACGTGGCCAAAGTCATTGACCATAATTAACCTCTAAAAATAAGCTCATTAGAGAAATATTCACGATATTATCCCTTCTCCATACAATTCAATGACACAGTTGAGTAAATGGTTTAATGTATGTTTTGATACTATTTCTTCTCCATCCAATTCAAGTGAATTGGTTTAATGTATGTTTAAGAATCCGTTAAGAACCTGATTACTCGTTTTTCAAAGCAAATTCTTACTTTCTTAAACCGCAAACGTTGCAGTAAAAAATTGTATTTCTCCGTTCAACCGAATGCAACGATTATACAAATATAGCCTTAATTTGTTCACTTTCACTTTTATTTTAAGAGAGATTGTGGCAGAGGGGGGAGGTGTTATCTATTAGAATACGCATCTTACGTTGAATCACGGTTTAGGTATTTCCTCATATAAATAAATCACTATATTAAAAATGAGAAAGGAAAAGTGGTCCAACTATAGAGACTTTTAATATCGAAATTAACATCATACTTCATTATTGATCCAATAATATGCAGAATATGCGGTAGATAATATAGATAATATAGATTGCAATTTCGCTTCATCTCATGAGAATTTTCTCCAAATACAAATTTATTCTATAGCAAAATGTACAATTCAAAATACAGTAACAAAGACAGACATACGTATGTCTAACAACAAAGTGATCCATAGAAGAAATACGTAGAGGAAGATAGGAAGAATACGTATATGAAAAAAAAAGAAATGAGAAAGACCGAATACAAATAGACACTAAATATACCAAGCAGCAGAGCAAGACAGAATATATATGTGTGTGTATATATTGGACGGCGTTGACATCAAACCCCGACGGTGCAGCGTTGAACCAATTGATACTTAACGGCGTTATTGGCAAGGGCAATCCCGTTGCTTTGGGGGCCAAAGGTTATGAAAGCAGGGCACCTTACGTAGAGGTTGTAGTGAGCAGAGACGAAGGAACCAACTTTCCATCGTACCTTACCGTCAATCTTAACGAGGACGAGGACGTTGCCGTTGGTCTGGTCTTGACTGAGGCCAACGAAGTTGTAGGGTGCGACGGGGACGTTAGTGCCGTAGACGAACGGGGACCACACATCCTCTTCCTTGTGACCTTGGTACGAGGGTGGGATTGAGGTTCGGTACGTGACCTGCTGGTTCCGGTAAGTGACGTAGGTGTTGAGACGGTCGTAGTAGATTCCGATTTTGTCGTTGGGGTTGTGTGAGGAAAGCGTGACCTGAAAGCTTGAGGTGAGGAAGTTGGGGATGGTGGCATTGAAGCCGTAAACGGTGACGTCTTGGAGGATGAAGGTTGGTTTTGAAGGCTTTAGGATTGCCCAGATTATAAGAACTGTCAGCAACACGATGAAGGCGAAGATCACTATTCCCCAGAAGATGCGTCTCCAGAGTTTGTGCTTCTTTCCCTTGTGGTGGTGGCACTCCTTCACCGACATCGTTGCAGGTGGAGAAAAGGGAGAGATGGTGTGACGGACACTGGTTTTGTGAGGAAATCAGAATGGAGCGGGGTTCCAACTTTGTTACTTTAAGGTGTTAATTTTTTATATAAATAATTACTTGCTGGGTTTTAAATGATATGGTAAGATCATGTTTACAAGATAGGGGCTTATTATATTATTGGATGAGTTTAATTAATTTGCTACCTAGACATCTATACGTAGTCAGCGCACAATTCATTTTTTATTTCACTGGTTTTTTATTTCCCCGCTAGTAAAGTATTCCTCTTTGTTTAATTATAACATTTTTTTTTTATTTTTAGATATATTAATTATTTTTTATATATATTCTTATTTAATTATTTTCTCTTCAAATATTATCAAGAAATAATTAAGTGGATAAAAAATTAAAAAATTATAATTTTAAAATAATAATACAGTTAATTGATAAAATTTAATGTAATTAAATAAATTTATTATTTTTTTAAAATTAGTTAAAAACATCTTATCATTAAATCCAGATGAAATAGTAATTAATGTCGTAGCATCATTTTAATACGGGTTCCATTGAAACTTAAATCATGTTACCGTCATTCGACCCGTTATTTTCCCCTAAAGCAATTTGTCCATGGCTCGATTCGTATGGTGCAACATAGTCGGGTTGTAGGAGGATTTTTCAGGATTCTTCAGCAACTTAAGCTCATTTATTGTCACTGTGACTGAGTTATAGATGGTTAAGAAATGTTACTAACACATTAATTTCCTAATAAATTATACACATAATATTATAGTTTTTCATCAATTTTAGCGGATAATTGAATGTGTTAAAAAGCTGGGAAAACTAACAAGCTTTGCATTGAAAGTGACTCTCCGGCTCCTTTGTCCTGTTAGCCCGTAACAGGTGTTATTCTTTATCGATCCCACCCTTACGATAACATTGTTCGGTCATAGAAATGGTATGCAAAAATAATTGGGAAATTATAAATCATTGATGGCCTACAAGAGAGGAATCAGAATATTGCTGACTTGTTAACGAGAGTTATTTGCATACAATGTCTCTTGGGCTGCATGTTTTAGAATTGCCCCTTAATAAATGCATGTGGCTCCCTCTGCTTCGTGCCTTGGTTGGTTAGTGTAACATTTCTTATTTCCGGAGTAGCGTGCTGGGTATCACGGGATAAGCGTATTTACTAAAATTACGAGTGCTGAATTCGGTAAATTTTAACTATATAATTGCATAGTTGGATTAAGAATGTTGTAACCAAAAACAAAAGGTTTAAGAATATTTCATTCAAAACAAATTTTAATAATTACTTTGATTATGTGTGTTTTTATTATGTGTCCAGAAGAAAAAGAATCTACTCCTTTTATGAAAATTTTCTATTCACGTAAACGGTAAACCAAGAAAAGGGGACGAATAACCCAGAAATTAAATGTGTGATAGTGTACTTACAAATCTAGTACTTGTCGTTTTATACATTTGATGCATGATTCTATTTCCTCTCTCACAACAACATTCAATTCAACATTATTTATTTATTTATTTATTTAAATAGGCTGGCAACTGCATCAAGGAAAAGATGATACATCCCAACTATGTTGGCACCCATCCTCCCACCTATCATATGCAAAACTAGTACTCAACCTAAATTTATTAATGCAAAAGATCAAACAAAACACATGGAACACTAAACCAAAATCCATTACAAGAAAATGTGAACCTATATTGGGACAACCCACTAAAATAACGGGCAAAAATATGAGGGAAAAAAAGAGGGGACATTTCCCCATCAAAAAGACCGTCTATTATCCACAACATTTATTACTAGCTACTACAATTTTTTAATTCCAGCAAATATATATATATACACACACATACATATATATTAAGTGAAGCCCTATTAATTTAAATGTAGATTCTACGTTGAGTTGGAATATTAGATAGTTCTCGTCCATTTCTATGTTGGCATTGATTTCATTAATGTCTATGCTTGCCAAGTCAACAAAAGGATGCTTAACATTTTGTAAAATAATCAAAGTTAAAAACAGACAAAGAAGGTAACGATGTGAGAAATTCACTTAATTATTATTTAAAATATTTATTCTAAGAATTGAAAAGTTTAATAAATCAATTAATTACCAAAAAGATATAACTATATCAGATTGAATTATCATCTTTAATTTTATCATCATACTGAAAATTATTACAATAATCTATTATTATTGTCTATCATTTCGTACACTTGAATTGCCAAAAAGAATAATTAAAAGTAGTATTATCTAAACAATAGGTAGAATTAAACAACGTTATTTTTCAGGATATTACTTTCTTTTTCCTTTTCGTACACTTGATCATGGTCTGAGCTCGTTCATAACCTAAATATGGATGTTTGATTGGGGAAATTAAAGAAAGTCACAACGACACGTTATCTTAGGCCCCACTTGTCATGACAGAAATGCTCCCAGCTCAGCCACACCACCGACCATCCTTTGGTTTTTCTTAATGAGTTTGGAGAATGGAGAATATACTTGGTAGCATGCAGCAGGGCCCGACCAAAAGCCTAAAGCCTTTATGGTAAAGCGTGAATCAATGAAAATTAATTCTGCTATAAAAAGGAATCAATTTGCATTTCCATTAAGAAGCTCTCTTTTATGTAATGTGGGGTACACACGAATTCCTACAGTTTCATGAATTGTGGGTAACTCAAGAAAGAAACAAACCAAAGCAGTAATAAAGAGACCTAAATTAGTTGAGGTTACAAAACTATTTTTGTTTCTTCGCTTGAAATATTACTCCTCCTCCCCCTCTTTCGGTGTGTTTTACTATCTAAAATGTATGGATCGGGTGTATGACTGCAATAAAATGTCAAAATCAAGTAGCACACAATAAATCAAGAACAGAAATAATCTATTTCTAACCAATTCTACAAATAGGGGCTTTATCAGTGTTTAAATTTAAAAGTAAGAAAAACTCATGTTAGCAGTTATAATCACTATTCATAAAATTTTATTTACGAAAATTATAAAGTTAATTAATTTAAGCCACAAGTGAAAAACATGCCTAGTGTAACAAGTTGGGTGGCGAGCATGTATCACTAGTGTAATTTTCGATAAATCACTCGCGCAAAGCTTACTACCTACACTCGCAACACATGGATCATTTCCAAGGGGGGTTTTAGACTCTTTAAAGAAGCCGAAGCTACATGGGCTCTTTGAAACAATTCTTGAATATTCAATGACTTCTACCCAATCTATCCCTTATAAATTTGTTTTTCTTTTCTTCTCTAGAGTTTCTAAATTTCCTAGGGTTAGCTAGCTTAGGATCAATTTTACTTTGAACCTTTTGTTATTAAATTATTTTTCAAAGTTTCTTCTCCTTTTATATTACTAGAGTTGGTCTCTAGGTCTATCTTTAATGTTTTCTTTTGATTTATCACCTTGGGAATGGATTAGGACTTGGATTCATAATTGGTAAATTGACATTTGAGTTTGCCTTGACATATTGGCCATATATCTCTTATCTATGGAATTAAGGCTTGAATATTTACGAATTTTTGGTACATCTGGTTCCCATTAATAAAATTATTCTCTTTGGCTGACAAAAAAAAAATAAAGCTTGAATATATACATCTATTTGATTTGTTATGGTTAATAATTGTTTCTAATTACATTTGATTAAAGAATATAAGGTACATAATTGATATTAAAAGGGTTCTTTAATTTGTCAAGTAACTCGGAGTCAATTAGTAGGTTTATAAATATTGGTCATGATTTTGATTAAAGCATGACAAAAATTTTGCTGACTTACTTTTTTTTTCAGAATATGTCTATTGAATTCCAGGACTTTTAAAGGAAATATGAATTAATTTAGAAATTAGAACCCTCAAATAGTCCAATTGCATGATGTTTCTGAACCCATGATCAAATGTTAAATTTTGAGAAATTTTTTAGAATTATCCTTAATAAGATATTAATTAAAGATAAGTATCGTTATTTTTAAATTATGTTGTTAATACAAATTTTTAAGATCCTTTTTTCACTACAATATAAAAATAATTGTACTTAAAAATATTTATTATCTTTTATCTTCTTGTGAAACTCATCCATAGATCGCATGAGTATGAAACTAACTAGTTAAATTATATATTGTGCTTTTTTGCATGGACTAAATAAATAAATAAATAAAAACATATACGCATGAAAAAAATACAACAAATCTTCATTGAACCAGTAAAAAAAAAGTAGCATTTCATCAATTGAACTAAATTTGAAATTATTTTAAGGAGATAATTTTTCAAAAAATATACTTATCTAAATCTTTTTTGTTTGCTTTTAGGTATAATATAAACGGTGCTACTAACATAATTATCGCAAATCTATATATTCCCCACGGATCTTGATTATACAAGATCCAAAAAATGTAGAAATGCTTGGGTACAATATTAATCAATCATTTCGCTTTCATTAGTTGACACTCTAACAACTCGTACTCTGTCTCCAATTGATGTACGTATTTACAGGCTGTAAACAAGCAACCCCAGTTCACAACTCACCATTAATGTATTTCTTTACTCGGTCGCTATCTTTAGCACTAAAATAATTAAGAAACAACTCCTCTCTTCCTTGAATATTCAAAGTATAAAAGTAAATATAAATAACCAGTTAATTAATGAAAGCAACACCGGTTTCACAACTACAAAAGTAACTTAATTAATATCTAAAACAAAACAAAAAAATTAACCTTTTTATAGGAAAAAAAAGTAACTTAATTAAATGTTATTCGATAATTATAAAATGAAGGATTAAATTTCTTCGTTGAAAATTCAAAGTTTAAAAGCAAAAGTAGAAAACATATTTACCTGTTAGTCAACTTCATATCACTTTCTTCAATTTCATGAACGGATTATCATTTATATATAGTACTTGTTGCCGTGCAGTTTCACATAGTAGTTAGCTGTCCCACTTTTGAAAGATGTTTTTTTTTATATATAAAAAAAAAAACTTTGAAAGATGTGGTTTGGTGCAAGAACAGTTAAAATTTAAGATAATAAATTAATACATTATGTGTATTATATTAAGAAATTATTTGTTTGAGATGGACCGTGCTTATGTGTTTGGGGTTGGCTATTGATTGGAACTGAGTTCTAATAGATGTTGATTGAAATGAGTTCATGAGTTGATTGATGTTAACGATCTTCTAAATTCAATATGGTCTTTTGGCAATGCTAAGACTTTGTTAAAAAAATGAGCTGAAATATATATATATATATATATATATATATATATATATATATATACTCTTACGTATCAAATACTTGTATTCTACATTGATATTAGTTGTATTTATAGAATTATAAGGTGGAATGAATTATTTGGCACAATATTTCAGGTTTCTCTTAGACAATATTTCTTTGCCTTAGTGTAACAAAAGGATATAACTTAATTCTATGCTAAAAGTATGATTTATTGTAATACGATTTATTGTTTACAAGTGTATTTAGAAATCTTAAATTTAACGTTGATTTTGGTTAATACTTGTTATCTGAGTTAATCTGACGTTTCAGTTAAGACAAATCAAATATCAATATATGAATAAGATTTTGGCCAAAATCATAAATTCCAACAACGTGCTAGCTAGCTAAAATATTTAGGATTTGAACAAAATTATATATATGTTTATAAAAAAAAAATTACATTGTATCATTTGATCTTGCAGTTCAGACATCCAAATACGTGGAACAGGTGACATAGTTGACCTTGTAGTTATAGGAGTTAAGAGGCAGTCTCATAGACATGTACATATTGCGAATATGATGACATGTTATTTGGGATAGTTCCCATAGAATTTTGGTTCTAACCCTAAAAAACCGATTCTAAGGCAAGGACTCTTCCCTTCTTCCCCAACTTATTTATTTTATTTTGATATTACTTTTAATTAACTTAAGATTTGAGTTGTTTCAATACATTCTTTCATACTCAATATTTTTGAATTTGGTGTATAGATAATATGATATAGGTGTCTCGTTAAAAGATATAAAATAGGTTTTAATATTATCTTTAAAATCTATATTTAAATTTAACACAATCTTGTAAAATAAATTTGTAAGGTGGAAGTTGTCCTCTAATATATTTTATCTTGAGTTTTTTTTCCATTAATTATTGAGGTTGTAAAACTAGTTTATAAAGTGGAGATTATCCCCCATTGTATACTTTAACTAAAGTTTTTTTTTTTCCAATCGTTATTGAGGATGTAATCACGTATCTAATGGACATTAAGTCATGGTTTGGGTGTGTTCAAATAGGTGAGAAATGAGATAAAATTTTACTATTTAATGTGGGTTCCACATTTTATTTTAATTCAAATATTTTTTTTATTTCATTTCTTTTCATTATCTTCCACTCATTGCATGTTTGGTTATACGATTTTTACTTTAAATGCGGGTAAATTACATAAATTTTAGAACCTACTCTATGTAGTTTCAGGGTTGGACACGGGATGGACGTGGCTACACGCGAGTCTTCAAATGAAAACCAAACAAACACTCAACCAAACCTAGTTACCCTAATACATGTGGGGACAATTAAGTAAGTACAAAAATCATAACACATTTAGGGTGTATTTGGACGATGATCAACAACAATCAAGAGAAGGAGCAGATCTGTGTAAAGGACTCGAGAGAAGGAGATTGGTCTATCCAAAAGCAGTACCTCAAAATTCAGTGGATATTTATATGTTGATAATCATTCACAATGCACCGATAATGAAATCATGTTGTGATAATATAAATTTAATTTGTGGGTATAAATTTATCTTTTTTATACTTAAATTTTCAGTAACTACTTTTTCTTTTAAGAAATCCTTTAAAAACTAAAAAATAAAATTCGAATTATGGTGAACCAAACATTCACTAAGGACTTATTTATAATATCAGTTTTGAGTTTTAAATTTTTTTTATTTTCTTTATATCTTTCAAATTTATATTTAAAATTAGAACTGTAAATAGTTAGCTTTGAGGCTTTTTTTAATATGAGTGTGTAATAAGTTATAATTAGAAATTATCTTAAAATATATTAATGTGTAATTTTTTAATTTACTTATACTAAAAATAAGAGTATATATATTAACTAAATAATATCATATATAGTTTGTTTGCGTACTCATATTAGAAACATGAGTGAGTATGATAACAAATATATATATATATATATAATTTCCTTTTCTTATAGATCGAAGAAAATTGTCGGTGTACCTCTAGACTCTAGTGACTGCACTAACCTACTGGGGCACAGCTTATTGCTATGACACAATGGAGACGAGGATCACCAAAAGCACACCATTGATTGAATTCATCAAAGGTGGGTGGGGGGAGAAAGTAAGAATTTTATTGGACATGTTATTTTTTATGCATTTCACAATCACAATGCATTATTTTATATCTATTTGGCTTAATGTTTAAGAGAATAAGAATTGCCCGTTTCTCAGGCCACTTTACATTATCCTATTGTTGTGTATATATTTTTATCTCTAACAACGCCCTATTTTGTCTTATTTCGTTAATTAACAGTCCTTTTTTTCTTTTTCAATTCTTTCTTTAAGAATAACCTATTCAATCCGTGGGGTAGGTACACGTATTGACAAGGGAAAGTCCTTTTGTTCAAATAAGACGCAGAGCACATGTCTGGGGAAATTCCAATTCAACTATATTTTAATTTAATTGCCGCTATATATTATTGGGCATTATTATCTTTCCTCTGTCTTTCTTTTTGTTAAATATCTTTCACGCTGTTTTCATTTGTACAGTAAGTATTCTATTAGCTATATGGCCCAGTCCAGCAAAGGATTTTTTCACAGCAACATACAAGAAATAATAAATATATGCGTAAACATGCTACTATTATTAACATAAACATACAATTTTGTAAATTATTATTCACAGTGTAAATTTGGGTTAGAAAGACCTAAATTTACACTAATTTTTCAAAAAAAAAATCAAAACAAAGTTAACAATTCAAGTACCCATATCCGAATTATTAACTTTTCTTTTCTTTTCTTTCTTCTTTTGATCTTTTTTAAGAAAAAATATTTTTAGAAAAGTAATAAAATAATATAAATAAAGGGAATTAATTAAAAATGATAAAATTAGAAAATATAAACAAAGAAAAATTAGTTTTAAGTAATATTTTAGCATGTGTATTTATACAAAATAATAATTTTTTATATGATTAAAATTATAATACATAAATATTTTCATTATGAAATTATGTTATAACGAAATTTTGAGATAAAAATATTATAAAATAAGTTATCTTTTATATTTATAATTAATATTTTATATGGTGATATAATTTTTTTAATTATTAATAATTTATTTAAAAAGAGATTAAAAATAAAAATAAAAATAGTATATTAAAAAATAAGAAATTGAGAAAATCAATAAAAACATCCTAGTTAAAGAAAAATAGTTAAAAATATTTCTGTTGAAGAATTCTTTCTGAAAACATTCTCATATTAATTACATAATTTTTTAATTTGTATATAAGATGATTTATATAATTAAAACATATAACTTGCAACGAAATTAAATACATAAATAATATAAAAAAATTGTTTGGCTAGAACAAAAACGGTGAGCTTACTTATTTTTTAAATGACTTATATATAGTAGTATATGTATAATATACAATTGTTATTTCTTGTATGTTTATGCGAAAAAATTTATTAAAAGGTGTGCGTTCATGCACTTGCACTGACACTGAGGATGTATTCTGAACTTTGACCTTAGAAAGCGTCCCAACAAGATATTCTTGGGACTTCTAAAATTCCTGAACTTAACTAGTACCTTTAACTTTTTACTCTCTGGATTTGCTAACGAGTAACGACAACGTTTAGTGCACAAACTCAAATAAAATAAAATATTCATATAGTACTGTATATCTGCATAACATACGAAATATTTAAAATATTTTGTAAAAAACAATGTAATTTTAATAAATAATTATTAAATTATTACTTTTAAATTTATAATTATTTTTTAAAAAATAATGGCTAAGAGCATCCGCATGGGACACCAGGGAAGCAATTTGTTAGAACTAGCACCATGCTTGCATAACAACTTCCATTAAGGTCCTGCCGAAAATGTTTATGAGACAACTTTTATTTTCTAAAGCAATGTTGTTAATAATAAAAAATAAAAGAAAAAATGTTTGAAATAATTATTATAATGAGTAGATGTGCAAAAGGCAATTAATTTTAGGCGTTCAAGAAATTTTTAGCCGTTAGAGATTTTGTAACATAAATAGAGTGAAATGTTAGATTTTTTTACATAACCAAAACATGTAAAATTTGTCTCATTTCATCCTCAAAATTTCACAGCTTTTATTTTGATTTGTTTTCATTTGATAGATCTAAATAATAAAAAAAAAATCATCTGATAGATGTAAATCAAAATTCTCGCAGCATGAATTCGTGATTTAATTTCATGTCAAATTTTTAAATTCCCACAAATTTAAATTTGTAAAATAATCCAAATTCAAATATGACAAAAATGAAATTTCAATATCTTACACCTCATTTCATCTATATCAATTTTTTATGTATAATCCTATCAATTAACCCTTACATGAATTAAGGGTCATTAATATATACTAGCCAACAATATAATATAAAGAAGGACAAGAGAAATTATTCAATGACTATTTCTTCCACAATAAGCTAAAATATAATTTAATTATGTTTATATTTATATTTGATTTATAATTTTAAATTTTTTTAACATCCGTCAAAAATATTTAACATAATAATGTGCTAAAAATTTTCTTAATTTTAACAGTTTAATTATTTTATAAATAATACAATTATAAATTATTAAAACATTTGTTAATAAAATATAATGATAAAAACTTTTTTGTGAGACTCATTGGAAACAACAAAAGAGAGTTATTCCAGAATTATTGTTTAAGTTGCTTGTATTTTTTTAAAATAAAAAAATAATATATACACACAGATTTTATGAAAAGTAACTATTGTAGGTTGCTACAACGTGAAAGCTGTAATAAAGCAAGCAACATGATTAAAATGCAAACGGACAAGGGTCATAAACACAAGAGAAGGTTTTCCTTCTAAATTGTGGATATCTTATGATTTTAGGACATACTTTGGCTTTCTTTAAACTTGTTAGTTTCGTCTGCACCGATGCATACCATGTGAAAAAAAGACACTCAAAAGAGGCAAACAAAGAGAAAAGTGTTGGGGGCAAGGGTAGACGTTGGAGGCTTAGATGTGAAAATTCTAGAATGGCTGAAGGTAGAAAGAAACAAGTAGTGGAGAGAGAGTAGTATTATGTAAACACTTGCTTTAAATATCTTATTAACACTAATTATTAGTTTTATTTTTCTCTTCTTATCAAATTTTATTATTTCTTATATTTATTTTTCTTCTTTTCTGACTTTTATCTCTATGTATCAAGTAGAATAGAGATGTTCAAGAATCTTCTTTGAAAAAAATATATTCTAAGGGCCAGTTATTTTTATTTAGACAAACATTGCTGAGTAAGCAATCCCGTAAGAGCATCTTTACCTACTAATGGCAGACAAAACATTGACGACTTTAGCTTGAAACAAGATAATTACCTATACTTTAATCCAATTTTTGATAAAATATATTCACCCGAAAGAAAACTATTATTTTAGAGAAAATAATTTTGTTTATGTTGTTTCTTTAAATGATTCTTTCTCCTCTCACCTCTCACCTCTCACTATATTAATATGAAGCGCGATTGAAAAATAAGCAACAATGATAGAGGTACTATTAAATGCAGTACTGTTCCTTCTAATTTTCGAAATTACACTATCCTTAATAAGAGATTGATATATGCTCCAATTTAACCTATTTGATGTAAACAATTTTTATGGGGACAATTTTACTTCTTTTATATGACTCGATATAGACAGATAGTTTTCTTCTTTTTATAGGGACATTTTGCATGTAGTGGAAGCAATTCATGATATGCCTAAAAAGTGATGCAAGGTTTAATTTGTTAATCAAGAACTCGAGCTACTCAAACCCTGGCTTAATGGTCAGCCAATACCATGTGCAAAATTTCACTCTAAGAAAAGTGGCAAACCATCACGTGTCATCACAAACAATCACAGAAGCATTAGCGTTAAACCTTCTTGTTGGGCCATTCAGTAGCCATCACAAACAACGTAGTCCACATTTATGCTGTTTGGGCCGGGGAGGGAGTAATCTCCGGCTTTAACATTCTGTCACTCTTTTTGCTAAGTTCATGCTCCAATTTTTTTAACAGAAACACAAATCCATCATGATCAATTCATAACAGGAATGTATTTTTTGCTATGTAATAATTGTTTTTAGGGAGTGTGACTTCACAACAACGAAAACTTATTATACATTATTATATAATAAATAATAAATTTAATTAAAATACATTTCATGATCGTGCAAAGATTTTTTTAGCTAGTATTTAAGCATAAATTGTTATATGATAAGATTATTGATTTTTATAATAATTATTTTAAAATTTATATAAAAAACGGATTCTAATTTATTTGAAAATATGAATCTCTTTATATTGATAAATTATGAAAATTAAACTCTTAAATATTATTGACCTTTTGCACTAATTACTTTAAAAATTATATTTAAAGTGATTGTTAAATTAGTTGGCATTATGTACATCCTTATATAGTTATATCAACAATATACTGAAGCTAAACCATTTATTTTTCTTCTTCTTATTTTTAATTATTTTTTAACTTTGAATGTCATTTTTAAAAACTTTTTATTAAGTAATAAAACATAATAAGATTGTATCCTATTTTTATATGGCAAAATTAACCGTGGGTTGTGTTTGAATTTGTGGTAGAAGGTAAAATGAAAGATGATGAAGTGGAAAATGTTACAAGGATTGGTAGCAACATTCTCTTTTTAATACTCTTTATTATTCATAAAAATTTATTAAAAAAATACAAATATTAGTGAGTCTCACTTCTAAATAAAGAGAAAGACTCGTTAAATGACAAGTAGAGTTCACTAAATATTTATATTTTTTAATAATAAAAAGAATTACAAATAAAGTATTATTAGTATTCCTTAAAAGTTATTTTATTGTTTAGTTTATCAAAATAAGAATAAAACATAATTAGATAGGATGAGTCATGATCCATTTCATTTCTTCGTTTAATTTCATTTTTCTTCCTTCTGAATGGGAGAGCACTTGGTAGAGTCAAAGTCTCTATATAAAAAAAATATTATTCTGTCTTCAGTAAAAAAATTCTAAACATAGATAAGTTTGTTCAAATTGTGTGACGCCACCCATTTCTTCTTCGTGTGTCTTTTGCACATTAATAGACACTGATGTCTTAATACTTGAATTGGTACCCCATTTTTTTTGTCATTTTTCTTCATTTTCTTCTCCGCGTGTTTGTTGCACGTTAATAAGCACAAACCTCTTAATACTTGAGTATCCCATTTTTTGGTAAATTTTATTCATTTTCTTCATCATGTGTTTTTTTTTTTGTTTGCACGTTAATAATATATGTGGTAAAACAGGATACCCTATCCAGTGCGGGCTAGACAGATGCGAGTCGGGGGCTATACTGGGTCAAACCAAGAAAGTCTAGATCCAATTTGGGGCTAAAAAATGAAGTACAGGTCCTGTAAAAGCCTAGTTTTATGGGCTTAGTTTCCATTGGAGCGCGATTGGATCGTGCTAAAAAAATCGTATTTTATTTGGATTAAAAAATTTAAGTTTAAGTTTTATATTTTTGTTTGATTCATTTTGTCATCTCTAATTAGTAAACAATCCGTTGTTTGATCAATTTTCTTCTTCATACTAAATTTTTGCACATTAATTAGCATCAAACTCTTAATTATATTTGGACATCACATTGTTTTGATCACTTTTTCAAAATTCTCTTTCATAGACACGAGTGTCATTGGTTTCCTCTCCCTAACCTCATTGCTAACACCCATGTGCTACACACATCACTCTTGATGGTAACAAATAACAATGATCAATATTGTTACACGTAAAGACACACACTATTGTTCCTAGTTTTTCGTATAAACATACATGTTCCTAGTTGGATTTTTCCTTCTCCCTCCTTCAATCATTTGTCCTTTATCATTCCCCCCATTGAATACAATATTTGTTTGCGTTAGATGCACTATCTTGGTCTCTGATAATCTTACTTGATATACTTGTTCTTAATTACTTTCTTACTTTACGCTTGTTCAATCACTCGCCTTTAATCTTTCTTCATTGAAAAAACAAAGAACCTATAACACCAAGTTTTTTTAAAATTTAACAAAAAAAAAACCTGTTACTATTACAAACTCCAAATGTTTAAAATCCCATGATTACAATTCACTAAAAAGCAAGCCAGAAAAAGCACCCATCAGAAATTTACATATGATCTAATGTAGGGATGAAGGAAAGTTAATTTTGTTCCTATTACCCTTAAAAAAAGATAAACTTTGTTTTGCTAAAGATTATCTCACAAATATATATATATATATATATATGTATAGAATCTTACCCACATGCATTAAAACGAGAGAAAAAATTGTATTACACCCTGTCATTCCAAATTTCACATATAAAGTTGGCAACTGATGGGCTTTCCCGCATTGTCCAACACTCCATTGCCAGTGTTGTTTTGAAACACAACCTTCAAGCCACTGCAAATTGCAATTACCAACGTGTTTCTTGTGGACATTGTGCTAGACTTGAACGTGACCATGGAAGTCATCCTCAAAGCAAATGTGACGGACCCACCGGCTTGTTCCTTTGCCATGTCATCCAAGTTCGACTTTGGGAATGAGAATCCATTTGACAATGGTGTTGCATCAATTCGCTTAACTTCGTTCTTGTTCAACTCGAAATCAGGCACATAACTCACTGCTACTATGTCATCTTTGTGCAACAAATCCACCTTAAAATCAGAAAATAAACCAATTAGCCTATTGTTGATGTTATGGATCATGATGCTAGTGTTCCAATTTGCGGTTAGCAATGGAGTGGTGTTGAAATTTGCCACAGACAAGGAATTAATCGTATAAACAGGTAATTGGGGGTGTAACACTAGCGCCATAATAAGGGTGGCAACAAAGAGGCATGTGAATATTAAACATGAACACATTATGAAGCCACGAATGAAGGCTTTGCTTCCACCACCATTGTGATAGGTCGGTGGAGTGCTAAAGTAGGGACCTGCGGGATAATGGTATGGTTGTTGATGGTACTCATTAGGGTATGGGGCATAACCTGGTGGGTAACCTTGGTGAGCCATGGGTTGTGGGGCATACCCCTGCGGGTAATACATCATTTGCGGTGGCGCCACCATCGGTGGTGGTGCATCCCCATGCCTACGGGAAGAGGACTGGTGGCTGAATGATTCTTTCGGGGGTCCTCTTTCATCATGGGATTGATCCATCATAATGGTTTCTCTGAATCTCTCTCCAATGGTTATGTTGAGAGAGAGACAGAGAAAGAGGGGAAAAGGGGGAATGATGTGGTGTTGTTCTTTTTTTAAAAACGAAAGGAAAGAAAGACAAATATAGATTGACAAAAAAAAGCGTGAAGATCGTGTGAGTTGTTTGTTTCTTATTGATTGTGTATACATGGGTAATTATGTAAATATGTTGAATGTAATTTAGGTGTAATTGACAAGGATTCATTAGCTACATTCTAATTTTGTAAATTTCATTTTTCTCGGAGGTTGTTTATCAAAGAAAATCATGATTGGAGGATGACTAAGGATGACTTGAACGTAACCTCTTTAACCCATGTATTCTCTTATACATGTGAATATGATGGTTCAATAGAGTTTTATGCTATTTCACACGCACAAAAAAAAAAAGTCTAGTTTTATGCTAGGTCAGCACACTAACCAAATGGTCTAACTAAAAATAAAAATAAAAAATAAACATATTTAATATGTAAAACACTGAGAAATATATACAGATTTATATTTTTATATTTTAGTTAAGTAATGTGGAAAATTTGCAAGTGATTTCATTGTACACTGTATAATGTATAATATGTTTCACATTGTATTGAGGGATAAATTGTATGTTTAAAAATGCAAGAATTAAATGTGAATTAGTGGAAACCATTAGCATAAATAATGTAAAATAAAAGGTTCAGCGATACCTGTGTGCGCTAATCGAGTTGGACCAATCAAGCCTTTTTTCTCGGCCCTACGCTATTTGAGAAGTCCATCTCAACTCGTTGGGCTGATTAGCCCTGGCTGAAGAGGCTTAATTGATTTGGTTTTTGCTTGCCATTTGAGGAATGAGGAGTCTGGCATAATTTTAATTATGGGTTATTTAGGTAAAGCTCATCCAACTGAACTCAAATTATTGGCTCTATTTGTTAGCATCATTGTCCCCTTACCTTGGTAAAGGATATGAGCCCTTCTAAAATCATATTAATTTGGGTTAGATGTAATTTTAATTATCTCAACTAAGCACAACATTTGCTTTATTTGTCTCTTTTGATTTCTTATTTATGAAAATGTCTTATTGGTGCTCCCTATTTGCATAAATGAGTACCAAACGAATATGATTTTCAATGAAGAATAAGGGCTGCAATTAACACATTTTCAAATGAGAGATCAAAATGAGATAATATTTTTTGAAGACTAAAATCAAATACTATATTTTAAATAGATTTGAAATATATTTAACCTTGTTATTTTTAAAATAAATAGGTGCTTTTGGTCAGAATTGGGAATCAAAGATAGAAAAAAAAAATTAGCGTTTTAATTTTGTTTTGTTTAATTAGTTCTAAATTAAAATATAAAATTGAAGAAAAGTGTTAGTATTATAATTTTTTATTATTTTTTTTATTTCCTGTGACATATTAGAGAGATTTTAAAGGAGAAAGTAACTTAATTTTTTTTACCATGTTAACTAAAGTATTTTAAGATCTTATTTTTTACTTCAATTCTACTATATTAATATTTATAAAGGTACAATAGTATATAATTCATATTTTTCTCTCTCTATCACTATGCAAACTAGACAAGGAAATATTCTGCTCTCACCTTTTACCAAATTAAAGAAATCTTTCCTTTTCTCTCCTTCCAGTGAAATACACTGTGTTTGATTTATTTGCAACACACTTTCCAATTCAGTTGAATGGTAAAGCTTCTCTCACATTATTGAATTTGCTTTAACATCAATTTAAGCTCTTCAAACAGACATCCAAAGATAATATAAAAATTCCTTTGAACTAAGTTTGTCAGTGAAGACATGACTCAAAATCTAAATTCTAACGGTCTAATGGTGGTTAAAATAATAATAATTAAATAGTATTATTTTAATTTTGAATATAATATATCAAACAAAAAAATACATAACATGACACTCATAAGTTCAAAATATTAAAAATTAAAATTCATTTATAAATGTCGTTTTAAGAGAGGATTTCAGCCTTTGAGATAAGAAAAGAAATAGTAACCCAATGTTCAGAAATAACCAGCTAAATTATACTAATATTTGATTTACATATATATATATATATATATATATATATATATATATATATATTATCCTAATGAAATATATATAAATTTTATCCTGACAAAATTATCGATAAGTATAATATATATCATATTATTATTATTAATATAAACTGATATTATTTATATCAATAGATCGATCTTTTTTAATTAAAAAATATTAAACTAACAAAAGTTAATCCATCATCAGAGAACTATTGATATTTTATATATATTTTTGGTTAATTTTTTCATTCCAAATTTTGCACCCCACCTTAATTACAACTTCCTTTATCTCTTATTCTTTTTCACACCATATATTATATTTGTTACTTTTTCTTTCTTTTCATGTTTTTTTTTTTCATCATAATAGGTGTTCTCAAGGTGTATACACAGTTTTTAAGGGTGTGAAAAAGACATTTTTTAATATTATTATCACACATTATGCAGTAAGTACAAGCTACCCGAAAGATCAATCAGTTGATACAGGGTTTGATCGGTACTTGCATGATTTCACATTTAGCAAAGAGCTAATTAAACTCCCTGAACACGGTCATTCTATCTGAAGGAATAGCTGACATCATAATCAACCATGCATTTTTTTGTCTCAAATATTACATTGACAATTTAAGAACTCAACTTATAGAAAACTCTTAAATATCTGAGACAACCTATATGTATATATACCTAGCTAGTAGACCATTAGCAGAAATCACAACAAGGTATGGAATTTAATTAATTCAAAAGAAAGAGAATGGCTTCCACTGTAAAGGAACCGAGAAGTTCCTATTAGGGTTAGCCATCCTTCCAGAATTCTTATGAGGCAGAAACTGAACCCTCAAGTCTTCACAATGAGGATTCATCACCACATCCGAGACCCACGTTTCTCCATAGTAAATCGCTTGCACTTTCATTTGCATTCCAAAACTCAGAGCCCCATTTTTCGCTTTATCTTTACCCATCTCCTCGACCAACCGATTCTCCACAGAGGGTTGATTATCCTCCCACCCTTCCCCTCCCTTTGTGAACTTCAAATGCAATTTCACATACTCCTCCTTGTCCAAGTAAAAGGGGTACGAAGACGCCACAGAAAGAGCATCTTCTGGGTTATGCTTATAGAATATAGTGAAAACAATGCTTCGGAAATAGATGCACGACACGTTGGTGTTTGTTACCGTAAACTTGGCATCCCACGTGGCAGCAATTCCTCCAGTACTCCCCGTGGTGGTGAAGTTGGAAAGATACATTGAATTAAGAACGAAAAGTGGGGGAATAGGGTTTCCCTTTGGCGTTCCCAAACGCTTGTATAGAGGTAATAATATTAGCATCATCAACAACGTGAGGCCAAGGAGGTCTTGAATCATTTCGCATTTGCGTGCGCTGATGCTGAATATTTCTTCGGTGTAATAATGTTCGGACGAAATGCCAGACCTTGTGTTTGTGGATTCCACGGAAACTGAGAGGGGTAAGTGGTCTTCATGGTTGTCACGATCAGGTTCGGATTGGGGCAGAGGGGAAAACCTTGTTGATGAGGCCATGTCATGAAGAAGGAGGAGGAGGGAGAGAATGGAATATGGGTGGGTAGAGAAGAGAAGGGCGTGAGAGGATTATATGTATGTAAATTAAGGTTGTTGAAAACACGCAAACAAACACTAATTCGTTGGCGGTTTTTGCATTGAAATGACAATGATGATGAACTTCCTACAACCGATGTGTTCGATTTTCTCCTTGTCAATTATAGATACAAAAAAAAAAAAAAGGAAAACAGTCTTAAGGAATGTGACAGACTGGTTTGGCTGCTAAATCTCATTAAAGAAATTACAATTATACCATATTTTGTATTTTTTTTTAATATGAAAAGATATTAAGAGAAGAATATGAAGTATAAGACAAGATGGTGCAGTACTATTAAAAGAGAAAAGAACAATAAAAAACCAGTGACATGTCAAAAAGAAATAAAGAGAAAAAAATTATATAAAAAGTGTTATATAAATAATATAGCTCATTTCATTATACTAAATGTAGAGAATTTAATATTAGTTGTTGTTAAAAAAGCATGAGAAACAAATATATATTTGCATTAAATATATAGAAGTATTACGTTCACTACATCTTGATTAGGTGTGAGTATGCTAAGGAATTATCTTTCACAAATTATGTAAGTAAGAGGCCCGGAGAGAACTTAAATAAAGAATGCTACTTTAATAAATTATATATACATATATATCATACAAATTTGACATGTAATATTTTTGATTTCTGTTAAAACAATAATTCTCTTGTAACTATTTTTTTATACTAATTTGTCTATTTAATTATTAATTTATGAAGATATTGAGATTTTTTATATAATTTTAAGATACTATATGTATTTATTTAATTATTCTGTTATAAATATTGACAAAATCATTAACATATATATTTCAATAAGATATAAAGTTAATAGTTTGTAGAATGTGTACATAAAAGTTCACATAAAATATATGATTTATTGCGTTAATTGAAAATCAATTCATAGAAAGTGAATCATCAATTTAGTTTATGAAATTGTAATGATCGATTAAATTGACTTTTAAAATTAATAAAATGAAAATTGATTCTTAAAAATGTAAATTAATAATCAGTTTAATTTCTGAAAATTTGATGGTATCAAATTGGTCTCTTGAAACAGACTCGAAGAGTGCCATTTTAAAGATCAATACTGGTGTACCTTTCAACCACCATTACTATCCATTGATTGAGAAAATCAGAAGCTTCTTGCTGCTGTCTTGGTCACTAGCTTTCTTTCAAGCACACTTTTCGGGAGGCCAATTCCTAGGTAGATTGGTTACCCAAAGTGATTCCTAGCAGAATGTTTCCCTTGCATTTGGGATGTTTGCTTCCCTGCTATAAGGCATAATCTTCTTTTTGATGCCTCCGGGGTAGCTTACCTTCGTGTTAGTTAGTCGCTTCTTTGTTCTTTTCGTTTCTGATGCTTCAAAAAAATTGGTCTCTTGAAATTTAAAAAAATGATAAAATGGTTTCTTCAATTGTAAATTAATAATGAATTTAGTCTCTCCTTTGTTAATTGGTGACATCTAATGTCATAAAAATGATGAATTGGAAAGTTAAGTGTCCGAGTGTCCACTCAATTAGACACAAATACGTGGTTATCATGTCACAAACATGAAAATGATCAGTTAATTAAGCACAAATACGTGATCGTCATCTCCTTCACCTTCTTGACTTGGGACTGGAGAGCTTGTGGATCCTCCAGAGCCAGATAGCATAACATAAACTCGAATAGAGTCAAGCTTATAATAACACTTAGCTAGAGATCAATCGCTTGACGATAATATATATCCTACTAACACCATCAACATTGATTAAGGAATCTTCCATCATTAAAACTACTAATGATCAATGTAAAAGCAGAAACATCACCATAACTTTAATCGATCTTGATAAATTTCCCTTTATAAAATCAAAAGAACACCCAAGAAAAGAAAAGAAAAGAACAAAACATAAATATAGACAAACAAAACTTAATTTGAACTCCGAATTCGAATCGGTAGTTTGCAACTCATCCTTGAAATAAAACAAATAAAGGATTATGAAAATTTCCAAGTCTCTTTGTGAAAATATGCATATTTTAGAATTTGCTTGTGGGTTCAAGAATAATTAAAAGAAACGACTATATAATTAAGACTGTGCAAAAAGAAATATTTCCAATTTCCATAAATAAATAAAAAGAAGAAATATGTCCAATTAAATAACATGTGACTATCTACATCGAGTCTTTCACAGGTCCCCATTCAATAAGACCTACACACTCTCTAGGCTTGCGATCGATCATATTCGCCGCCTCACCCAGCTGATCTCCGGCTACAAACTTAACTTCCAAATTACTGCATTTAGGATACATAGCAAAAGTTGCGACCAACCCATCACCCAACCCAACCTCCCCCGTAACCATCATATGTAAACTAAACCTAGTAGCTCCACGTTGCACATCTTTTGCAATGGCCTGAACGACGTTGTCATCCACAATGGGTTGGTTCTCCTCCCACCCCGTCGTACTCAACTTCAAATGCACCCTCTTCGTCTCTTCCTCGTTCAACAA
The DNA here is from genome assembly GCA_007407185.1 of Glycine tomentella. Classification (NCBI taxonomy): domain Eukaryota; kingdom Viridiplantae; phylum Streptophyta; class Magnoliopsida; order Fabales; family Fabaceae; genus Glycine; species Glycine tomentella. The sequence goes on from PYAF01005492.1 coordinate 2,925,904, forward strand.
TAAAACATCGCTTTGTAACGTGTATTTGGGCATAATGAGAGCGATCACCGCTAGCGTTTCGTTTTCCTCGTAGCTTATTTTCGCTTCCAGCTTTAGGATGTTGACGTTGGAGCAGTTCATGACGTTGGAGATGGTTAGTGCCACGTCCCACGTGGATGAAACCTCGCCCTCGGAGACATTAAGGTGAGGAACGTGGAACGAGTCGAGGAAGAACTTGGGTACCACGGGATCGAACATTGGTTCGTACAATTCCCTTTGGTGTAGGGAAAGGCCAACGAACAACATTCCAACCATGGCCAAACGTAGCATTATCACAAGGGCATCCCAATCGACACGTTCTTCGTGTGGCTCTAGCACTATGTGACGGTCATTTACCTGAATTTGATTGTGCCCTTGCTCAACGTCTTGGGGCAGAGGCGAGAACTGGGTTCTTGATTCGAATTGAGCTGTTGATAATGACATGATTAGATTTTGATAAACTAATGAAATTGAAATTTGGGAAAACTAGGGATGCGAGTTAGATAATTAAAAAATGATTGTGTCGCCATTATATTAACGTTTGTGGAAAGGGACGATGTAGACGTAAGTGGTAATCAGTTAATGTTGACAATGTTACAACTAAAATATACCCGGAAGGGGTTAATTTTGGTGCGCGGTTGCTGAGGCTTGTAGATATATTGATCGCAATGATTAAGCACTTCGTACCTGATTTTTTGTTGCATATTGTGATTTGTTATAGGTGTATATGACATTTTTGTTCTATTAAAAACTCTTCTCAAATGCTTGAGTAGTTAGGTAGTTATAGATCATAGGTGGTTAAATTTTTGTTCTCAATGTTTTGGCTTTTTGAATTTGTAACATAGTTAGGTGGCTGAACGAACTTTTTTTTTTTTTTTTATCTTTTGGATATTGAGTTTAATTTTTACTAACTCTTATTTGTAAGTTCAAGACCATTTATTTGGTATTTTGTGTCTACCAAAAGAAATGCTTTAAAATATATATTTTAAAAATTTATAATATTGAAGTTTTAAAAATATAAAAATGTTATATAAATTTGAATGAGATAGAAATCGTACTTGCTGAAAGAATAAAGAAAAGTATCATAAAATCATTCTTTTTATTTAAGTAATTGGACCCTGAAGAACTGATTTGTTTGCTTTCACTTAGAAAAGTTGGCCCAATCCAGTAAGTCTAGCCCATAATTAGTTAAAACTGACAGATCAGAACTGGCTTCTATTCTATACAGACCAACCTACACTTATATTAGGATGGGACTCAGAAGTCAGAACAAGAGAGTCAAATTCGTGGGGATTGAACTTTGAAGTAATGTCACTAAGCGAGAATACTTTCTTTTACCACATCCTTTATCATTACTGAATAACTATGTAAGATTTATTAAATAAAAAAGGGATTTAGTAATTAACATGTAAAACATACATAATTTTACAGAGACTCTACAGAAATTTTACATAATCATAAAAAAAACATTGTCAGTATTTTTAAAAGATTAAATTATTTAATAAATTTCTAAATTATTTGTAAATTGTCAAATAGATCTTTAAACTATTTTAACTGAAACCCTTAACTAAAAAAGTAGGTCCCTGGAATTATTTTTAGTGGCTTAAAATTTTCACAAAAATGACAATCAGTGACGAATTTAAAAATTCTAGGGATTTAATTAAAAAAAATTACACAATAGATCTAATTAAATAAAAAATAGTTTGGAGACCTATTTAAAAATTTACTAACAGTTGAGGACCGGCCAAGTAATTTAACCTTTTTCAAAATTGCACAGCCTACACAAGACACGTTTGTGTACCAATTTATCTAGACATAAATAAATATAATTTTATGTATTATTTCTAAGTTTTTGTATAAAGGCCGGTGGCTTAAACAAGGCCTCAGATTTAAAACGAGTCTGGACTGGAATTGTTTGAGTTGTAAAACTAATCCACCGTGCATTATTTATCAACAGCCAAGACATTGGCATTTTCTTTTATGAATTTATGATAACTATTTTCTTCTTCAATTTTATAGTGTATTTGGATTTTCATTCGCAACTCCAACGTGGATCACAAAATATCTAGACATAAAAAGTTGATCAAATGCGAATCACATATGTTAATCTAAATATACATTTGTTATATCTTTATTAAGTAAAATTTTCTTGGTGTAGAAGTGATATATTTTTTTTTTTGATAAAGTGAATTTCAATAGAAAATGTTAGCTTTTAAAAAGAATTATATCGAAAATAGTATTGGAATCACATATTATATTAATCTCATCGAAATATGTTTTTGATAGAGATTTGTCAAAATATAATTTTGATAAAAACTACACATTTTTTACTGTAGTTTGTCGAAATATATTTGTGATAGAAGTTTGTCAAATATGAATAATAGGAATTTTTATTTAGTATTACTTACATAAACATACTTTCAATTAAAAGTGATTACAAGAAAGGATCTTATTCAAAAATAAAGTTGTCTAAATTAATAAACATGAGTAATTAGATTAGAAAGTTATTAAGTTTTTATACACATGTCAAAATTATATAATTTGATTGTTGGTATTAAAAGTTTATAAATAAAGATTTTTGACAATCATTTTTTATTGTATTAAGTTACTATCCGTCAAATTCTCATACATTACTCTGACCTTCAAGTAAGGGTTTGATTTAGAGTTATAAATAAATGATGTCAAAGAATATTTCAATGAAGAGTGATCTTTATCAGGGGGACTCTTCCCTTTATATATTGACCTTATTGGACCTTAGGTATTTGGATCTATGTGTTCTGATTATCAATTAGATATTAGGTTTCTCAACCTTATTTAGGTATTTCTCACCCAATAATTATCTTTAAGAGGATTATAATTGACTATAATCGTGGTCAAATGATACTCGTCACTTGTATACGTTGAAGACTAAGACATATTATACGTAGTATGGGAGCATATGATCCAAGGGGTACTCATTCTCGTAGGATATGTTACACTAAATGTAAGTATCTTATCAACCTATCCAAATACTTATTTGATGTAAAAGTAATAATAATTTTTTGATAAAATGCAATTACATTTATAATATTTTCAACATACTTTATTAGCCCATTGTAATTATTATATAAAATTTGAATCAATTTAAAATTAAATTGATTGAATTAAAGAAGACTTCTGATCATTGACGGAAAATTATAATATATATGAAGAGAATGTAATCAGGTTTATAACATGTTACAAGTTATCTATTCTATTATATTTATCTTTTATATTTATATTTCAATTTTTAAGGAATTATTATTCTTTAAAATATCTTTTATAACAGAATTTCAACATTAAGAAATATCATAATAAATATTGACTAATTCTAATAATTTTGATTTTCTGTTCAAAAATACCTATTATAAATATTTGCAAGGTATGTTCTTTTTCGATATTTCTTTTTAAACACAGCTTATTCTTTTCTTTTTGTAAGACTCTTCTCTTTCTTTCAATGGACGAGTCTTAATTTGTCATAGAAGTTAAAGTCGAGATCAAATAAAGAATTAAGAAACTTTATCTGTCTTTTTTGCCCCCGCCCCTCATTTTCCTCTTTCTGCTTATGATTGTTGTAATTTCTTTCTTTATTTTGACTCGAACACTTTGTTGTGTATATGTATATATATATATATATATATATATATATATATATATATATATATCAAAATTCAAAATGATTGTAAGATCTAAAAATTATAAGTTATAATATTTTTCATTTTTTTTTGTTTTATTGGTTTATCTTTTATTATATATCTCTCTTTCATTATTGTTTAATTTTATTATTTCCGGGAGCTGATATGGCTAGGTGTACGAAAGAGATTGTGTTTGGGGAAAATACACGTACACTTGGGTTATATATTCATCTTGAAAGAATTATTAGCTGCGGTTGATTGAAGGATATTTTTAGAGTATTTTTTATATTCTACCTCTAATTTAATTTTTATTTATTTATGACTTTAAAAAATTATTTTATTTTGTGACAACGAACAATAACTATTTTTTGTGTGTTTTTATTTGGTTCATCTTCTATTATATATATCTTTTATTGTTATTAAATTCTAATATTTTCGGGGTTTGATTTCTTTAGTGTAATTTTTTTATTCTATTATCATTTCATTTTTTTTTATCTTTTTCCTCTAATGTAACATTCTTTTATTTAATTTTTATCATTTTTTATTTGTGACAGCAAATAATAACTAATATTTTGATTAAAATCAAATTAAATTCTAATCATGTTATTTATATTACTTGAAATTTTGAGATTTCTTCTTATTAATATTTAATGTTTTTTTTTTACAG
>PYAF01005492.1:2930341-3049810 GCA_007407185.1 Glycine tomentella
TTAATAATTAAAATAAATCATATCTTAGTCATAAAAAATGATATTTCTAAGTATTTGCTTGAGTGAATTTTATTTTAAAATAATTAAAATATATATAAAAAACACTAATATAAAAAGTGCAGATTAAACTTAACAATCGTGTAGGACAGATGACATTAAGCTAGTTAATTACTATTTTGTTGTACAGTGATTATTTTCATAAAAGTCGTATTAATTAATTAGAGAGAGAACAAGAGTAAAACATTAATAGTCTTGAGGATAAAATAATATTAAAATATTGTTTAATTTAATTATTTTCTTTTAAATGTGTATTAATTAATAATAATCAATAGTCTTAAGTGACTAATTGGTTATGATTTCAAATCCAGAAATAGTTAATTTGCATATGCAAGAGTAAGTTTTGCGTATAATATCTCATTCTTCTTTATTTTTGCATATCGAGGAATCTCTGAATAATGAAGTGTGCAATTTTCTTTAGTGTATTAATTAGTAATAAGATAATAAAATATAAAATAAAAATATTTAAGGATAATGTTAAAAAATAATATAAAAGTATAGAATACATTAATAGTATAAACATTTTTTTATATGTTTTTAAATATTTTTTACTATAGGAAGAAAATGTTATGTATCAACTTTTGACAAAAGAAGCAAATGTCAGGGAATCAAATGTTTTGATATATGATAGAAGTAATAATTGTAATTAATTTATCCATATATTTTCTAGTTAAACTGTGAAATGAAGGTTATGCTTAATCCAATTTTATGGAACACATTTTTTCTTCCTTAAAGCTACTTTGTGAATGTATGAATTGAAGTTAAAAGTAAATTTTGTCCTCACAAATTAATTATAGTACAAATTCAACAAGATAAAAATAAAATATGAATAAAAGTAAAGATCATGATCTTTTGATAAAATTATTTTTATCTCAAAAGTACTTTCTCAGCTGAAAATCAAACATATACTTTAAAGTAAAAGTAAAAGTCGTTTGATAAAAAAACAAAAAAAAATTATGTATTAACAGTGTATCATAAATTTATTCTTTTATAAAATTATCTTGAAAATAACATCAGCTTTAAACTCAAAAAATTATTTAAAATTAAGTCCCTCACTTAATAGAAGAATATATTGATAAAAAAATTTAAAATAATTTAACATAAAATTATTTTGATATAGAATGGTTTGATCAAACATATTAATCCCTGCTGCGACTGAAACGGATGAAGAATGATGGAGTTCATCCGTCTTTCCAAATTTGGGTAACATATTATCTTAGTTTCTACTTTCTATTCTAATCCTCAACAAAACGAGGAAAAATTCCTTCTTGATTCACATGGCAAAAGGATTGGTACCTTTAACACCCGAAGTCCGAACCATCATTGGACTACAGCTATTATATATCCTTTTATGGTGAGCTAAAATGAAATCCTTGTTTGCTGTGAGAGTCGGAAAAGGGTACTTCCATTTCCATCGATGTATCAATTCACAGTAACTAAGACTATGTTTGGTTTCACGTTCAAATGCCTTTAACGTGAGTTTAATGGTGGTCAAACTTAATTTTTCCTTTGACTATTATGTTTGGTATTATGTTGAAGACGTGATTCTTTGGTTTAGATCTAAGTTTGAAAGAATCTACATAGATGTGGTTTCTGCGTCAATTAAAATCGATTCTCTCTTGTAGACATGTTATCTTCCCAAGTTTATCCTTTCTGATGATGTCCAGCCGCCATTGAAGACCAGCAGCCTCTGGAGCCTCCATTGATGACCAGCCGTTCACCAGCTGTCCACCAGTTCCAGCTGCACACAAGCTGTCTTCCAGCTATGCACCACCGTTCACGCAGCCTTCCTTGACAATTGTTTTCCCCATTCACACCATAATGCATTCTATAAATAGAGGTGCAAACCTCAGTTGTAATCATCAACTAGATACAGAGAAACACCAAGAGTGAATTCATCCAAGTAGTGAGATTTCCTAGTGAGTGTTGTGTCAGTTGTGAGAGTTTGAGAGTTGTTTTGTTTTGAGTTTGTAAATTTCTGTAATTCTATTCTTGTGAGTAATAGAAGTTGTTTTTCTCTCAAATTCGTGTGTACCAACACCCAATTGATCCGTTGGCCTCAACACTTTCCTTTCAAACCAAACCCAACCATCTCCCCATGTTCATTTGTACCGCTATTGATAGTAGTTAAAATCCTTACTTATTGCCATTCAAGTGATTTATGAAGAAAATAGTCATGAGCTAGTTTAGACTTGAAGATAGTAATTTACTTCCCTTGCGAATTGCTAATTACTGATGAATAACTTTCCTTTATAGCAACTTTATTTTCCTTTAAAATAGAATTTGTGATAATGAGAGTTTTTATGGTACCACCAAAACATTTGGAATTTTGTATACGGTTGTCATGTCATTTATCTTCTCATTAATTAAAGAAATTTTTATTTGTTTCAATTTAGGCCTTGATTAATTAATTTTGAAAAAAAATAAAATTACAACTATTTTAAATTAAAAAATATGATTAAACATAAGTTTAAAATTCTAAATCATAATCTCCTTCACTCGGTAAATCACGTTGATTTAATGATTCCAATAGAGTAAATGAGGTTTAAGATAAATATAATTATGATTTTGTCTCTTTAGAGTTTGCATTCACAACAAAAAAAGGGTTTGATAGGAGAAGAAAAATGACAAGAACATGAAAAAGCATCATCATGCTCGTCTTCATTTGAATCTTGGTTGATAGAGAGACTTGAACTTGACTAGAGATTTGAGAGCCTCACCCCTCACACTAACTGACACGAATTGATGGTTCTATTTGTAGTTAAAAGTGTACCTAATAGTAATACTAACAAGAATATCTAAAAGAGTCGAAAGCTCCAGTCTTTCTTAAACACAATTATTCTTTTGGAATGAAATCGCAAATTTATATGAGAAATTTTATAGTGTCAATAAAGATTAATTCTGTATACACAATATTAATATATTTGCAATTCTATTTCTCTTGAGCTTAATAGTCACCCTAAAGGAAGGAATTAGCGTGATTTATAGGGTGAAGAGGATTAGGGATCAAACTTCTAAACTTATGTTTAATTAGATTTTTAATTTAAAATACTTGTAATTTTAATTTTTTTAAACAATATTTTAATTAATCAAGGACTTTTGAAAAAAAAAGGTTTCTTTTATTATTGAGAAGCCAAATGACATAGCAATTTTATTGGTTAAAAAACCAATAGTGTCAAAATTCCTAAAAATATTTAGGGTACCATAAAAACTCTCATGATAATTACTTGTGAATTGTAGTGTGGTTAAGTTTTTTTGTTTTTGACAGCAATTGTAATGGTTAAGTTAATATTATATTGTTTGTGTTTTATAAATAAAACTTTGAAAACGTTTTAGGAGTCCGTGAATAAATGACAGAGGAAGTTGAAAATCATGGATTAAGTAAAGGTTAAATTTTTTTTTACTTTTCGTGTTAGTAAAATTATTTTTTTATTTTTAATTCTTGTAAATTATGTTTATTTTTTTTAATACTTTAGATAGCTTTTGAATAGTGAAAAAAATTATCTAAAATATTATAAGGACAAAAAATAAAACAAACATAATTTACAATAACTAAAAATAAATAAAAAAAATGATAAATTGTAAAACAAAAAATATATTTAAGCCTTAAGTAAATTATTATGTAAATAATTATTATTTTTCAAACCTAAATGATTAATTTTTTATAAGATAAATAATAATGAATTAATTTTATGTTAAGAAAAACCAATCTATTTAATATTATATATAGATAATTAATACAACGGTGTAAGACTCTGTTATATTTACATAATTGAAAATAACCTATAAAATTATGTTGATTCAAAATGAATTTTACAAATGCATATTCAAACACACTAAAGTCGGGTATAAGTCAATTGAAAAAGCTAAATGGTGCTTTGCTTCCATCGTTTGTGAGCCAGTTGGTTTTCCCTCTAATCCCAGCAATTTAGCGAATAAATTATATTTTTTTTAATTTATAATTTTTAAAGTTCATAACATACTACTATAAAAGATGAGGATCGAATAAATATTTAAATAGTGTTGCATAGTATTTGACAGCAGCGCAGCGACTATTTTAAGCCTTCTAAAGGCATCCCCTTGAGTTAAAGACTTAAAATTTTTCTTTTGAATCATTCAATTCATTATATTACATTTTTTGCTTTTAAAATTATCATTGTATAAAAATTATTCAAGGACTAATTTTATAAATTTTGTTTAAAGTTGAATTTGAAATAAAATTCTTTATATTTTAGAACTTGTTTCAAAAACAACAATCTGCAGTAAAACTTATGATAAATTTTTAACCCCAACACAAACGCTCGATCTTGCTAGAACACAACCAAACATAAATTAAAATGCCTCAACCACAGTTTTAGTCTTCAAACTGGCGATATTCCAATTTCCAAACACGCCACAACTCTGATACTCAAGAACCTAATGGGAAAATCAATTCGGGATGGCCAAAGGCTTACAACAATAAGAAGCAACGAGATCAAAGATTCATACTTATATGGGCTAAAAAGGTTATACTTTACAAGAATAATAGCTTATGTTTGTGTTAATTAACAGTCAATAGAGGTAATCACTAATCTAAAACATGGGTTTATCTGTCAGTACGAAATAGTAGTAGTAACCAATAGTTTTGTTGGCTTTAATACGCCAAGAATGATCCAGTGCCAGTGTAACTTGTTGCTAATGCCTTTCCAGTTGAGGTTGGCTGAGAGAATGCTAGTTGAGAACGTTCAAGCTCAAGATCCTTGCAGAAACTCTTCCTGCCACCAATTTAAAGTAGACCATAAATAAATCACTAAACTAGCAACTGGTTGAAGAATAGTTGCATTTGGGTGAGAGTTTCCAAAATTGATTTCACAAAAATAATTTTGAAAAATTGAAATAACACTTGAGTGATTTATTATTTATGTTTAGATGTTTTTATTTTCGAAAAAATTTGATGTAAAACTTGTAAATTTTTCAACATAATGAAAGCTACTTTTATCACTTCTAATCAAATCAAAATTAAGGCAAAATCAATCTTATATGTTTGACAGGAGGCAAAATCAACTCTTAACATTTACTATTGTGAAACTAAACACACTAACCAATTAGCACTCATTCAATGCAGCTAGTATTAAAACTTCCAGAGATCTGATGTTTACCTAAAGCCTTGGATCTATGCATCATTCTCTTTGCATAATAATACACGCAACATAATTTAAACCTATAATCTCATTCAAACTCCTCACTGTTAACCTAATCTTAATGTCTTAATCTACACAAGCTCCAGGAGATTTCAGTTGTTTAGAAACTTTGAAGATTTCCATAATGAATTGGGCTTTAATTGCCCATCAAAAATGGCAAGTTAAGCCAAATTTAATTTACTTTACCTCACGGAATCAAGCAATTTGCTTGCAATTCCTTTTCTTCTGTTAGAGGGAACAACCCAAATGGCCCTAATGCCACAAGCAGCAGCGGTTGGTTTGCTATCACAGAAGATTGCACCTTCCATCCTTTCAGAATCACGCAAGGAAGCAACTTTTTTTTCAACCTCTCTTTGGAAAATAACATTCCCAAACTGAAGAGCGGTAGAACGCGTCTTCACTTCCCTTTTCTTCACGCTATCAGAAGAGCCAGACACAACTTTGAATGCCTTTTCAATTGGTTCTGCAACGAGGCACCCAACAACCCTGTGAAGAGAAACAAACAGATACACCTTACAGAGGGCGTGAAGTATCCATCCACTCCCAAGCTCAATTTCCATCATTCTCACGACCTCATCAACTTTTCTTCTGTGAGAAGTGAGGTCGTTCTCCGAAACCAAAATGATTCGACCCACTTCGAGGCTGGGTAGAGGGATAACATTTTCTTTGGTCCAACCCTGCAGAAGAATGGGAATAGGAATAAGATAAATTGGGAATAAACAATGGCGAAAACAGAGTGGAAGCAGAGAAGTTACTCTGAATTGTATCCCAAGGGTGTAGGATTTGTGAAAGTCGTTGTGGGATTTCTCGTCGTCTGGGTCGCCGGGAGTGAACTTGATTCCGCAAGTGGAACACGCGCGTAAGAGGAAATCGGATTGGCCGAAATCGAGGTGGAATTGGGCGTAGCTCCTCTTCTTGTTTTTTACCACCGTTACGGTTCGTTCGGGTTTGTGATCCGAAGGAATAACGGCGTTAGGGTTTGGACGCCTTCGGGTGTAGGTGTTGATGATATGGTGTTGCTGGTTCTCCCAGATGAACAAGTCGTCGTCATTGTCGGCAGAGGCGGAAGAGGAATCGGAGGTAGTAGATTTGAAGAAAGCGCTGATCTTGGGCTGCATCTGCGAGGATTATGGATGTTTCTTCCTTCTGCGGCAATGTTAGTTATGAATGCAACTTTTCATTTCCCGCCAAAACTAGCTTCAAACTTATGTGGCGTTTTATTTTTAAGTTTCCCTCTCATTATTAATATTGAGTCAAATTGTGGCGCTGAGGCTCCAAAAACGGGGCAAGCATTTTTTTTTTTAAACTAATGGGTTGTGTTTGTGTTGTGTTTATGGGCCGTGACTGGTGAGGGAAGGCCCAATCTGAGTTGTACGAAAGTACTAACGGACGAAACCCACTTTCTTTTCTTTGTGGGCGTGCCACTGCCAAATGCAAATGCAGATGCAACAAACGCAGCAGCAGCAGCAGGCCACGGCGGCACCGTTCTCAACCTCCACTCCTCCTCCGTCCTCCGGTGGCTCCGCGTCCGAGGCACCGCCGAAGCAGGTGGCTCAAGCAATGGACAAGCTCGGACAGGCCGAACGAATCATTGCCGACATCCGAATCGGCGCCGACCGCCTCCTCGAAGCGCTCTTCGTCGCGGCGGCGCAGCCTCATCAAGGCAGCAAGCCTCTTCAATTCTTCCTGAAAGAAGACGCCTGCATGCGTCAGTATCTTCAAGACCTTCGATCGCTTGGTAAGCGCGTCGTTCCATTCGTTCTGCTTCCATGGATTAGGGTTTTTGGATTGGACTCTATGGCGTCGTTTTTGTGATTAGTTCTGCGTGGTTTTTGGTTTAATAGGTAAGGAGCTAGAAGAGTCTGGAGTTCTGAGTGAATCGGTTCGATCGCGGAAAGACTTTTGGGGCTTGCATATGCCACTGGTTTGTCCAGATGGCGCTGTGGTTGCTTATGCGTGGAAACGACAACTTGCAGGACAAGCTGGTGCTTCTGCCGTTGACAGGACCAGGTTCGTTTTGTTCAATTTGGTTATGTTTCAGTTCTCTCTGTTACATTTGGATAACAGAATAGGATGGAAAACAATGGATTCAAATTCAACTGTCTTTTATCTTGCTTGGAGTTGTTATGTTACGGTGGTGTTAGCGATTTATTTATTTTTATGATTTTTTGTGCATTCTTAAGTGGATATCTTAATCTTAAGTTTTGCTATTACCTCCTGAATGCTTAGCACATATGAATCTTAGCCAAGTTATGCTGCGATATAGCTGCCTCATACTTAAGTTGTCTAGAAATAGAGAACTAGTACTAGGCTAGAAAACGGATTTTTATTGGGTATTGTGGTTTATCTAGGCTAGAAAACGGATTTTTATTGGGTATTGTGGTTTATAATGATCGTGCTGACTTTTGATTCTCTATGCTGCTGAATTGCGGTACTTTAGCTGCTCACTTAGGCTTTTGAATGATATCAGGTTAGCTCTCAAAGCTTTCACTGATCAGAAAAGGCGTTTTTTCCCACATCTCGATGATGGACTTGAAACTAGTGAATCAGCTTCAAAGAAACGTTGTGGGTCTGAAGAAATTGCAGTTGATCCCAACGAAGAAATTAGTTTTCTAAGGACGCTACCAGATGTTCTGAAGTCCTTGGAGAAGGATGTGCCAAATCTGAAAATTTTAACTTTTGAACGATTGGACTGGTTGAAAAGAGCTTCCACACTTACCTCATCAACAAATGAGAGTTCTTTGGAACATAACTATCATGGTTCTAATAAGCTAAGGGTAGGATCAGTGGGAACTGTTGCTGCAGAGAAGGTTGCAGTGATAGAATTGTTATTCCCATCTGTCTTCAGAGCTGTTATATCCTTGCATCCTGCTGGTTCCATGGATCCTGATGCTGTAGCTTTCTTTGCTCCCGATGAGGTATGCCTGCCAATATTATTTGATATTTATCATTATTTCTCTTTCGTAATATTTTTTATGGTGTGTGAACTGTTTGGTTATCAGCCATTCAGCATTCTATGGACATACTCGATGATGTCCTAACCTCAGTTCTGTGATAGTTCCTGTTATTGATGCGATTTCCATTTTCCCGTCTCCTCCTGAATCCCTTAGTTGCAGTTAATCATTCTTGTATTGTATTATAGCCCATATTAACATTAGTAGCTATAAACTTCGTTTTCAGATTGCAATGTGAACTTGCTTGTCTGCAAGATTCCACTACCTTCTTAAAGCTGTTTTCTATTCATTTCTTGATTTATTTTCATAATAACAAATTGGTTTCAGGGTGAACAGGCTTGTGGTCAGCCGTTGTAGTCATCACATTTTCTTCTTTATCTCATCTAATATTTCGTTTATTTATTCAACCTCATGACATGTATTTGTTCTATCAGATAGTCTACTCATATGGTTTTATTAAGAGTTTTAATAGTTCATTTTTCAAATTGTAAATTGTGCCTATATGGAACTCTAAAATTTAAAGGGTTTAGACTTGGTGCAATAGTAAGGTCGCTGCCTTGTGACCTGGAGGAGTTTTTAAAGTTCTCTCCAATATTACTTATTTTTTAATTATAATAAAAAGACTTAAATTTGTTATTTCGTAATAATTTTTGTTGAATTTTACATCTACATATTCCAGTTTTAGTTTCTTAATACCTCTGGCTCAGTGTATTTAACTGTGTACTACTTAACAGAGCGGAAGCTATGTGCACACAAGGGGGTTTTCAGTTCATCATGTGTTTAGACATATTACGGTATGGTCTCTGTTGCTACATATTTCATTTGATTCATTCAGTTACTCTTTAAAGTCTTTCTGAATATAGCTTTTCTTATCTTGCACTGCAGGAGTATGCTGCAACAGCTCTGCAGTATTTTCTTGGGAACCAATCTGAAACGTGTCTGTATTCTCTTCTGGTACTGTAATTATTCATTTCAAATCATAATACTTATTTTGGTATAGAATGTATTCATTCTCAATATACTTGAGGTTTTCTTAGCTTTCTGCCATTTTTATTGTAGCACTGGATTTGCAGCTACCAGACACTGTTTTCAAGATCATGCAGGTTCAGTTGGCAATTTCTAGAACCTTAGATTACCCATCATTTGGTAAAATTACTAATCTCAATTTGTTGGTGGTGCAGCAAATGTTCCCGGCTACTTGCAATGGATAAACAATCAACTTTATTGTTACCTCCAGTCCACCGTCCTTATTGGCAGTTTTCCTTTTCTAAAATTTTGTTAAACATATCCTCAAAGGACCAGAATTCTGATACTACTCAGGCTTATCATACTGACTGCCTCTCTGAGGAAATATAATTGCATATACCAATGACTCAGATAAACCATGTGCGCAATTCAATGTGGAACTACCAGGAGCTAGAGTTTCCATTTCATTGTTGTATGTATATTCCCCTTTCCTCTCATGTATAGGTTGAAGGTAAGGGGTTGGTGAAGTGATTTGCATATCTTTGGTCTATACTTCATCTTAGATTGGAATTGGATCTTCAGGAAATTGATGAGTGTCTGGCTTGTTTTGTAAGCCTCATCAAAGTGGCAGCCATTTATTCTCCTAAGATTTCTCAGATCATGTTCATTGAGATTGGTTACCAGGAAGTTCTCACGGATAATTGCCACGACCAAAAAGGACAAGATAGGAACATTATGACATGTGTATGCTAGATGAAAGTTCCAGCTGATCATAATTTTTGAAATTTATCAGCATGTGAATACATTATAATGACAGTCTGCAATATTTATTATTTTAAAATGATGCCGACTACAGTGTAGTGCACAACTTCCTTCTCCGTATAATGGTTATTATATAATCACCACAATACTACAGTGTATTACACGGCTAACTTTGTTGATCTCGCAGTCAAAAAAAAATTTGTTACTCTATTTTAAGTTTTATTGATTTGGTTAACTTGTTTGTTTGCACTTCGTTGTACACTTGACAAGACCATTTATATATCGATTTAATCATAATGGAGCTTGACTTATTGCTGAAGATATTTTAATTCTTAGATTTTTAAGAGTTTTTCGCGTTGAAAATCTTGTCTTTTGTTGCTATGGCATCATTTATTTTGACATATTCATTTAGTTATTCCTAATAAGTTCTTGCAAGCAGGGAATTGAGTCATTGCCAATAATCATGTATCCCAACTTATTGTACATTATAGACGCATTTTTAAATTTAAATTGAATTAAAAATTATAAATAAAGTTATTTAAAAGACAAAAATATCCTCACTGTTGAGATCATAAGATTAAGTATCTTCAAAAGGAAGAAAATATAATAAGTGTTTTCATTATTAATAATGAGGACGTTACATTATTAACTAGATAACGTATATCAAAATTCAAATTTAGTTTTAATTTTGAATTGAGATGAACTAAATATGAGCAGTAATATTTGAAAAAATAAAAAGATTAAAATATAAGATATCTAATATAAAAAAATCACATTTATTAGAAAAGCATAAATCTTAAAACTTCTCTTGTTTAAAAAATAAATATTTGAATTTATAATATAAAAATAAATTATGGGCATTAAATATTTTGATCCAAAGTGAGCTTTTCAGGGGTACTTTCATCAAAGAAAACAGTAATCCTATGCATGTTGATATTGGACAATTCGCTTAGGAAAAAAAAAAAAAAAGATTGGACATCCAATGCTAGTTAACAATAAGTGAAGGGACGAGAGATAAGTAAGAATAATGTGGCCATGTAGGTATAATAATTGATATCATTGTATGGTATAAAAAAACTATTCATAAGATGTTTTTTTTTATCGGCTATTAACAAGATGTTTAATGTATAAAAATGTCTACATAATCACTCATTACCTTATATTCAGAGATTTGCAGTAGAGTCAAATGTCCAAAATGCTTCCCGTGATTCGTGAGAAACAGAGGCAGTTTCAAAGAATTTTTTTTTATTAGGACTCTTCATCCATAAATCATTAAAAACATAGCCTTAGCTGGAGTTACAAAAAAAACAACAGTGATTTTAATCCTTTATTTTAAAATAAAAATATTTAATCCGGTAAATTTTAGACTTAATATATTTATTTAAAGTATTATAAAAAAGAATTTAATTAATTACAATATAAAAACAAAACGTAGATAAAATTAAAGTTTAAACTAAAATTATAATTTTTAAAAAATTAAAATTATAAATTTTCTAAAATAAAAGAAACAAATATCTTTATTTTGAAATAAGAAATTAAAATCATGAATTTTTTAAGACAGATCAACCAAAAAATATGAAATTCTAAATATAAATTTCTAACGGTATGTATGACCTGAATAAAAAAATATTTTTTAAAATATTTTAATTTAAAATAGAGTAACCAAAATTATAAATAAAAAAATACAGTTAAATCTAAAATTTATCATCAAATGAAAAAAAAATAGGAAGTAAGGAAAATTTTACAAAATAGAGAGTGGCAAGGCCCAACAACGTGACTCACTGACTCTTCCTTCCGCCGCTAAATAGTTCGAATCCATTCAACAGTAAAAAAATAATTAATAATTGCATTCATTGGTGTATGAGTCCGATCACTATCACATGGCCAATAGAATTTGTCAAAAGGGTAGATGGGCCAGCTGTCGGCACGAGTAGCTATGCGCGTGGCAAAAGGTGGATGGCTCATTCAATTGATGATCAAATTTGGTCACGTACGAATTCATATGTGCTTGTTTTTCCAATTGAAAACGAACAACCTCAACTTCTGTTATGATCAAATGTGTGTGTCTGTGCCAACTGCATGGCAGATAATTATTTGATTGACATGACTCTCAGCTTCATGCCATGTGAGATTCTTCAGTGATCCACGTCAAACTACAACCATCCTTTGCTGGCTCGTCTCAAGCCCATGGTCCACTAATCACTAATTGGACAATGACTGACTCAAAATCCATGTGTACCCAACGTAATCAAGATCCCAAAAATAATTTACATTTTTATTAAAGTGAATCTCTTTCTAGTCTCAAATAAAATAGATAATTCAGTGATACGATAGATTTGTAAGCAAGTTTTTCATAAAAAGGACATGGCACATTGCATCTTTTTGTCTTGCAGCTCCTTCAAAAGTTGCTAGAAAACAGAATTGAAAATTTCGAAATTCTAAAAAAAGACAAAGAAGGAAAGGAATTTATGGGGAGGAGTGTAAGATATTTGCAAAGTGGACTTCTGCTCATTTACTGCTAATTCACCAAAATAGTACTAATTGACAATATTAGGGGCTACTTTCAAAACCAATTACACTACAATTTGACTTCAAAATTAATGCGAGTATAGACCAAGTCAGCAACACATACCTTTCATTTGCAAACTGAGAGGAAAACACAGCATCAAAGTGCTAACTAACCAAGATCTTGAGAGACAAAAGGGTTTGGCTCTTAACCAGTTATGCATTAAATTAGACGCATAGTAGCAGTTTGAAGAACCAAAGATTACTCATGTTAGTTCGAGTCACGAGACTTTTTTGCCGTTCCAAGCATTTGTAATTGGACTGTGTCAAGAGTCAAACCCGGATCATCAATGCTGACCTGCTTTCAAATTCCTCATAATCTTTTTCACAGTATACAACAAGCTGTAGTCCAAACTATTAGTAGCCCTTGAATAGAGGAGTAGTTATCAAAATCTTGGAAAGAAAAAGTGTGCGTGCACCCTTACAAGAAACCCAAATGCAATATGTAATCAAAATAATGGGGGTAGAGAATCACCTTCTCTTGTTAGAATTGAATGGTCATTGAGGTTGGCAGGAGAACACAAGGAAGCGACCAAAATCCAAATCATCGATAGTATAAAAGATCACCAACTATTAGTAAATATGTTATTGGTTATTACAAAGGAACAAAAAATCAGAGCAAGAATCCACCATTTAAGTTTATTGAACCAAAAGTAGTAGGAAATACAACAAAAAGGCATGGGCATAGCGAATGCGTCACTCTCCATGTTTTCCCGATTAACATAAATGATGAGAATATTCAAATTCCAAATCAAAATGTACGAAATTCATGTGTGAAATTTACTACTAGTCATGTCATGGATGAGGATAAAGGGGTTCCCCAATAACACCAGGATTTGACCAAAGTACCTTTCATTTTTACCTTTACAAGGATAAAAGGAGGACTACTTGACAAAATATCTTTAACACAAATTTCAGCAAGGTCTGATTTTTGCAAATTTGAAATTTTAGATATTACCTGTTAAAAGGGTCGCTACTTACAAAATATCTCCCACACAAATCCCCCGCCCAACATTAATACATTTATAATGTCAATGGATTTCGGTTTGTGTTGCATCAATGCACCAAAGGGGAAAAAGTGCATATTATAAGTCTCACCCAAACTACGTTGACCTTCAAGATCGCTAAAAATGAATGAACAAAAAACAGGCATTTTCAATTGATGATTGACCGTGGCTCCATATCTACAACCATTAAAACTTAAAATGTCTTAGTGGAAAATACAAAGCATGCATTGAGATTTCAAGTGCATGTGAAATATCTTTACTCAAACACTATTATACCACTGGCACTAGACACTTTGCCAATTAAGACAGACAGAAAGAAAAGAGCATGCTATCTACATCTATTGGAAAATCAAATAGAAGGGTCACCAAACAATTTGTTTCACCGGCCATCAGCAGAAGTAAAAGAATCTGCAAATCCAGTAGGCCTTGCAGGGATACTACTCTTACTGTCTTCTAGGTCCATATAACTCAAGTCCTTTCCTTCTGCCTCCTGCCATCCCTTCACCATCTGGTTAAGGGGAAGGCTATAATCGATGCCAGAATACTCCTCAGCGTCATCATCAAAGGGTTTCCATTTTTCAACAAGCGGAGCCAGCACATTCACGGCATGACCCATATCTGGTCGTTGGCTTGGTTCTCTGGCAGTGCAGTGCCCTGCTAGCTCAGCAATAATGGAGATGCTCTCAAATGTTTCTTCCTTTACATCAAGGATTGGGTCAATAGCAGCCATTAGTTTCTTCTTATCTGATTTTATATGCCAGAACCATGCTGCCAGGTATTGGCTTTCCTCAGGTCTATCCTCATCAAGTGCCATCAATCCAGTCAACAGCTCCATTAGCACAACCCCAAAACTGAAAACATCTGATTTGGTAGTGATTTTTCCTGTCACTGAAATATATTTGAACAATAAAAACCCAGGATTAGTTTGTAACATTTGAACATACCAATTAAATTAGGAAAAATAAAGTTGAAATATGTGTCACAAGAAATATAATGCATCTTTAAAAAAAAAAAAAAAAAAAAAGACATAATGCAGAAATGAAAAGTTTACTAGTAGTTACTTTATTAAATTATGCATTAAATTAGACTGAACTTTTTTTCCCTTTGAATCTGTTACTCTACTAGTAACAGGCTTGCAGCCTTAAATCCAATGCAAATAAATTAGGACAAATATAGTTGAAATATGTGTCACAAGACATATAATGCAGAAATGAAAAGTTTGCTAGTAGTTAATTTATTAAATTATGCATTAAATGTAAATTAAAGTTTTTCCCTAAGAATCTGTGACTCTGCTAACAGGCTGACAGCCCTTAAATCCAATGCAATAAAACAAGAGGTTAATGGTTACCAGTTCTGCTAGAGCCCCACTAGGATATCTACCTCATACTTGTAGAAACCATATACTAATATTTCAGTAGGTATAAAGTAAATAATAGGAAACAAGTAAGATTGTCTGTAATTTTAAGAAGGTATAATTATTTATTTGGTTCTTATATCTGCATAATCTTTAAAATTAAAAAGTGTAGGTGTGAGGACCTAAACGAGTAGTTTCTAAATATAGGAACTAAAATGTAAAGATTGTATATGTATATGGGTCAAATTAGTAATTAAACCTTTTAAGAACTAGTGAAAAAAATACCTGCATATTCTGGCGCCAAATATCCAAAAGTCCCTGCAAGCCGAGTCACTACAGATGCTTTTTCCCCTTCAGGAGCAAGTTTTACCAACCCAAAATCTGAGACTTTTGCTCTGAAATCATCGGCAAGCAAGATATTTGATGGCTTAAGATCTCTGTGAATGAAGCTTTGGTGTGCTAGAGTATGAAGATACTCCATCCCTCTAGCAACATCCAAGGCAATATTGAGTCTCCTCTTCCAAGAGAGGGGCTCCAGATCATGGCTCTTCCAATGGAAAAGATGCTTACTGAGAGCCCCTTGTGGCATATACTCGTAGACTAGAATTCTTTCATTACCCTCTATAGAATAACCCAAAAGAGACACCAGATGCCGGTGCCGGACTTTCGATAGGACTGCAATCTCAGACTGGAATTCATCCAAGGCTTTGCTACTAATTACACCAGCTTCCATTCGTTTTACTGCAATTTTAGTACCATCATCCAACTCTCCCTTATAAACAACACCAAATCCACCACGGCCAAGCTCATTCTGGGGCGCAAAATTCTTTGTAACATTCCTCAGAACTTGAACCGATATCCTAAGATTTCCAGTTTCAATGATATGAGACTCCCCAAGTCCACTACTATTCCTACTCCCAGACCCACTCCCTGTCAAAGTGGAAATGCTTCCATTGGTATTATTAGCAACAGCAATCTTCACAGCACTGTCTGCATCCGATGGATACCTAGGATGAATTACCAGTGAAGTTGGAGCCTGGAAGCCACCCTTCCTCCTCCTGAAACAATATGCATAGAGTGGAATGAGCAGAAAAGCCGCGGCCGCCACACCCGCAATCGGAGCAACAATCGAAACCAACGCTTTCCTCTTGGAATTCTTACTTTCATGAGAATCACTTGAAGTAGGATTCGAGTTATTGTTCCCTGAAGGGTCAACAGTCCCAGATCCAGATGACGGGTTATCATTACCTGAAGGAGTAGTTTTCGCTCCACCATTCAACAGAGGATTCCCCACAACAACAGGTTTCAATCCAGTCTTAAAGTCAGGCAGTGGAGGAGAAATGTTGTTCCCACTCAGATCCAACAATTTCAAAGATGCCAAACTACTCCAATTACCAGGCACCACACCACTTATATCATTCCCCCCCAACCTAATCTCAACAAGAGAACCCAAGTTCGCAACAGAAGGACTTAAACTACCACTAAGATTCAAATTAGGCAAATTAATAATATTCACCTTCCCATCAACATTACACTTTATCCCCAACCAATTTCCCCCACAAGGATCATTCCCAGTCCACGAATCAACCAAATTCTGAGGATAATTCAACCCAGCAAGAAACCCTAACAACGCCATCACCTCAAACGCACAAGGAACCCCCGGTTTGCTCACACAAAAATCATTAAAATCATACGACACCGTAGCCGCTTTAAAATCCGGAATCGGACCCATGAAATGGTTGTTGTTCAAATCCAGCTTGTCCAGCTTCATGTCACTCAAACCTTGAGGAACCAGCCCAACGAGGTTGTTCCCATTAAGGTTAAGATCCTTCAAAGAGCTCAAATCCCCAATGTTCTGGGGAACTGTCCCAGTGAAAGCGTTTCCGTGAAGCCACAAACTGGTGAGCGAAACCATAGTAGCCACAACATCAATCCCCCCACTGAGACGCTCTCCCTGCTGGTTGTTCAGCCACAGAACCTGCAACGCGGAGTCCTTTAAACTCAGCGGAATCTCGCCCGTTAAGTTGTTGTTAGAAAGCTTCAAAAAAGACAGCGAGTTCATGGTGCCAAGAAATTGAGGTATTGGGCCGGCGAGGTTGCAGCCCATACAAGAGAAATTGGTCAACTGGGTTGACCCCTGGAGTGCTTCGGGTAACTTCCAGCCGCCGGTGGTGGCGTTGAGGTTATTATGGTCCAAAGCAGAAACCTCTAGAGTCTCGAGGCCGTCGAAGAAATCGGAAGGGATGGAGTCAAAGTTGTTGTTGTCGAGAAAGGCGTATTTGAGCTTAGACAGGCCGCGGAAGGAGGGTAATGGGCCGCGGAGCCTATTGTTCTGGAGGCCCACGTTGGAGAGCATGCCGAGCTGGTTCAGGTTCTGCGGCAAGGGCCCGCTGAGGTTTAAGCCCTTGGCTTGAATCTGGTTCACGCGTTTGTTGCTGTCGCAGAAAATGTATTTCCAGCCGCATGGGTCGTCGCCCTCGTCCGGCCACGGCAGTAGTTCTGGGTTGTCCAGCCCGTTTCGGAATTGCCGCAGGATTTTGGCGTCGTTAGGGTCTGCGGCGGAGAGGGAAAAGAGGAGGAGGAGGAGTGTTAGTGTTAGGGAAGGGTGCAACATGACGACGGCGCGTGAATGTGTAGTTCATCAGAGAGAGTGGGGATGGCGGGATTTGAAGCGGCGCATGTTGAATCTGCGCATAAAAGAAGCACGAGTAGAGAGTGGAAGAACAATGATGAAGAGAGGAGAGAACGTGACACGGAAATTAAGGTCACTTTTTTTTCGAAGATCTAAATAGGTTGACATCATGCTCCTGCGCCTCAATACTATCAGTTACATTTCCATTTCTTAATCTAAGCTCTCATGTTTAAATCTTATCAATAAAAATATTCTTAAAAATATCAATCAATTTTTTCTCAAAAAAAAATAATTACGGGTTCATAATTATGTAATTTTAAATAAATCTGGTCAGACTTTTTATGTAACCTTGAACGGATACGGTGAATCATTCTCATTTCTCATACGTAATTTTTTTAACTCACATTAAAAAGAATGCATATTTAATCTTCATCATCATCTACATCAATAATGCATCTCCTTACACTAAATAACAAAACTAGAAAAGAAATTAATACAATATTGACATTACCGTGAGTTACGCACATTCATTTTAGCGGACCAGTAATAATATCACTTTTTCTTTTCTTTTCTTAATCTTACCCTTTTAAATGATGAGTAATTTCTTTTTTTAATAGAATTACTTTTGCCGCCTCCACTTCAGTGCTTTTTTAATAAAATACATTTAGAAGAAAAGTTATTATTATACTTTTAATGTCAAAACATTACAAATTTAAAGGAAAAAAAACACAAAACTCATCATACAATTATACAAATAATTTACCAATTTATACAGAATACTAGTAATACGTTTCAAATTAATGACATTTGCGTGCACGTAGTTTGTTTTTGTATCGATAATAATTTAATAGTAGTTCATTACACCTTCATCGGTTCTCTGCTTAGTACATACTACGTCGTTAGTTGGAGTTGGTACTTGGTAGCACATCAAGGGAGGTACGCCGAGCTACTAGTAGCATAATAATACATCCGTTTAATATCTATTACTTAAGATTAATGCAAATAAATTAAACACATTTAATGATGCAAAATATTGTTATGTTTGACTATTTATTTATTGATGTAGTATTATAGTAATTATTAAATAGGAGTGTAAGTAAGAAAAAATGATTAATGAAACTTTGCATTTATAAAAATATTAGTAATAATTTAAGAAAAAACAATACATATAAACCATTAACAGTATAAATTAAGTTGTTGGAGGATCTAGAAGAGAAATCTTCAGCTAAAAAATTTCTCTTTTCCCATATTCACCATTAAAGAAAAAATCTTGAAGATTTATACGGAGTTCAAAAAATAATAATCTTTTATATGAAAGGACGAAAAAAATGAAAAAAATAAATTAAATTAAATTAAAAGTTAAAATTCAATACTTAAAAATAATTATAATACTTTATTAACATTCATACATTTTTTTCATGTTTTATTAATTAAAATTAATTACTTAATTAATTTAATTTAATTTTAAATATTTAAAAGTGTAATTTATGTGAGACTCATTAAAATTATGTAAGATCTTAATTTGGGATCTAACAATAAAGAAAAAAATGTCACATATCTCAAAATATCTTCAATCTTAAATAACACTATAGAATCTACCAAAAAATAATCTAAAATCTTAATTTATAATTTACTACTAAAAATGCTCTTATAACCCTTAGCCGCGGCAGCAACTATCATATGTAGCTAGCCGTGTTAAATTAATCAGTAAACTAGAGTGACGTGTGCATAAAAAAAAATATGGTGAGTATTTAATTTATTTTCCAGACATTAATATATTCAATTTTTCATTTAACATTTTTTATAAAATAGAAGATTCATAAGAAAATATAATATTAATTATTCGTATATAATATATCTTCTTTGTTTTCTGTCCAAGCAAAGATAGTAAATTAAAGAAAAACATGAAACAGGAGACAAATTCTTAAATTAATTATAAAAAATTAATATAAATACTAATAAATTCATTTATTGATTTAGTTATATTACTTTTAAAATATAAAAAATAAATAAAAGGCTATAAAATATATGATATATGCGTATATATTTTATTTGAAAAAAGAAGAAAAATATCATTACTTCACGAATAGAATAAAAAATAAAAAATAATTAATATTTTGTAAAAAAATAGAAATAGGTGTCATTTATGGTACATTTGATTCACTGAAAGATAAGAGATTGAACAGTATACAAATATTTGTCTAATATTTGATTATAAAAATAACTGAATTACAATACAAAATAAAGAATGACGGACTAGAATAATATCTAAAAATGTGTAATTCACTGAATTCAGTAAAACCATTTGCCATTATCTAACAAAAAAATACAATATTATTTATATTTTTTTAGTTTTTATTATTCCACACCTTTTTTCTTTTCCCATATGTATTTTTCCTCTAAACTTTTCTCTTCAAACAAGATACAACACAAAATTACTTATACTATATATCAACCACCAAATAACATACAATAAAAAATCATATGACTCAAATCTTTTTATAGGAAATAAAACACATCCTTAAACTTCTTCAGTATTATTATATCTATCTTTTTAGCAAATAAAATATATCCTTAAACATCTTCACATGTGATCTATCTATATATTAATTTATGCATTATATAAATATTTATTGCCTAAGTTACATAAATGGTGAAAAACAACTTGATGGTGGTGATGGACAATAATATAGGCTTTTGAGGGGTATATATATGTATATGTATACTACAAAGTCGGCATACATTCTTATTCTTTCAAAGGGATTGGTCAAAGTGGTGGTTCTCTGGGCGGTAAGTAATGAACAATGACTTTAGCCTCTTCAATCTTTTTTAAAAAAAATGTAAGAATTTATTCTTTTTAATTTTATTTCTTTAGTATGCCTTCTCCAAAATAGAAAAATTTCTCCTATAAGTTACTGGTCCCATTGAAAATTGTAGCTTTTATTTGGAAGGCAATCTCAGACAGAATTCTAACATAGGTGAACTACTTACATATAAAAGAAAGATTTTTTAGCACAAAACGACAAGTTGTTTTCTGTGTTCTGCAGCTCTTAAGCTACGGATAAATTACTTCTAAATTGTAAAGTCTCTTAATTATTATATTTTGGCAAATTAAAGTGCTATATATGCATGGTTGGAAAATGATAGGACTCTGTCAAAATATGGAAAACTCATTTCTCGATGATTTACCAAGAAATTAGTGAAAGAAAAACAAGAAGAAAAATCCGGAAGTTACATGTGTTATATTATTTTGTCAACCTGACTGCATTTTCAATTTTACTGAATTGAATATCAAAGAGATGTTCCAACTGATTAAGGTTTAGGACTTAATTATGAATACAGGCTAAAATGTGAGAATATTATTATAATATTATGTCATAATTGTGGAAGAAATCCAATCTCAGGCATATCATTTTAATGTTTGACAGACAAATAGACATTGGTATTGGTAATCATTTAAAGAACAAAAAAAATTCCTTGTAATTTCCTTTAATCAAAATTGTGTTATAAAAATACAATTTCAATTCGTTAAAAATTTTCAATAATTAAAAGAGGAATTTTTATTAAAAAATTATGAATTTAATAAGTATGTATTCTTGATTAGGGTGAATATACAAATCCAGTTCCGCGAAATGGTTCATTAAGCTTGTGTACCTAACAACTTTATATGCGACTCAAAGATTATCTGTTTAACTCTAATATGCAAATACTATTAGTTTTGTTATGTTAAGATTTTGATATTTAGTTTAGATTGTTATTATTATTTTGTTTTGTTTAAAATATTAGTATATTTTAGTGTAATAGATTTTAGTTTAAAAATTAATTTTTTTAAAAATTTGTGTTAGAAATGTCTTGCAGGACTAAGTTAGTGGTCGAGTTTTAATTTTATACACGAACCAATCTGTTTATTCACATGTTTTTGCATGCCGAATACATATATTAAAAAAATTAATTTATTTTACTAATCAAACTTAATACTAAAATGCAGGTTTCATTATTAGAATCTTAAAATGAGTTGGATCAGTCTATATACTCATTCCAAACTCTTAAAATAAAAGTTCTTATATTATCAACCAATTAAAAATCTTTCTTAATATATCTTTCAAGTATATTATTATAAAAGTTGAAAAAGTCATGTACATGACATTTTGTGATTATATGCTTGTACAATAAATACATTAGTGTAGTTATTATTTTTTTAAAATTATATTAAAATACAAAAATATAATAAAATTTATCGATTTTAATTAATTTGAGTTAAAGATGTTGATACAACAAATATTTTTTTTTTACTAAAACCTGTTTATCTTTAGCTATATATAATTAATTCTAAGAACCAACAACGGTAATGTTTTCTAGGAATATTGCAAAAGACGAACGAATTGCGCTTAAATGGGTACCAATTTTCAGATCCCCTCCTCCACTCCAAAGGAAAAAAGACTCTTCTATTTTTTTATATATTTTTTTCACTTCACAATGAATGTTCTTATATCTCTATATAGTAAAATTCTCCCGTCACATTGTAATTATCGTTTATGAACAAAAATCTTAAAATAATTATCATTTTAACTTTTTATATATAATATTAATTATATTTTTTTATTTATATTCTTTATAATATTAATTGTAGATGAAAAATATATAAATAAATTAATAATGTTATAAAATTAATTTTGTAAAATTATTATAATCTTTTATTTATTTATCATTTTTTTATTTTGTGTAAAATAAATTAAGACGATCATTATTTTAGAACCAAGGGAGTTGAATTCTATATTCTGATATGTTAACACGAGAAAATGAATATTATCTTTAATGTGTATCCTCCATGATTCTAGATTAAAAAAAAAAACATATCGTGAATTTACAAAATTAATTACAATTGTTACTTTTCATAAGTTGTCACCAAGGTTGCTATCCAGCTGTAATTCCTTTTTATTTTGTTTGGTTAAAAGTTAAAAAAGTTTAGTTTAATTAATTGAATAAAAATATGTAAATCATCTTATTTATTTATTTTATTTTTACCAATAAAATAAATATTGTTTGGTCAAAATGAAATAATGTGATCATTTTAATTGTTTTTATGTGGATTATAGCGAGAACATCGTAACGCAAAGGGACCCTTTTAAAAGAGGGAAGAAATTGACGATCTAATAAAAATTTCTAATTGTTGCTTAAGTGGGGGGAAATGTAAAAAAAGAGAAGCTAGATTACATGGATCTATACTCTGTGGAGCTCTTCTTTGATTAAAGTTGTTTTGTGTTTTATAATGGAGGATGGTTAAAGAAAATGGACAAGGTCATGATCAACTTTTTATTTATATTGGAAATTAGTGTTATTAATTAAGGAAGCTCCTCTTTCAGATAGGACTTCACCACATGTCCACCTCCAATGGAATGTCTATTACTCTATTTCACTATTATCAGTAAACCATCTAATGATCTTACGCGTAATCCTCTTGATCCTTTAATCAATTAACACGTATGTAGGCATGAAGATTGTTTATAGAGTTTACACCAGCTTATAGTCAAACAACAATTGAATCTTTAGTATTTGTAAATACTGATTATGTGTACATATTAATTTAATAGAAATAAAATACTGGGTAATTTATATCTTGATTTTTAGAATCATCTTAATTAGACATTTGACTTATAGGTAGAACAATGATGTATTTTTATAAGTTTTGATCTTTTAGAATTAATCATTAATTTGAAACATATTCATACTTAAAACTCATCATTCATTTTCAATAATATATTATGTGAAATCAAATTCAATATATATTATCAATTATGTTATACTCATTTTAAACATATATTTTGATTTGAATTATATAACGATTCAGTTGTTAGATTATTTTATGTTTGTCCTTTTGTTTTCTCTGATAAGAATTCAGCTAAATAATTTTTTTTATTAATTGTTAGATTAAATTATTTAAGATTGTATTAAATATATAATAATAATTTGAATTAACCACAAAACTTCCTACCAAGTAAGGATGGTAATGGTATAATACTAGTACCTTGTTTTTTCATCGTGAATCGTCACAATCATCACACGTATATATTATGACCTTTATATCATCCAAACGTGTCATTTGCAGTTGATATCATTTTTCTTCTTCTGACAATTGATATCATGACACGCATATTTTGTTTACATATTTTAGGTACTGGTGTTGTTATCTTTTAATTAAAAATATGTATTTTTATACAACTTTATAAACAATGTTAATTAGGAATAACTAATTACAAAACTATCTAAATTTGTTTTTTAATATATGAATTTATAGGTTAGGTTTGATGAGACATTTGAGAGGCTAAGTTAGTTTATAAGTTTTTTTACCAAAATAATTTATTTGGTACATAAATTTATTTCAATAGTTTATTTTTATAAGTTAGTTTATAAATTATTAATTTTTTTCTTCTCAATTTTATCCATACTATTTTATTTGATATCCTCTTTTACTTCTTTATTTAATTTAAAAATCCTCTAATCTAATTTTACGTTTTTATATATATATGATAATTAATTCATCAATTGTCATCATTATACTGTTTATAAGATTAAAAATTGTTTGAATGATATCTTTACAATCATTTGTTGAATCATTCTATGTTTTTTTTAAAAAAATTATATGAACTAATTGTAAAAGCAGAAATTCTCCTTTTAGTTAACTAAATTTTATACATAATTAAATATATTTTTTTACATCATTTAATATTTATCCATTAATTTATAAATTAGTCTATTAAACACTTTTAATTAAATCAGTTAACTTATAAATTTTTAACTAACTTTCATATTTTAAACTCTTAATTTATAGCTTATAAACTTTCAAGTAGCCTATAACTTAATTTTATCAAATATAACTATAATAATACAAATAAGTACGAATTTCATTCAAATTAACGATATCACACCATTTATTAGTGTTGTTAGAAATTTGATTATTATTCGGTATTCACTATTCAGACCAACATAACTAATCGCATCTAATAATAATCAACCTCTTCAGAGGCTATAATGAGTAGTTGAGTTCGTATATTAACTAATTGCATTGAACATGCATGTTTAACCAATAATTAGTGTTTCAACAAATTAACATACCAGCAAGTGTGGGGTCTGGTATCCATCACCTTTAATTTGCTCATAATTTTGGGAGTTTACGTGTCGTTCATTTATCTTTTCTCTTACATATATTTTCTCTTAATTTGAGATTCTTATTTATATATATATATATATATATATATATATATAAAAGAACAATTTAACAACCTCGTAATAATACAGAGTAATAACACACTGATTATCTTAATTTCTATTAAAATATAATAATAAAAAACTGTAACAATCTAACAAATTCTAATAATAATTTGAAATTTAAATTACACAATTCAACACTCCCCTCAAGTTGGTATGAATATTGGTCATGTCCAACTTGTCCATTGTTTCTTCAAACACTTTTCCATGAATGATATTGATTAGCAGTAGGTTCAAGAGATGCTTCAAGATAGTCCACATCATATGTTTCGGTTATGTGAGATAAAAAGAAAATTGAGATAAAAAAGGGATTCAGAATAGTAACATGTTCATGTCATCAGACTTCAGGGATGATATGTGAAAGATTAAGAACAATGCAATAAGTTTTACATCAATGACCTCATGGAGAATTGAGATGCAAGAATGATTCAAAATGAATTTATGTTATGCCGTTTGTGTTGTTTTTGGGAAGAAGATTAAGATACAGGCAAGGATTCAAGTCGAACTGAAGATGCGAAGGTTATGTGAGAGAAATAAAAATGAAATATATGTATTGATACGGTAAGAAAAAAAATGAAAGTTTGAGAATATGAAGAAAAAACTCTTATGACAGCGGAAGATGATTTTTTTCATAAAGGGAACTATGACTCTTTTATGGAGGATACCACCACTCTCATTCATGGAGGAAACCATGACTCTGATATCATGTTAAAAAATAGATATATATATATATATATATATATATATATATATAAATTAGAATAATAATTCCTCGTTAATTTCATTCGTTCCTTTTTTTTCTTTCATATTTTTTTTAACATGAGATTCTTATATATAAGAGCAATTAAACAACCTCATAATAATACGGAATAATAATAAACTGATCTAATTTTAATTTCTATTTAAATATAATAATAAGAAATTATAATAATCTAACAAATCATAATAATAATTTAAAATTTAAATTATACAATTTAATACAAGGCAAGGCACACAGTTCGATCAATAATGATTCCAAGAAATGGAGTGAGCCCTGCAGTGCAGTGCCGGTGCAAAGTTGGGTTTGTTGTGAACCGGAGAGGACAGACAAATTTGGGGTCCATGGATCGTGCAAGTGCCACGCTTTTGTTTGTAGTTTCTGCGGAGTGAATGAGATCACTTTTTCTGGGACCAAAGGGTCAAAAGTTGGAGCCCCATCTTTAATCTTTTCCTTTCATCGTGCCATTTATTCAAACTAATTAATTCTACACTAATATTCAATATATAATATTTTAATTTTAATTTTTCCATTTCATTTCATACACGTTCGTCATTTAACCTTTACAGTATCGTGATTCTTGGTAGATTGCATTTACAAACATTAGTAGCATAAAGCAGTGTCCACTTCCACACAAACATTCGTGAAATTACAATGTTTCATTTCATACATCACTACAAGAAACGTTTGACGTGGCGTAGATAACGCGGTGTCGACTTCCACACAAACATTAGTAGCATTTAGTCAAGCCAAAGCCAAATGGAAATAATATTTTGAATAATATATATATATATATATATATATATATTTAAATGAAAATACTTTATTGATTTAACGTTGGCTGAAAAGATTTTTTCTCTCTCACTAAATTAATTTAATTACCAATTTTTAAAAAATACAAATATGATAAAAGATAGGTGAGGGGCTGGCGGCCGGCGCTCTGATGTGTGGATTATTGAATGGTATCCACTTACTAATACTACTACTGTTATGAATATTCTGCTGGTCAATATCAGTTTTTTTTTTTGTGAAAGTCAATATCAGTTTATTATTGAAACTTTGTCATAGTGGATAATTAAATTTAAATCCGATTCACTATTATCTACTCAAAAGATATGCTTTGGAAGTATGTTATTTCCAAACTTCAATGTGGCGTATTATATATGCGTCCAGCTGTTTTATTGAACTGATATTGACCAGTGGAATGTCCATAATATAAGGTTATTCAATTTTATAAGTGAAAACTACGCTTCTTCATATAAAGTTGTTTTAGCATGGAACAGGAACAGGAATAGGATAATATACAGGCCTATTTTATCTTGTATTGAAATTAATCTTTATCAGACGTTGTACGAGGATGATGCTATTCTGTCTATGTGACATCTTCTATCAACTCTAGTTAGTAGCACGTACGTCTTATTGATTGTTAGTGATATAGTATTAAAGGTGAAATTAAAGATAGAGTCTAACATGAAGTCCCGATATACTTTCTCATGGGTGAGCAACTGTTTTTCCATGTGATGATAAGTTATTTACCGGAAGAAAAAATAAAAAATAAAAACATTCTTATTTTTACTTTCCTACGTTCGTTTCCTCTAGGTTTTTTTCATTCTGCACAACTCACCACCACGTCGGCACCCGTGAGCACCAACTCATCCCTTCTGTCTCCATCGTCTTCTTGCGGTCAAGCTCACGGACTTCACCGAGTTCGACCTCTTCCCTTCTCGCGGACTCCGATAGTGTGGTCCAACTCCTCAGCCACATTCAGTTCCTCCTCCGTCACCTCGTCGTCGCCGCACCGCTGAACTCGCAGCCCTCGACACTGGTCTCTACTCTAAGGCCATTACTCGCCGAGTCAATTGCCATTTTTGGGTTTTATAGATTTTTGTTGCAGATCCACTCTGGCGATGATGGCAGTTGTTGCTTCTCTCCTCCTCGCTGGTGTCAACTACCGTCACCACCACCACGCCAACAACCTCCCTGCGTCGCTGCCACTCTTCTACTTCTCTCCTTCCCTTTCCCTGCAACAACGTTTCTTTTTCCAGATCTGAGATTTGGGATGAATTGGTTGTTTATTTTTGTGAGATTTGTTAATTTTAAATTAAAAATTTGAGGTTTTGAAATTTTGAATTGGTATTTGGAATGGTCGAAAGGTAGTAACCTTCTTTGATTTCCAACTTCTTAATACTCTTAATAGGGATAGAAATAGACTAGGCCGCCTATCCGGGGCCTTTGACCTGACCTGTTTAAGGTCTGGTCTGGCCTGACTTGTTTATTATAAAGGTTAAACTTAGACTTTTTGAAAAGTCTATTTAAATAAAAAGGCCGGACTCAAGCTTTAAAAAAAGCCTGTTAGACCTATCAGACTAGCCTATATATATATATATATTAAAATTAAAAAGATATAAATCAATCTTTTAAAAAAAATAAGATAAGATAAAATCTAAATAACCTATCTTACTTAAAAGATAAAAAATAAAATAGGAAATTTGAAATCTTTGTAGTTGGTTTGTAAAAAAGCCAATATATATATATATATATTAAAACTAAAAAAAATATAAATCAATCTTTTAAAAAAAATAAAATAAGATAAGATACCTAATCTCATATTAGAGTGCTCTAATTAATTTTAATTTTTTTCACGTACAAATTAAAAGGAAAGTATGTCAAATTCTTTATATTAAATTTAAAAAAATATTATGCGAATTCTCAAAGTTTCACTAATATATAATATTTATTGTAAAATAGGCTTTTTAATAGGCTCGTAGGTCAAACCAGGCTTTTAAATAAGCCAGACCAAGCCTAAAAAAAAGCCTATAACAGATAAATAGATTAGGCCAGACTTAATATTTTTAAATAAGGCCAAGGCTTGGCCTAACCAAGCTTGGCCTGATCTGGCCTGTTTCCACCCGTAAGGTTGTTCTTGGAATTGTGGGTGTAGCCCTTGCCGATTATCTAATGGATTCAATTCATTCATGAAGCCTAAGTAGTTGTTCATGGATGTGCATCATTATGTTTATTTGATTTATATTCCATTTCTATACCATGTAGATATCACTATTTGCACCATCGATCTTCTTCTATGTGACGGGTACCATCATATGGTTGGCCTTTGTCAACAGTAAGCCTCAAAGATTTTATGAGCAAAACTGATTCATGTTCCAATCATTCATTATTCCGAGCAAAGCCTAAAAACTTAAGAAAGCTTCATGCGAAGCAGAATTTTGTAAAATCCATTTTAGTAATTATATACTTTAAATAATTTTGATTGTTAATTTTGGAATGAACGACATGTGAGATATGCAACAGCAAAATAAGTCATTGACAGAAAACGAACGATGGTGGGAAAGAGTTGATAAGATTAGGAAAAAAAGATTTTTTTTATCATATTTTAAAAAATTCAAATGAATTAAAGTTTTTTTTACCGATTAAACAAGTAGTCTTTTTTTAATTTCAAATCGGTAATCTTTCTCCATTAAAATATATTTTATCTTTTTTTTGTGTTATTTATTTCTTTTTTATTTTTTTCTTCTAGAAAATAACCTATTATTACAGGTAAATTTAAATGTTTCACCAATGTATCATAAAAGAACCAACTACATATTAAAATTCGTCGAAATTAAAGAGTTAAGATGCGTACATTTAATAACTGGACAAAGCTACAAGAGAACCCAACAAGATCAAATGCTGGATATATATTTTGGCTCCAGAGAATAGTGAAGGAAGAGTGAGGGAGGGCATACATGTTGCATGCGTACATTGATCACAGACCGCAGAGCACCAATTATATATTGCTAACTACATTTATGTCAAATGAATGGTACAGTTCCAGTGGAATATATACCCTATTGTATTTGTAGTTCCAATCAGAAAAAAGGAAAGCTCTGCTGTCACGCTGCTACAGACAAAGTATAAGTGCTTAACACATGTTTTTAACTTTTTATTATTATTGATTAACATTTATATTTTGTAAGTCTCCTTTCTTATTTAATAATTTTTTTTAATTTTTATTTTCTAACAATTTTTAATTATTAATAAAGATCATGTTAAAAAATATATATTAGAAGATATGTGAATTCTTCAAATAAAAAAAATATATTTCTCGTGCTAGTAGATTTAAGATTATCTATAAATTTTTTTCATGCAAATAAAACATTTTTCTTTTTGGAAATTATTTGATGGACACCCACAATATTATTAGACACCTAGGAAGAAAAAAAATATAAATTTAATAAGATTAATAATGTAATAGAAGTATAAAAAATGTGAGATATTAGTAAAATATAATTTAGGTATCATTAGTCTTTCATTCTTTAGCCCATTGCCTTATCCTGATCTCAAGTTCAAAACCCTAGTTAAAGGATTAAGGAACACACAAACAAAAGTAGACATGAAAAATCCAGCATTTAACTCAATCATAGCATGGACCAACTAAAAAGAAACGGGGTATCCCATTCCATTTAACTCGGTCATCCCAGTGTGGCGTCTAAGTACGAAAGTAGGGGTGGCATGATATTTTGGATTATCAATTGAACCTGGGACTTTGGATTGTCAATGATATTTTGTATTGAGAAACTCCATTTCTATAACTTCTTTTAGTATTCTTTTACAATAAAAATAAATAAGAAGAACAAAATATGAGATAAAATAATTAATATGATAGGAAGATAAAGTAAAAAATAAGAGAAAAAATGAGGGCAAGTGTAACGAAATAATTTCGCTCCGTATAAAATCTTTAAAAGTTATATAATTATTCTGAATAATATACCATTAAATCATAAATATAACACATACTTTATTATTAAGTGAAATAAAATAATTTGTCTATTTTTTCGGGGTTTTGAAGGGGCTTGGAAACATAATTAAGATTTATTAAATCATGAGTCTCAATCTTTACTCAGTAAAACTTAATGTCAATTTTATCTGATAATTGCAAAAAAAAAAAAAAATATGTTACTAACATTTTTCATATAAATAAAATGTGAATCGGATTTTGGAAAAAGAAGGAAGGGAGGATAAATTTTGTACTTCTAACGAAGTTTATTGAATTTGATCATTTTTTAAATAAAAAATGTCAGATTTATATAAACTTAGTGTCTTAACCTTTTATTCAGTTTTAAAAGTATTAAATAAATTTTAATTTAAAAATAGGAATTGTTTTTTCTTCCCTTCCCCTTTTAAAAGACTAAACTCCCACTCCAGAGTTGGTTTTGGAAGAGAGGAAAAGGGGTGTCAAAGAAATTAATTAGATAAATTTCAAATTGAATTAATATGTATAGGTTACAAATAAATATTTAATCTATTTTTGATCTGTTAAATATGTATAAAAATAATTAATTATTATTTAATAAAAAATTATCTATTTACCATTCTCATGGATAGATATCCAACTAATCTATTTAAAATATGTTTTATTTTATTTCTCTATTTTTTAATGAATAAACCAACATTTGTTCATATTCTTGAATTAGGGTCGATCACGCCCTAGACTCAACCTAGTGGCGGAAGATTTGAGTATAATGTATAAGGTCATATGTTCTAATATCAAAGTTATCATTGTACACTAAAAAAAGAGCTTGAATCCAAAAATATTAGGTTATAGTTGCAGGGCTTCCTCTTTAAAGAGCTATGTTCAACCAATGAATTTTAAACTACTTGAATACTTAGATGGTTCTTTATTAATGTAATATTTAATAAACAATGATCTAATTAGTTAACCAATCCATTAATTTTTATTTTTATATTTGGATGGATGGATTAGGAGATAAATGGATTGAATTTTCACTCTTGGAAAAGGAAAACAAATGTTTTTGTTTCTATTGAACATTCTCTATTTTGATAATGTTCAAAGAATGAAAGAAAATAATAAATTAGCATACACTTAATTTTTTTATATTTTTTATAAATTTTAAATAACTCCCTTGTTTTATAAATAAAAAAATGTCCCTTCCTTACCTTTTGTCCCAAAAATTTATAAATGTTAAATAACTCCCTTGCTTAATTGCTTTAGAAATAAAAAAAAAAAAATGTAATGCAGTACTGTATTTGAAGCCTGGGCCCAAGGTGAAACATTTGCCGGAATGCAAGCCAGGCTCAAATCAGTAAAACCCAAATGCTAAACCCGCCATTGCAGCTTTGATGTGGACCTATGGACCCAAAAAAAGAAAGATTTGGACCCCAAAAAAGAACTTGGGTCTTGATCGAAAGAAAACCTTATGGCGCCATGCTATGCTCTCCAATTTAATTTTTGCAGCTGTTGGAAGCCAAATTTTCATGGAGCCAGATTTGTCTATTTTTCACACATTCTAGATACAAACGCAGAATAAAAAGTTATCAACATTTTTTTTTGTTTATGCAATAGTCATAATGTTAAAAACTTATGACCTTATACATACTATTCAACTGTCTATTCATAAGATAACTTCGAATCGAGAACTAACTTGATCTCAAAATCAAGCAGTGGTTTAAGTGCATGCTATGTTCTTTTATGTTTTACACGTACAATATCTTCATCCGCAATGTTTGATTGAAAGTTCGAAATTAATTGTACACCGCCTTGTTGGTACTTGGGATTTTCTTGGTTCATGAAGCATTTTTGGCATCGGAGTGGAATACTGTCTTGTTCTGTAATTCTGTAATTCTTTCTTTTTTTATGATACTTGCCTTGGACAAGTCTCGATTAATTAGGAAGAGGCTACCAAGTTGGATCTTGACCAAAAGGATCATCCCATAGAAATAGATTTTAGGCAATTGTTTTCTGCCTCCCATAATACAATAATACCTCATTGTGGCAGTGACAACCCCTTTTCCCATTGTTCCTAAATGACCGTTCCCTGATAAAGGAGGTAGGGGTGCAAAGAAAACTAAGAAGGTCATCCTTAAAAGAGAGTGTGTAATAACTCACTGATTGAGTGTTCTTATACCGAAGATGAATGGGGCTAAGTGATTTGTCAAAATTGTGAGATGTAAAAATGAATCGGTAAAGGAGTGTTCCGTCTTAGAGAGAAGGACATGCGTCAGTAATGTTGGACAAAGCGAAAGTAAAAATGTCGGTTTGAATAAATGTCGATGAATATAAAAAAAGCAAGGGGATTTAGAATAAATTTTTTTATTAGGGAACAATCATTTCAAATGTGTATAGATATTTTGAAATAGTCATTTTAGAATAGATTTTTTTACATTCCACAATTTTGTGGAATATAAAAAATATATTTTGTAATAGGGTGACAAATCTTTTGTTCCTTATAACTTTTTCCTTTACTATTTTATTAAAAATGGAATGAGGTATTTACAGTAAAAAAATATATTTTAATTTACTATTAAAACAAATATTAAACAGTACTCTAAAGACATTAATTAAGAAACTTAAAACAAAATGTTTTTATTGAGAGACAAAAATTGTCACATTAATTTTTTTTATAATCTCCTATGATTTATACAATAATTAGTAACACCCGTAATTATTACAACTTCTACTCACATCTTTCTTGCTTCAATGAATGAATTTAATTTGAGTAACTATTTGATAGAGGCATAGCAATTCAGAGTTGAGGGCATGGTTATGTTTCGCGGACGTCCAGGTTACGACAAAAGCCTCGAGGAAATAGGAATTGGTATTCTCCATCTCCAATGCAAGGAGCTTCAAAGGTTTCTTAGGCTAAGCATCCGTTCCTTAGAAGTTCGTATGCGTTGGAGCACACTGACATGGCCGAATCGGTTTCTTCCGCGGACCTCGGATTCCTTATATAAGGAACCGTTTCTTACCAATTAAAAAAATATTAATTTGGCGCAAAACTGGTCAATTTCCGTTATTTCCAACCACATGCACATGAAATTGATAAATCAAAGGAGGAAGGAAGATTAACAGTTCGAAGAAAAATCAAACCGATGCTGACCTTGAAGAAGAGAGAACGACAGCGACAGACCGCGACGACGACAACATCAATGGCAGCATCGTTCAGCGGCGCCACCACACACGTGACAGGAACGATGCGAGGAAGCTCCGTGCCGGCGACAACAATGGCGCGAGGTAGCTCTGAGACGGCGACGACGACGCGCAAGGAAGCTAGGCAAGCGTGAGAAAGCTTGTGTGGGTGGAGAAGAGAGAAAGAAAGAATACTTGGACTGAAGAAGAGAGAAGAAAGAATGTTCTGGAGAGTAGAAAGAAAGAATGCTTGAACTGAAACTTCTGGAAATAAAATCGTGGTTGTTGGATGGGGAGTGTAGAGTGAGAAATAAAAATAAATGCTAATAATAAATAAAATTGTGACTGTTAAGTGGAGAGTGTCAATACCATGGGCCTTGTTTTGTCAAAGTAGTGCTACTAGTACATTAATAAGGAATTTTCTATTTTCACTCCCTTTATTGTTAATACATTTCCCTTTTGATTTTCTTTTTCAAAAATACCCTACAAAATACATTCCCGTTAAGTTTACGTCTTCTTATTTCGATGTTATTGTGTTTAATTAACTATTATTATGTAAAATTTTAATTTATATTGTTACGCATTTTGTTTTATTTATTTTAATTTATATTTATAAAAACTAAAAAAATGTTAAGTTTTATTTAAAAAAATATAAATACATGGATTTTTGTGAGTTTCTTATGGTTTCTTGCATTGGAGCAAAATATTGGGTGAGTTCCTTAGCAGTGACATGATACTGTATGGACCACAAAAAATACTACAGGGACCACAAAAAATTGTTGAAGGACCCCATTAAAGATGCTTGCATTGGAGATGTTCTACTACTACCGATGTTGTCATTCTTGTTTGCCTGGAATAATTTATTGGAAAGAGGAATAGAAGTGGGATACAAAATGTTATATTTCAGCTAAATTACAAGTATGTCCCTCAATTACAAAAATAATTATGTTTTTTTTTTCAAAAATATATGCATGTTTCTCATGAGATTTAAGAAAAATATATTTGTCTTTTATAAGATTTAAAGAAATTATATATATATATATATATATATATATTTTAACTTACACAAATTTTTTGATTATCGTTTAACTATTTAACAATAACAAATCATGTTAGTTGACAATTCTTATTAAAAAAGATTAAAAAATAATGTTAAAAAATTAAGAAACATGACACATTTTACAATAACATATATGAATTTTTGTATATATTTTAACTTAACTTGGATAAAAAATAATAGATTTAAAATTTGTGAGTACAAAAAATAGATAATTTTTTTTGCAATGACGAATTTCGAACATTTTTATATTTATGAGAACAAAAAATATATTCTAATATAGCTTAATCAAATTTTTCAACGCACATAATTTATTACCTTCAGATACTTAAACCACATTTAATAAACTTATGTAGGTTTTAAAACATAAGAAATATAT
Source organism: Glycine tomentella (assembly GCA_007407185.1). Classification (NCBI taxonomy): domain Eukaryota; kingdom Viridiplantae; phylum Streptophyta; class Magnoliopsida; order Fabales; family Fabaceae; genus Glycine; species Glycine tomentella. Next base: position 2,965,202 of record PYAF01005492.1, read on the forward strand.
GTATAAATTTCTTAAATCTCAATGTTATATATATATATATATATATAGATCTTACAAAAAGAAAGAAAAATATAAATAATTTCCTTAAATTTCAGAAAAACATATATAATTTACTCTAAATTTTACTCTTAAAAAGGATAAGAAAAGTTTAAGAAAAAAAAATTAGCAAAACTTCTCTCTCCCTTTCTTTGATATATTCCTTCCAACTCAAACTTCATAAAAGCTCACTAATCCATTATTTGTTTTCTCTTTATTTCTCTCACAAATTATCTTTTCAGAGTTATTCTTCTGTGAAATATTATATTTTTAACATAATTTTTTGAATCTTAATTTATTATATTGTAAGAGACTACTTCTTTATGCCATACCCAACTCTATAAATTAGAACAACTATTTTTAACAAGTGTGTGTTTAGGAGTAATGATTTATTGAAAACATTTTACGACCTTTATTTTTATTTTTATTTTTGAACAAGAGTTCCTTTAGGAGTTTTTAATTGTTATTGTTCTAGTATTTAATTTCTTGAGTATCTCTTTCAACATATCGTTCTCACTTTTTTAAACTAAGTTTTAGTAAAACATTTTAAAAATTATTAAATAGTTAAAAGTAACTTTACATTACAATATAAATGATTTATCATAAATATAAAATATATTTTATATATTTCTAATATTTATCTATTACAAATTTTTATTATAACATAAAAATAAATATTTATTTTATAGATTACACAAATCAAAACGTTGTATATATATAAATTAGAATAATTATCCTAAATAAAAAAAATTTTCAGAATTACTCATGTGCAAGAATGTTTTAAAAAAAAATTCTTCAACAATAACATATTTTGAAATTTCATTTGACATCTTATCTCTATTTGTTTTGTTACATCTCATCTTTTTTATTTCATCGTTTTTTTCATTATTTTTAAATTAAATTTCAATATTTTTTTTATTATCAAAACCATAGTATTGTCACTTTTCTCTTATCTTCAACTTCTTTTTATTTATCCTAAAAAAAAACTTATTTTTATTTGACTTTTTCATCCTTACTTCCAGAAACCCGGGAGTCCATATCAAAGTCCAAGAAAACACTTCCGTCACTAATTTGATAAGCATATCTCCTTTGTGCGGCTCGAATATTCTTCTCTCCGTCCAAAGTCCATAATCACCACGAGTCCACGTGGTCCAGCCTGATCTCGCCACATCATCACAGCACGTGACCCTTCCACGTCAGCGGACGCTATCCCGTCGACATCCTACGTGGCAAAACCAAGCTTCGAGAGAATTTCCGAAATCTCCGAAAATCTTAACCGTTAAAACTTGGTTGCTCCCCGTTTGTGTGGCTCCTACGAAACTCAACACATTATTATTCTTCTTCTTCCGCGTTGCACACATACTCTCCGAAACACACGCCTGCGTCGTTGGGGTTTCGCCATGGCGACCCATCCGCAAACTTCAACCTCGTCGAACGCGTTCTCGTTCATCTCCAAGGGCTGGCGCGAGGTTCGAGACTCGGCCGACGCGGATCTCCGTCTGATGCGGGACCGAGCGAACTCGTTCAAGGACCTAGCGACGTCGTTTGACCGCGAGCTCGAGAACTTCTTCAATTCCGCCACGCCGCCGTTCTCCGTGCCGGCGATGCGCTCTCCGCCGCCCAAGGAGATCGAGTTCGTCAAGAGTCTGCGCCCCAAGCTGTCGGAGATTCGGCGCGCGTACTCGTCCCCTGACTTCAGCAAGAAGGTTCTGGAGAAGTGGCGCCCTAGGACGCAGATTAGAATAAACCTTTCCACGATTAAGAACGCGATTGTGTCGGCGGAGGAGGTGGGGGAGGAGGAGGGGATTGTGGATTTTGAAAAGAGGAGAAGGAGGAGGTTGAGTTTCTGGGAGGAGTGGAAAAACGATGGTGAGGGTGAATCTAGGGATTGGGAACCGATTCGAGTCTTGAAGACGCGGTTCAAGGAGTTTGAGAAGCGTGGTTCGTCTTTTGAGGCTTTCAAGAACAGTGAATTCGTCGAGAAAGTCAAGTCTAGCTTGGTTTGTGCTTCTTCCCCTTTTAGTAATTTACTTGGTTTCAACTGAATTATAGTGTTTCCGTGTGTGTGTGGCATTTTAACAAGAATTTGGGTAGGGTTTTTCATTGTGACTTAAGTCGTTATTTCTTTGGAGGAAGAGCTTGCTTGGCTGAACCATTGTATTTTTCAAAGAAAATTTTCTGTACTGTTGGATTATTGATGTTACAATAGCAACTTGGGAAGAAGATTGTTCCCTGGTAAAAAACCACTTTTTTTTTTTTTTGAAAAATTATTGGTAGAGCTTGGGTGATACTAACTGTTAGTAGGAGTGAACTTGCTTGTTGTATTTGGTTGTTCTTGTTGATGGATGTTTTAATAACTATAATGATTCATCGAAAGAATTTTAGAAAAACAAATTGACATGTTTTTTGCAAGAGCCCCAAATTTCGGGGATGGGTGCAACAGTAGTGAGGTCAAGCCATTTGTTGGTTGGGGTGTGTGAGTATATTATGGTTTTATTTGTTTATTTTTAGCTAATCATATGTTATGCTCATGCATGTGATTTACCACCATTAAGTGTTTGTTTGATGAGTGTTCCAGTTTGTGTTTTTAACTGGCGTTGTACTGTTGTAATTGGTGATATATGTTTTATTGTGCATTTGAGCATAAATTTGATAAATGCTTTTGTTCTGAGAATTTACTTGACTTTCTTGCAGAAATCAATGTGCAAGGAACCTCAGGAGTCAAAGGTTTGTGTGTAATATGTTTAGTTTCATTTGTTCATATGAATTTGCCTGGGGCTCTGGTAAAATATTTTGCTCTGTGTAAAGAAACAAGAAGAAACTTGTATGTGACTGGTCAGTGAAAGGCTCTAATCTAACTTTCAATGGATCACTATGCATATGCATATGCATGATACCTTGTTGAATACAATCAGTACACGAGTCCATGTATCCTTAAGCAGCTCCTCTAGGCATAAAATCCCACTACTCTTTAGATTTTATTTAGCTGGATATTAAAAACTATATCCTTCAGTTAGTTGGCATCTGAGTAACATTAATGTTTTAATTTAGACATTAGAGCAATCGGTTAGGAGAAGATTGGTTGGATATATGATGCTAAAGAAATAGGGGCCAAGTCGCTTAAGCATGACATAGATGCTATGGATGAATTCAATAGTGTCATTAACTTTCCTGAGCACTGATTCTTGTCCGTCTTGAACTTGTGGCCTTGATTTGAATCATGAACTATGGCTAACATTTAAATGCATATTTCACAGGAAGTGCCGCCATTGGATGTACCTGAACTTCTGGCCTACATTGTAAAACAGTCTGGTCCATTTTTGGACCATCTTGGAGTGAAAAGAGGTACATAGTTATGCACAACTTTTATGGGATTTCCACTTTATATATCTTATCTGAAAGTTATTGTTTGTGTTTTGTTTTAATAAGTATGCTTTTCTAGAAACATCTTCGCTTTCGATTGAATGTGATTTTTTGTTTCTACTTTCTCGTGTTTATAAATCACCCTCCTAGTCCCCCCTCCTTAAATCTTTATGTAGTCAATGCTTGTTATAAACATTCTTTTCCAATTTACTGGTAAATTAGGTCATGAAACAACCCAATGCAATGTTTACAACATAATTTCTCATGTCTTTTTTCTTGTCTTCTTTTTGGCATTTATCTTGCTAAGCTATATTACTGTGTTATTCTTGTTTTGTGATTGGCAAGCTGGAAGGCTTCAGCTTCTGATGTAGTTGTTAGCTGCCTCATTCCTTAATTATTCAACAATGTGATTTAATAGTCACACATTTCGTGCAACTTTATAACAAGGGCATGCACATGGTGAGTCGATGCAGATATATTGTTCAAAGACACTAAAAACTGACTCGTACCATCTAATCTAATGATTTCTTGTTGAAAATAATTGTAGTCAATCTGATTGTTAAACTTTACTTAGTCTTGCTCAAAACTTTTCCCTTTAGTAAAATACTGTTTTCTATTCTGAGCAATTTATACTAAAATGAAATTAACGTGTCATGATTTTCAAGCAAGTGAAAATTTCTAGTGCTTGATCAGATGCTTATAGTTATTTAATTTTCCTCAAATTTGGTGCAAGATCAATTTTTCATGAGCTGGCAGGATCATATCTTTGGTTTCTTTGCTGTAGTTTTCTAGGTAGTCAGCTAGTTTACAGTTTTGGATTCACTTGATCTGCTATTTTCATTTTTGATGATTTTTTCAAATATGATTGCATTGCAGACATATGTGACAAGATAGTAGAAAGCTTGTATAGCAAACGCAAAAACCATCATCTATTGCATACCCTCTCTGGGGAAGAATCTTCTGTTCTAGGGAATGGAAACATAAATGATGAATTGGATTTACGAATAGCAAGTGTCCTTCAGAGCACAGGGCACCGGTATGAAGGTGGATTCTGGGCAGACCATGCAAAGCATGATCCATTGGACAATGAAAGACATGTTGCAATAGTCACAACTGCTAGTCTTCCTTGGATGACGGGAACAGCTGTAAACCCTCTATTTCGAGCTGCATATTTATCACAATCTGCAAAGCAAAAAGTCACTCTGATGGTTCCATGGCTTTGTAAATCAGATCAAGAACTAGTTTATCCCAGTAATCTCACTTTTACTTCGCCAGAAGAACAGGAAGCTTATATACGTAGCTGGCTTGAGGAAAGGATTGGTTTCAAGGCAGACTTCAAAATTTCTTTTTATCCCGGGAAGGTAACTTTTTGGTAAATTTAGCTATATTCCTTTATGTTTCATATCACTACTGTCAGTTCTTACATTTTGTCAATCTCGTGTAGTTTTCGAAAGCAAGACGGAGTATAATACCTGCTGGAGATACTTCTCAATTTATACCATCCAGGGATGCTGACATTGCTATCCTGGAAGAACCAGAACATTTGAATTGGTATCATCATGGTAAGCGTTGGACGGACAAATTCAACCATGTTGTTGGTATTGTCCACACAAATTACTTAGAATACATCAAGAGGGAGAAAAACGGGGCACTTCAGGCATTCCTCGTGAAACACATAAACAACTGGGTTACAAGAGCATACTGCCACAAGGTATGAGAATTTATCATCCTAGTATGTAAGCTTGGATTAAGGTAGAAGCTAATTGACTCAACTTTTTTGGGCTTCCCTTCTCCTTAAAACCAGAAGCTCCTTCAATTAGCTTCTATAGAAGATTATTTTGGGTTTTTGTTTTGAAAGTTACCTTTTTTAATGCTTTTTTATAGCCTGACTTTTCCTTTTAATAAAGGGAAGAGAAATCCAGAAAACTCTAAGCCAAATGCTACCTAACTTGGTAGATCACTAGAAATGGTTTCGCTGTTTTTGTTGATAAATTTGTCATGGAGTTCTTTCATCATAAAACAACTAAACGAAACAAAACAAAAAGGGACTTAATTATTTATGATTTATATTCAGGTTCTTCGTCTCTCAGCTGCTACTCAGGATTTACCAAATTCTGTAATTTGCAATGTTCATGGTGTGAATCCCAAATTCTTGAAAATTGGAGAAAAGATTGCTGCAGACAGGGAGCTAGGGCAGAAAGCCTTTACAAAAGGGGCGTATTTCTTGGGAAAGATGGTGTGGGCAAAGGGATATAAGGAGTTGATAGATTTATTAGCAAAGCATAAGACTGACCTTGATGGCTTCAAGTTGGATGTATTTGGAAATGGAGAGGATGCTAATGAAGTTCAGAGTGCAGCCAGAAGGTTGGATTTGAATCTCAACTTTCAGAAAGGAAGAGATCATGCAGACGATTCTCTGCACGGGTAGGAACACTTTGAAAATTGAGCTTCAAATATATTAAGATATAAATTCACTACAATGGTCCCAACATTGTTGTGAAACATACCTAAATGAAATGGGGAAAGTAATTCATTAAGAGCCTATTTGGATGCAAGGCTATACGTGCTTATGAGAGCTTATCTACTGGAAAAAGTTCTATATTTCAAGTAGAAAAGCTCTCAAAAGTACTTATGACTTGTATCTAAATAGGCCCTAAGTTGCATCTATTGATACATGGAACTGAGTTATCTTTTAATCCCCCCTATCTTCATAAAGTGATTGAATCAATTGATTATGTGATTAGAAAATGTGATGTCCAAAGCTATTTTTTTATACATGCATAAATTCATATTCACCTACACATGATTCTTTCTCATGCTTTACATACCCAGACTCAATCTGGAACTTGTTTTGATTAAATTTGGTTCTTGTTTTGACACACTTTATCTTTATTGTAGGTACAAAGTCTTTATAAATCCTAGCATTAGCGATGTGCTATGCACAGCTACAGCTGAGGCACTTGCCATGGGAAAATTTGTAGTTTGTGCTGATCATCCATCAAATGAGTTCTTCAGGTCATTTCCCAACTGTTTGACTTACAGGACATCCGAAGATTTTGTGGCAAAAGTAAAAGAAGCTTTAGAAAATGAGCCTTATCCTCTAACACCTGAGCAAAGATATCAACTTTCTTGGGAGGCTGCTACTCAAAGATTTATGGAATATTCCGAGCTTGACAGAATCCTGAACAAGGAAAATAATGGCGAAAAGTCAAGTGTAGATAAGGGAAAGCTCATTGCTAAGTCAGAATCAATGCCTAATCTGACAGAACTAGTAGATGGAGGCTTAGCATTTGCTCACTATTGTCTCACTGGGAATGAATTTCTGAGATTATGTACAGGAGCAATACCTGGGACACGTGACTATGATAAGCAGCACTGTAAAGACCTTCATCTCTTGCCTCCACAGGTAGAAAATCCTATCTATGGCTGGTGAATGGATTGACTAGTTTGAATGTTTGAAGGAAAAAACTTGTCACACCAGATTATGACAAGCAGTACTGTAAAGCCATCATCTAAATGCCTGTATGTAGAAAAATTTATGGATGGCTGGTGAATAGATTTAGTGGTGTGAGTTGGTAGTTTGTTTTACAGTTGCTTGTGTTAGGTGCCTGCTAGTTTTCAATCCTTAAATTTTGTAGTTCTTTTTGTTTTTGTAAGTGATGTAGTTCAATATTACCAAAACACTTGTAGAAAGCTAATGCCTAATGTAAAGTAACAACGTTCTCCCACGTAACTTGTGAGAATAAGCTGTAATGAATTTGCATCGGTTTAACATGAAATAAATTGTTCCGTTATGATAACCTTCAAGAGCACAAGTCAAAATGATTGGAGAAATCGCCGTCCATGATTTAGAATGTTTGTAACTGGACAGAATAACGTCACTTATCAGAAAATTGATAGGACTTCATGGGGGTCGTCCACTCTGCACAGGGAAATATTTGGTAATTTTTTAGGTGACTAAATGATTAATTTGATGTTTTATCAATTTTTTTAGATTGATTTTTTATATTTTAAAAAGTTCATTTTAATTTTTTATTTTTTTTAAATTGATTCAAATTATCCTTCAATTTGATTAAAATTAACATTCTTAATAATATTTAGATACTGGTAGTAGCTAAAAATCATCACAAAACATGTTATTCATTCTTCATATTTAACACCGGCATCTTCCATTATTGCCATTTTCACCCACAAATTCAAAAAGGCAAAAAAATGAAGAAAACAAGATGATGGAGCCAACAATGCCAGAAGAGGATGCGTGTGGAAAGACATTTTTTCTTTGCTTCTCCTTGTTTATCTTTCTCCTTTTCTAGTCTTCCCACCACCGTTTCTTTCATTTTCACCCTTTCCACTTTCAGACCCTCTCTCCCAGCCTCTCCTCCACCTTATCTCTCCTCTACGGGTGGCAATGTGGGTCTTAGCCTGACGGCTGGCCTGCCAAAAATAATGGACTGGACTAGGTAACTCAACCCGCTTGTCTACATTGGCCGTCTCGCCAAACCAATGACGGAGTGGGATGGATTGATCCGTCAGCCCGTCATACATACACACACATATATATAACATATATATATACTAATAAGTATTTAGACTTTGGGTTGTCATTTTATATTTTTAAAAAAGTTTATAGTGTTCAAAATCAAAATATATATTTGTTATTATTATTATTATATTATTTTATAAATTCAATTTCTCCAATACTTTTAGAACAATTGATATATTTTATATTTTCTAACTAAATTTGTTCATTCTGATTTATTTGGATGGACTGACCAAAATGGGTAGGGCAAACCAGCTTTAACACCTCTACTCTCCTCTACTCTTCCACAACCAACTCCATTCATGACCCTTTTCAACCTACCACACCCAACAACACCACGAACTAGAGTGCATCTATCCTCCCCACGCCAGTTCCCACCACCCCCAATTTGTTATCTTGTGGTATTTTTAATTAATATTTAGAATTAGAAGAATCTGTCTAGGATTGTGTTGTTTGATTTTGAATTTATTTTGTGAATGATTTCGAATTTGGTGACTCCCAATTTGATTTCAAAAGGGGATTAGGGTGTGAAAGATGATACTGTTGTCATTCTTATTTTAGCAACTAGAATCTGAATATTATTAATGATGTTAGCTATAATTGATAGAATGACTAATTTGAATTAATTTTAAAAAATAAAAACTGAAATAAACATTTTAAAAAATAAAAGATAAAATTGAACAAATAAAATAAGATAAGGATCAAATTGATCATTTAGGCTTTTTAGTTTAGTAGTGAGAACTGAGAAGGAGGGAGAAATGAATGAATAAATGGGAAAAAAAGCGTTGAAGGATGACATTTTCAACTCCATATTCCACTCCACTTGTTTAGGGGAACTAGGCATGAAACATCACACTTAATTTGGAATGGGGCAACAAAAGTCAGGTGCTAATCATACTTTAGACTAATTAATGGGTAGCGTGGGGATATGTTTTGGGTTAATTCTATAAAATTTGGTAAGTGATTTATAATTCACTGTAAATTTTCGACACGGTTGGTAGTTTTTTTTTTTTGTTTTTTTTATCATTCTTTTCTCAGTTTATTCTTTATTTTAGCACCAACCTTTTTCTTTTAGCTGACCCACTTTTTTGACCAGCAACATATTGTATTGAGTCCCAATGTAAGTTGACATCTTTTATTATAAACCACAGAAAGTCTTGACCAATGTATGCCACAAAAAAAGACTTCGTTTTTGCTGGTGCAGAAGTAGTAGAAGTTATATTGCCAACATTCTCATATTAATTTCACGCTCAGCTTTACATACATAGCGTGCGGTGCACTTTGCTGTCATTAGGTAATTAATAACCGTTTCATTTGATAGTGCAAGTTGACATATAGGCATGTGATTCCCATTGATCAAGTCAAACCCTCCTACTATGAATTAGGTTTCAAGATAACCCTCACCCTGTGGTAAGGCACTGGAATTGGGATTAATCTCATTTAGCCCATACTTACCTCTGATATCCTGTACCATCGATCAGGTATGTCGTGCGATTGTGCCCAAATGCATGTCTACTTTTACTATCGGGAAACAAATTTAGATGGGATCTAAAAGTTGATAGGAAATAAGAGATACCAGATGCATGTTTGGTACCCTTCAAATCTTTTACTTGTTACAGAAGTTGCATGTATGTGCTTGATAATCAAGGGCTTGTATGGTGATAAGTGGGTTATACAAAGTATATAGAAATATAGGGTTCTTCTGCTAATTAATCCTATAGTGTTATGCATGTTAGTTATACAGAATAATCCTTAAATTCCTGCAATAAAATTCCAGAAGTACCTTTTGTTGATTATTGTAAGAAACTTGATTCTTCATTATACAGACATCCTGCAAACTAGAAAAGTTTTGAAAAAGATATGTTTTTAGTTCATACTTCCGATTAAATAAAGTTAAGGTCTCTATACTTTCATATCAATAAACTGGGTCCTTAAAATTTAAAAAAATATGTAAATTTAATCTCTTTTCTCTAAGAGTTCATCGTGTTTTTTGAAGTTATATAAGAGTGACTAAATCCATATGTTTCTTAAAATTTGATAATAGATTTTTTTTAATATGAATGTATAAAGACCTTGATCATGTTTTACCGAAGATATAAGGACTAAAATTACATTTTCCTTTAAAGTTTTTATTGTAGCCATTTTCATTTACAATAAAGCAACTGATAGATTCTTGCATCTAATAACTTGTTTTATGTAGCTTTTTTCATTTACAATCAAGCAACCGATAGATTCATATATCTAATAACCTGTTTTTTAAAGTTAGAAAGGGTTAATGTTTCTTAAAAATTGAGGACTAAATTTATCAACATGAAGATATAGAAATTATGATAATGTTTGACTGAAAGTACATAGAGACTAAAATCACATTTTTCTATAAAAAAATCAAGCAAAGTCGAGCATCTATTATTTAGACACTTCTGATAAATTCATGCATCTAATATTTTCTTATACTTATATTTGTCCACGTTATTTTTTAAGATCCAAGTGATTCAGTAGCAGAGGTGCAGCTTTCTAGATATGGCTTGAGCTTGAGCTCTTGGATTATTATAATACCCACGCACTGCTTGTCCATGTTATTGGAAGACAGAGCACAGAAGTAACTCTAGTACAGCTTTTTTGTCTTTTTACCTTTGTCTTAGTGTGCACTTTCTAAGTAGTAAAATATAAGAATTCAATGCATGTTTAACTCTGTTTACCTTTTACTAATTAGGATTATTATACAAACTGCTTTTTATTCTATTTATTGGGATTGATAGATCGCAATTGTGTTTACCATGTTTCAAAATTCTCTTTCACTTTGGATTAATATTAAATCCTCGCTCTGAGTACTCACCGTTACTTTAAATACGGTATATCGTTAATTAATATCTGCCCGTACGCATTTCATTTCTTAAAAGTCATTTGCAGTTGAAGGGAAAAAATATTGACAGTGTTATGTTTAAGCAGCAAAGTTTAGTGGTGATTTCACATATGTTCAAAGTGGGATTAAAAGTCCTGAAAATCGAGAATTTAATATTCAATTTTTTTAAACAATGATGATTAGGAAATTTGAATTTAAGATCTCGTGTAAATTATTCAAACTCTCACTATCAAATCAATTCCAGTGGGTAATTTTGAACCATGAAGAAATTGAAATAGAAAAACACAGAATAACACACATATATGCCATTAACTAATGGTAAGTGAAGAGTTTCACACTTTCATGTCACTAGTATCGTACTATATAAAGACTCCCCCCTCCCTTTTTCTGTCTCTTTGTGTTTCCCAAGAGGTATATTCAGATGGATACTCTGTCACGAACTTTAGTTTCCAATGCTTTGGCTGTATGATCCTTTATTCTCACGGAATGAAGCATGCATCTTTCCGTACCCTATATATGGAAAACATTATATTTGCCCAAGCCTCAAGGAAACCTCAATCTTTTTTATAAATTAAAATAAACTTATGTAGTTACTCTAAAATCTAAAGTATAATATAGTAAGTTGATTTTCTTTAAGAAGAAAATTCATTTATCCTCATTTTTCTCTCCTATAAACGTAAACTAGACCTTTGTATTTATGTATGTTATTTGCATTTTTTGGTTTTTTTATTAAGTGCAGTTGAAAAGTTGAATGAATATTAGATGCACATGCTATATTGCCTTGCACATGCTATAATTTGTTTCTCAAAGAAAGAATATTAATTTATAATATTGGTATACTGTTTTTATCAGTTGTTCGAGCCCAAGGAAAGGAACAAAGCATCTATCCTAAAAACCTAAACTTTTAAGTGACAATTTAATTATAGATTTATTTTTCAACACACGAGAGTAAACATAATAGATCAAAAAACAAAGTTTTAATACTTCAATACGATTCAAACATAACACCTCAAATTTAATTATTAATTTAAGTCATAAATATAAGGCAATATTACTCCATGTGTTTGGTGTAGCCAGGTCGCTCGTGTCAATTATAGAAAGACTAGTTTGTTGATAAGGGGTAAAAATCTCTCATGTTTAAGATACGATAAGCTACTTCTCGTTTATTGCTTGCACAACTTGTTATCTTAAAAAGGCTACTTCCGTAAGGTCAAAGAAAACACTGTTCTGTGTATACATAAACATGCTAAGTTAAATTCAACGTAATCAGTAATATGGTAAATTTAATGTTTATAAGTTTCTCTAGAAGCACTTTTAGAAAAAGAAAGTAAAAAGAAAAAAATGAAATGAGTTTCTTCATAAATTAAAATGAATTTTTCATTAACTAGTTTGTAGATGTAATCTAATCTTTTCGAGAAGTTATATTGATAAACTTTTAAAAATTAGTTAATAGAGAACTTATTTTTACTTATAGAAAATCTCATTTCATTTTTTTCTTTTTATTTTCTTCTTTTATAAATATTTCTAAAGAAACTTATCCAAACATACCCTTAATAACTTATCGGAACTAAGATTCTTAGAAGCAAAAAGGTAGGGGTTAACTTTATTTACTTTATGCTCTATCTAGTCGCTTAAATACCAAAATCTTTGTATATTAGAAGTTGACTACGGGTCTTGTAGAAATATTTTTGAAATAAAATGATTCTAGTATAATTAATTTTAAGAAATTTTTTGGTTTAAGAAAATTGATTTGTACGTGTTTGGATACGATTTTAAAAATTAGTTAGTTTGATTTTGTTTAGTTGGTAAAGTTAAATTATTTTTGGAGTGTAAATAAATTAAATGTGATTTGTGGATTTCATGTCTAGAATCAATTCTTCCTATATATATAATAAATAAATAAATTACTTCTCTCAAAATCAATAATCAATTTGAATTAATATACATGCATGGTGACCAAAATCTGTCTATACTATATAAAAAAAGGGAAAAATGTTTTTGAAAAGGAAATTTACATTTGCCATCTTTACTCTTTAGGAGTTCTACAAATTAAATTCATTTTTAAAAAATTAAATTAATTTCTAATAACTATGAAAATCTACGTGTAACATTAATTGATTTGATTGAAATATTTTAAAAATAATCCATGTTATCATTATATAAATCAATTGACATAAAATCAAGTAATTGATTAATATCTTGATATTAAAGTTGAATAGTTGGATGATATTTGAGTTCAATTCTTAACATAAATAATTTTTTTTTATCAAACTTTACTTATTTCTTAGTCAAATTCAAATTACTCATAGTTCAATCCTTTCCCTCCTATGAACTAGAGAGTTAAGACAAAAACAATAATTCACACAAGGAGAAATTAAATGACATGAATTTTAGTATCAAATTAAACTACAATATGAAAAATACAATCTATAATATATATTTTCATAATATAATATAATTTTATAGCATTGTTCTCATTATATTTTGTGCATAACATAAATATCTTGAATTTATATTTTATTTTAAACATATATACTTAAAAAAATCATTTCATACAAATATTTAGTTTTAATTTTTTATTGTGGTTAAGAACTCTAACATTAGATTGCTTGAAATATTATTTCATAATAATTATTTAAATTAATACTTATCTAACACATCATTATTTTTTAAAATCAAGATCTATCAAATATATAATTAACTATATATCTATAATAATAAAAAATAATTAATAATTAAAAAATTATACTTTAATCATTAATAATTTCTAATACAATATTAAGAAAATATTTATAAAAGATATTCAACTCTATTAATATCACATAATACAATAGAGAGTCAGATTAATAAAATTCAGCATTGTACGAAAAGTTTGATGATGCGTGGGATGCAACGATTTTTGCGTCTGATTCAACTCATGTTAATCATCATAGTTAAATCGAATAATATTTAAACTCTAAATTTCGCTGTTTCATGATTTATTCGTTTAATTTTGGTTCGGTCTAACTTAGTTTTTTCTTTAAACATTGCTTGAAAGAGAATAATTATACCTTTGTTTCGAAACTTGGATACTTCATTTGAGATAAGTTTTAATTATTCAAAATTTCATTTTGTGATACCCAATTTAGCCAAACATCATTCTTTTCAATGCCGAAATGAATGTTTTTAATCGTAATGTAATTAACAAATTTTAATGTATTATTATTCATTTTTAGATAAATTATTAAAAAAATCACTTGTCAAATATTACTAATCATCATAAAATTATTTTATGTCAACTAATTTATCTTGTATATCAATTAAACTCAAAATAAAATGATATTCTATTTTTATATTTTGTTTTACAAATTTTAGCAACCCTTTTTTTCTTTTCAATTACCTCATTCATTTTATGACAAACTTCTTCTCTTCATATGTCTTTCATGGTTATTGAAAAATTGTAAGATGTTATTATACAAAAATAAATTCACAAATAAAATATTTGAACAATTATTCCGTACTCGTCCTTTGGGGGCTAAACTCCATTGCGTTCATAGGGGACCCCCCTTTTACCCTTTATTTTCCCCCCTTTTATTTTGATAAAGTGTATTTTGGCTTTCAAATTAAATTAATCTTAATTTGTCGTGAAATACTTAAGGTCCTATGTTTACTAGCCATCTAGCAATTTGCTTTTAGAGTTCCACGTTCTAGGCATCAACGTAGCTAGGCACCCATAATGGCTATGTCAATTTTGTTTCAACTTCACTAACAATTTGTGGCTCACCATGAATTTTAATTTTATCAAAAAGCAGAATACAGTAGGCATAGAAAGGAGGCAAAGCACCAAGTGTGGTTGAGAGCATAGCTATAGTTTATCATTTAGTAAATAAAATGACAGCTAGCATAACCTGTCACAGTAGAACGTACAGAAGAGAAAACGTTGAACTTTTTAATTATAAAATTAGCAGTGCTAAACATCAAGCTAGAACCAATGATCTCAACTACTAGGTTGACACCAAAAATCCTAACCATCATATGCAGTACCGCCAAATCTTATTAAGAACTGAAAAGAGGGTTAAAAAAACGAACAACATCAAACGTGGGGGGCTAAATCTAAACCAAACCCACGATCAACAGAAACGCAAAGAAGAAATTAAATTAAGGTAAGAATATTAAAAATCTTCTAACCTTAATCTAAATACTCTACATTACAAGAGTAAAATTACATCGGAGACTATTTAACTCAATATAAGGAATAAGAATGTTGAGTCATGACAAATAACTAGTCTCAAGTAATTGACAGTGACAACTATTTACAAATGTTCGGGGGGTTTTGTTGGTGGTGCTTTTTCTTTCTCTGCAGAGTCTGTAGTTATCTCTGGGATCGTAATTTCAACATGGTCGACGGTGTTATCAATATCCACAACAGGTTTTATGATACCTCGATGAAGAAGGGGTGGCTTCTCTGGTGAGACATTGGATTCTACAACACTCTTGAAGTGGGCTAAGTGAGAAAGCTCAGAAACAGACTCATATATTTTCTCCACTGACTTGGTGATTTCTTCGAGTATTGATGCAACTGTGGCAACTGGGATTATGGCGAGGAGATCAGTATCTTCCAACGAAACGATTTCAAGGGCAACTTTGAGGTTTTCAATTGCAGTTTTTGAATTTTCTACGTGGACTTTGGCAGCTGATGGGTGTGTCATTTTTTTTATTGATGAAGATATTGCCTTTAATGCCTTGTTGGACTCTGAGGTCATCTTTGTGCATGGTGCCTGAACTTTACACTTGAATTCCAAAGATACCTGTAGTAACCAAAATGCATGCATATTAGCTTCAAACTCATAAAGCAAATTTTTTTTTTTTTTTTTTTGGTTTTAGAGTATTCTCACAAGTGTATGTATATTAATTACAGCTAAAAGTTTGTTTAAAATTGTTTTCTTTTTAGAAGATGTTGTTTTCCTTGGTTACTTTCAAGCTAAAATTGTTTTGATAATAGAGATTGAAGTGAAGGTCTCAAATATTTCACGTAGAAAGAATGATCATCGATGTATTACTTGGATTTCCGGGTTGAGGTAGTTGTTAAGGGTTTCAATCTTGTAAGCACATTCCCGAGTAAGTGCTCCAATCTTCAAGTATTGCTTCCAAGGATGACGAAGACGAAAACGGCCATGTCCTGGTTCCCACCTTGCCAAATTTGCCTGTGCAATATTATATAACGTTAATATTTGATCAATCTAGCAAATGAAAAATGTTGAATAATATCTCAGAAGTAAGAAACAAAAAAGAACTTACCAAGGATTCTTCACTTGCTTTAGAATTAAGAACACTTTTATACCCTTCAAGAACTGACTTCTCACACTTTTTTGTATCCTCTGAGCAATGAAAATATTCGGTTTCGAATCCTGAAAATGGTACGAGTTATTTTAGATATATTAACACCAATGCATCACAAAAAGAAGCATGTAAACTAATTAATGATGCGTCAAATATTTATACTACCTTCTAGATAATTTGCCAACTTTTCAATATTGGAAGCCACCAACTTGTGAAGGTCTTCACCTGCCCATACTGGACAAATGAAAATGGAGATGACCATGCAAGCTGCTGCTCCTATTAAAATTGTTGAAAGTCTCTGATGAGCAAGCTCGAAGAGTTCTTCCACTCTATAACCCGAGACAGCGACCAAACAAAATGTCAATATAAATACCACAATCCCATAGTCATATCTTTGCTTGATCTTTGGAAAAAATCTGAAAAAAGTAGCCCCTGCGGCTGCAAAACACAAAACACAAACCATTTAGCACATTGTTTAAGAAGCAAATGTTAACTTTGTTTACTTTTACAATAATTATATCAAAAATCATATTAACTATGATTTTTTATTGAATAACAGTTTAAAATCATTAATACATCATCATTAAACTTATTGCATATATATATATATATATATATACCTAAACTGAAGACAAGGATTCCAAGGACAATAGGTTCTGCTCTTTCTCCAAAAGCAGTGGCTAAGTGTTGCCCTCCAACCCCTAAAGCACCAGCTAATAATGTAGCAAATCCTCTATTTAAACCTTTGCTGAGGGTTGCACCTGGTTAATTATTAGGAACAAAGCATTAATTAATCTTTAAGTACTCTTCAGACTTTGGTCTTTAATTATATAATAAGGAGCAATGTGTATATGATGTCTGAAACTTACCTACACTGAATTCAAACACTACCACCACTGTCAGAATAGCCCACATTCCCGCAACTCCGAAGCCATCATAAAGAGGCCTCGAGTAGTAAACCAAGGACACCAATGTGAGAGCAATTGCCACTTTAAATGAGTGAATTACTCGTCTGGGGTCATCTTTTCCAATCTTTGTTATGCTTCTTGCGAAGTTGATAACCTTGGACTTGAAGTTTCTAGGCATAGCCACGAGGCAGTTCCCCAAATGAGAAAAAAATCCACCCTTGTTTGCTTGCGTTGTTGACTCAATATCCATGATTAGATGTGGAGTTGAGAACAAACCTTACCAAAAATGTACTGTGATATAGCAAGTTCTAGAAGGAAGGAAGAAAAAAAAATAACAACTATGCAAGCTGTGAGAAGCTTGGGAAAAAATGACTTCAAGACTGATATTTATAGGAACAGAAGTATCTTTCAGCAAAGATTATTTTAAGTCAGATATACATGAGTTGCTGTACATGTCCTTTTGCTGAAACAGAAAGACTGTTTCTCTTTGAGAAAAAAAGTACTTTGTCAAGGCACTATATGTTATTATGATTAAATACAAAATGCCCATAACTCTAAAAGTATGTACTTTTAGGAATTCATTTCACTCACCAAAATAATGTACCAAGACATACATAGACAGGGAATGTTAGGACTAATGCTTCCAGCTATGAATAGTTTAGTCCCCGGCCCGAAGCAGATTAAACAAAGTTAATTACAAGTACTTCTGCATAAGAAAGATAGAATATGGTAGTAATTCAGTAAGACAAGTAACTGGTACATATACTTTAGTCAGAGTCAGCCATTGAATCGCTGTATCCCACCTCCTTTTATTTTATTTTATTTGGTAAATTGTATTTACCTTTTTTAAATGTTTGTCTAAATAAATTTCAGTTCTAACTAAGGGAATCAAATTATTTCCAAAAATTATTCTAAAAAATTTATTAAATAAAAATTGTGTACCCCATTATTCTGAGACTCGACGCTATGCGTAGGTAAGAGGAATGAATATTATACGCAGTCTTATCTTTATATATGTAAATAGACTCTTTCTGGATTCGAATCCATTATCAATAAAACACCAAAACACAACTTTATCGTTGTGTCAAGATTCGTCCTAAAAAAAATAAAAAATTATCATTAACTAAATAGATTTTACTTATATTTAAGAATCATGATTTTGAAGAATCATAATTTTTGACTATGAAAAAACTTTTCCCAAAAAAATGCTGCCTAAAAGAATCATTTGCCAGATCAGAGTTTTTACCAAAAAATCAGTCAACTAGAGAACCTTTTTCTTTTGAAAAGAAAACCCTTTTAACGTTAAAGTTAGATTTTCTATTCATTCTCATAGTTTATATGTAAACTTTTAATGGCGTGAATCTAATTTTATAATTATATACCTTTTAACTAAAAGAAATGCGCGGGTAATAAATTGTTTAACGAAATATGTGTTGTTAGAAATTTTACTTTTTACTAAATGTAATCATATGATGTTGAAGTTAGTTCGACTATTTTGTACAGAAATATTTTATATAAAGGACGTCGGAGTATTCCTTATATTCTTATTTATATATTTCTTATATTCTAAAAAATGTGTGAGATTAATTTCTTTATTTTTTAACTTATAAATTATTTGAAATACATGCATGGATCGGGAGGCTAAATACCCAAAGTGTTAGTAATATAAACAGAAAATGGTTTATAACACTTTTATTACTTAGTTGACTTAATGTTTAACTAAAGGGTATTTCAAAAATAAAATAAAAGAGTGACAATGAATGAATAAACAAATAGATAAGATCATGTTCGAGGGTTACTCGGAAGTGCACAACAGAAGGTAGGTTTAATTTGAAGGATTGTAGCTTCGAAAGAGTACTTGTCGTGGTAAAGCTTGTGGTATAGATTGTTACAAATTAGGAAAAGGATATTCATGTATTTACATTTATTTTTCTGTAATACACTTTTGTTTTTCATTTGTCTCTCTTTTTACTTTCCTATTACATTTTGTTTTTACAAGGCAAATGAAGATAAAGTAAAAAAGAGCACAAAGAGTGTTATAACCTATATACAGAACACAACCTTCAAGGACTCCCTGATAAATCGGCCAAAAAGGCTTCTAATTAATAGGATTGATACACTAATCAAATATAATTGTACTTATATGACTGAAAACCCCTCGATCATATATTAGAAAGACTCTCAAACATAGAGTCAAATAGATGTCGGCCCTTTGAAAACATAACTATCCCAACAAAGGTTGAAGAATCTAGTTTATCCTATTAACATTATCAAGCTGTTATCACTAGGTAATTTCAAATTAATATCCTCTTAATTAAAAGGTAAGGTCCAATTGTTCATTTTTCATTTGTAGCTCTCATTTGTCAGGTATATTATCAAGAACATCGAAGTAGCACAACAGACACTAAAAAAAGAATTAAGTATAACAAGAAAGAAAATTGTCATAATATATATCTCCGGGTCTGTTTGGATGTTAGTTTCTCTAGAAGCACTTCTAAAAGAGAAAAGTAAAGAGAAAAAAAATGAAATGAGCTTTTCCATAAGTAAAAATAAGCTCTTCATTAGCTAATTTGTAGATGTCATCTCATCTTTTAGAAAAGCTACATTGATGAACTTCTACAAATTAACTAATGAAGAGCTTATTTTTACTTATGGAGAAGTTCATCTCATCTTTTTGCTCTTATTTTCTTCTTCTAGAAGTACTTCTAGAGAAGCTTACCCAAACAGACCTCCATACATGTATTATGTATATAAACATATATTGTTAGTGAAAAAAGTTTGAGTATGTGAACTAATAAAAAATCATCTTCACATTACTTTTAAGTTAATTATTATAAAAATAAATAAATTTACAATAGATACATTATTAACTTTTTGTAATTGAAAATAATACTATAAAGATATTTTATTTGAAGCTTATGAATAACCCACACATACAGAGCAGATTTCATTTTCTTATTAAATCTGCAATGGTTTTCTCTCTGGTGTACCTTCCCACCCGGGGGAAATACGTACCTACAGAAGCCAGATTTCATTCATATCAATTAAATATGTGCAGTTTGATTAGAAAGTGGGAAAATGACGAAGCATGCATAAGTCGGCCATTAAAGTGGATACTAAAAACAATGAAAACCCCCCTTACAAAATTGGACCAACCGTAGGGCTTAAAAAGGGAACGACGAAATATATATTGTTTTCCTTAAAGGAAAGCAAAAGAAAACAAAATAGTGTTCCGATCGAAATTTCTAGCAGTGATTAACTTCGTTCTAGCAGCCACATGTTGATCAATTAACTGCTTTATAAGCAGACTTTTAAGTTCATTCTGACACGAGGATTTCGTGCCTATATATAATTAAACGCAAATGCTCCACCGAAGAATTTAGTTACAATTACACATTTTGAATTTTTAATAGAAACATATCTTAGCAATCAGTTCATGATCACATGAAATGATAATCGCAAGATTAGCCTCATCTCCAAACAAAAATAAAGAACCTACTAATTAAAAATTATGCTCCACATCCATGACCCAACAATAGTTAGTGTATTCCTGCTGATAAAAGGAAATTAAACGAGACAAAGAAAAAGGATAAGGCAAAAACATGTTTGCATCAGCATTTTCGAATCTCCAAATAATGCCAAGTAAAGTGAATTTAGCATCATTCTATTTTTTTGTCATAGCCAATAGAAAGAAAGATAATAAGCACAAGGGAATAAAGCAATTAAAAAAAATGAAAAGTGAATATAAGTGCAACAAGTTATTAAATATTTAATAATGACCCCACACACTATCTCTTTGCATTTTGAACTTAATAACATAAAGAAAAGAACTTTCAGTTATCTTTTCTATACTGGGAATCATTTTCCAATTTCTTGACTTGATTATCCGACTAAGCCGATGATATAATTATTTAATTTAGCCATGTGTATTGAATCAGTTGCAGTGTCAGCAGTCACTAGTATGAATAGGATCTGACTCACTCCTATTTTTTCACTAAATTTTCCTTTTAAATGTGAATGTTCCTAATATTTTAATGTTATACTCCTTACTAGGTTTGGAAAATGAAAATGACCAACAAATCTCATGTGAGTAGGGTTATTTCATGTTGAAGAATTTTCCATGTTAATCATCCAAGCATTACAAGCTAATATTGGTCTTTTCAGCTTTAAATCATTTAACTCAAGTTTTTGGCATCAGTAAAGTGTAACCTTAACTATATACGGTTAGAGGGGGAATCTTCCGAAACGGAAACAGCAAGTTAGAAATTAGTGCAGTATTGTGGCGTCCCAAATTCGATTTAATTTCAGTCTTAGCGTTGCTTTCTTTCTTTTCAAATAAATACACTTCACTTTTATCCATATAGTTATAGGAATCACTGAATGACCTGAAACTAACATACAAATGGAAAATTCTTATTGATTTTATTTATTTTGATTTTAACTGGTAAACAAGGCAGGTATATATACTTGGAATGTTCCTCAAGACTTTGTCCAGCAGAAGAGAGAAATAAATATGAAATAAATGGGGCCCACTGGAGAATATCCAAGTTCTCTGCATCATAAACTGCACTGATTTTAGCATGGTCACTGCACTAGTAAAACAAGTAGCAGTGGAAAACATTAAATTTATTACTTTAAAGTATAATCACAATATGATAGACGTGATAAACTCTCAATTGTATATGTTTTAATGTATAGCACTCTTAAGAATATTTAAAATTAAGTTTTTATATTTGCACACATTTTTTCTATCCTAAAACTTTACACTTTTTCTTTGGAACAAAAGAAAGAAAGAGGGAAAAACACATTTTTCATCACCTATAAACTGATAACTTATTTATTGTATCACAAGAAGTGTAAACTTTATATATATATATATATATATATAATATTTATGAGTAACTGATAATTAACTTATATCAAAATAAAATAATAAAATAATATGTTTATACACACACGCACATCAAAAGAATATGTTTATAATAATGACTAGTGGACATTTATTTTAAAGCTCTACGCACATATTAGCAATCATTTAAAATTTAAATTTGTTTTCCTCTCAAGCAATTCTTTGAAAAAGCAAATGAAAAGACACATATTGATAGACAGGTATACGTCATAATGAGATATTAGATACTCAATCAATGAGATTACTCCTATCCCCAGTCTAAAAAAATGTGAAAGCGCCTCTATATATAAACATTGCGTTTCGAGGTGTGAAGTGAGAGATAGGAGATATAAGAATAATGGATACTCTTGTATATATGTGTATCAGGATGTGTTAAATAATGAAAATATGAATCAATTAATTGTAGGTTATCTTATCAAATTTGTTTTATTAATTCTATGTGGATAGGGTTCCAAATATGTAAATGGAAAATGATCATTACACACTCATACCTAACGAGAGTTAAGAAGAAAAGAAAAGAAAGATAAATAATAATAAAAATATGAAAGGAAATATGATATAGTATAATAAAAAGAGAGAGAAAAACGAGATGAAAAATAGCTATTAGCCTCCACTGGTTGTTCCTGAATTCTCATTCTGTATGTCATGTTGGTAATGGGTACATGGTCAACCACGTATACGTACGCTGAAGAAACTGGGAATTAATTTTCGAATATTAATGTGCACATAAGTTCTCTGCACTTCTGCGCCTCGCTTTCTTGGAAATGATACAGAACTAAATTGCAAGAGGCTTATCAAATGAAGCCTCTGGTCATAACTCATAATGCATTAGGGTTTATGCTAAAAGTGATTGACTATGTCAATGTACTAAGTTAATAGTCAAATTAATAAAGAGCCGTTTAGATAAACAATTTAATTAAATTTTTATACAAGAAATTCTTAACATGTAAGAGTTTATGCTAAAAGTGTTTACAATTTAATAAGTTATTTGTATTTGGATACAATGTTGAAAAATACTTATATAATTTTATAGTATTTGAATACATTATTACGTAAGTACTTGAAAATATTTCATCATTTTATATATTGAAAATTTAAGAATAAAAATATAATTAAAAATAAAAAGTAACAAAAAAATTTAAAAATAACATTCTATAAACAACATTAGCAAATAAGTACTGGTCATTGTTTAAGTATTTTTAGTTTGCAAAAAACAAAAAACTAAGAATAATAAATTTATAAATTATAAATCAATCATTTATTTTAGAGGAAAAATTATAAATCAATCGAGAAATTACTTCCATGTATATTATTGTAAAACTACGGTTTCAACAAATATATGGATTATGCACGAGAAAAGAGTATCAAAGATTTTTAATGCTGCATTCGTTACCTAAATTTAAAGTGATAATTTTTTTTATAAGATTTAATTAATAATGTCTTTTGCATAAATATTTATAAATTAAAATACACATAATTAAAAAATCAATGATTCATTTTAGTTGTTTGATGATTTGAATCATCTTAATTAGTGTTTGAAATAGGTTAATTCTTATAAATAATGATGAATAATAGGAATTGAGACTCTTCTTTTGGTGAGATTTAAAAGACTTTGGTAGCATGTCACATGTAATGTTTATAGATAAATTTTTTCATATTTTTATTTTAAAATTGTCTTATTATTTTTTATGAAAATCTTTGATTTTGTTATAATATTTTTTACACATCTTAACATGAAATAAAACTTTAAATGGACTAACGATCAAACATGTTTATACAAAGATCAGGCCTAGGCCTAAAAAGTATGCTCGTGATAACAGGTCCTGACTTAGGCTATAAAAAATATAAAATAGGTTAGGTCAGGCCTAGGTAGAATCCTGTCCAGCGTAATTCATTTTCATCCCAAATGTTGACAACACCAAGAGTGACCACTAGAGTGAACAATTAATTTGTTATGTCCAAGAATACTATGACCCCAATTATTTTGCACAAATGTGTTGCTTTGTTAGATGTAGGGGGGTTTATTAGAAGAGAATTATATGAGAGGGAGAAAGAGATCTCTCATGTGTTTGGTTGGCAATTTGGGGATATAAAAATGAAAAGGGGAGTGCATTAGAATAAAGGGGATGCTAAATAGCAATAGTCATTTTCTTTATTATTGCTCAAGAATGACGAAAATCCAATCAATAATTGGGCTAAAAATGAAGCCCACACGAGTTCTATGGTCTTTCTTTCTGGGGATACCTGTATCCTACACCTCCAAATCACCTTTGAAATTACTAAATCACCCTTAGTGAATAACACCCCAACCCTATCACCTACATCCTTCAAAAACCTACCCTAACACCTCATTCCCTGCAACAACAACACCTCCCACCAGCGATGGCGCATCTCCCTCTGGTGATTCCCACAACGGATTGAACCATCTCGCGAAGGTAGCACCTCCCATCAGCCTACAACCTACTTGTCGCCATTGAAGGTAAGTAAGTTCCTTTCGTCTCTTTTGGCATGAGATGGGGGTTGGGTTTTGGTTTTGATGGCGAGTTGGGTTATGGTAGGGAAGGTATACAGGTGTCCGAAATACGTGTTTCGGAACACCTATTCTGGAACACCCATTTTTTAGTAGTTATTTCAGAATGCCTCTTTTGGAATAGGTGTTCCAAAATGCCTATTCCATAACAAGTGTTCTAGAAGCCATTTAACTATTTTTCATAATGGTCATTTTGGAAGCAACAAGTGCACTCCGAAACAGGCTTTTCGAAATGGTTTTGCTTCTGGAAAAGGCATTTTGGAAAATGACTTTCTAGAGCGGTTATTCCAAAAGCAAAAAAAGTTGTTCTAGAAAGACTATTCTGGAAACATGTCCACAACGTGAATGGGAAGCGTTGAAAGGTAGCTGGCATGGAGAGTTGGAGAAGGAGAAAGACTTTTGCGCTAGAACCTTTGATGGCTGGGAGAAGAAGACTTTAGTTGGAGAAGAACGAGAAAGCAGGGTGCATTGTAGGAAGAAGAGACGAATGAATGGAAGGGTGCGCAGTTGCTGCGGGAGAAAGAAGAGGAAGAAGTGAAAGAAGATAGAAGGGGTAGGTTGGAGATTTTTTTAAAATGGGAGGTACAGGATACACATAGGATGATAGGAAGATGTTGGATTCTGGTCCTGTCTTTCTATCAATTTGGATTTCCTCCATTATGGAATAGAGAAGAAGATCATTTCCAAAGATAATTGATTGTAGGAAAAACTTCTATTTGCACCACTTTTTTTATTCTCTGTGTTATTGGTTTATTTTTCTAATTACTTTTTTATTTAAAAATACTCTTGATGGAAATTAGTTTCCATAGTGTAATTTTTTTATACATTACAGAAATTAGTTTCTACACATTACATTACGGAAAATAGTTTTTGTAATGTGTACAAAAAATATATTACAGAAACTAGTTTCTATAATGCAATTTTTTTTTATATGTTGTGATAAACTAATTCTAGGATTTGCGAAAAGCGAAGAAAATTAAAAATCAAGCTTAGTCATCTCAGTAATTGTTAGGTAAGACCAGTGGTCTATTAGGCCAACTATAAAGCCAGCAAGCCCCAAATTACGTTCTTCTAAAGAAAATAGGAGTACAGGCCCATGAGCTCATATGTCATCTGATTTGGATTCAAAATTTGTCTCTTGCTATTTACACTCCCTTTTCTGCTAAATACAACACATAATCCTCCTTTTTGCCTCTCAATTACCCATTATACATTTTTTCTTAAAGAAGTATGCCCTTTTTACTTTTCAAAAATATAATTTCGGAATTACATATATCTATTACAGAAATGTATCTCTGGAACTGTCCACAATTCTGGAAATACACTTCCAAAATAGTATACGTTATTTTGGAAAAACATTTTTGGTAATAACAAATTATACCTAACCCAAAGTAATTAAGAGTCATTGCAGCCTAAATCATTGATGTAGACTTATATTATAAAATGAATGAACAATGAAAGAAATCATCGTCAAAAGCCTTGCTTTCTAATTGAGGCGTATAATATAAGAAGTTAGTTATGAACGTACCTTGAAACGCAATGTTACATGAAGGAAAATGCAAATATTATATAATAATGATGAAAGTGCAGTATTATACAATAAATATATGGTGAAGATAGTTTAAAATTAGGGTTTAAAGAATAATAAAGATAAGATGAAAATAAGATTTTAGATAGAAATTAGAGAACACTAATAATATGATAAAAATTAGGTTAACAAACATGGATATAAGATATGTGTTTATAATCTTTTTTTATTTCTCGTCAATCTCTTAATTTTTAAGTGATATTTTATTGAAAAATATGTACCTACTCCAGAAGTATATCTTCAGAACTATGAATCATAGTTCTGGAGATACATTTTCAGAATAGGTATATGTAATTCTAAAAATACATTTTCGGAAAGCAAAATGGATATACTTCTTTGGGAAAAAGGGTATAATAGATAATTGAGAGGGTATGGGGATGTACCCAAGAAGAATGGGAATGTAAATAGATAGAGCCTACAATTTTTGAGAGAAAGATTTAGTTGTGGGCCTAACACTTTATAGTTTATTCCTCCATATAGATAAAGAAAAAAAAATATTGATATAATTTTTCTTTATATTTAATTAGATAGACAGTGTAAAGATTTTTATATTGTTGTAAAAAATATTTTTATATCAATTTTTGCAAATGATAAGCTTATTAATTTTTATAATAATATAAATTTTATTATATTATGTATGAAGAGAGAGGGAAGGAGGGTCAAATTAAACAAGTGTAACTTTAACAACTATTTTATTATTTTTATAATTTGATATACAATGTAATATTATTGATTTGATCATTGAATTATATCTACGTATTATCAAGATCGTCTGTCTCAATTTTTGTCAAAATTAAATAAGGTAATAAAAGGATCTATATTTTAGTATATTTTAAAATATTTATATTATGTCAATTTTAATTTATATGAACGAGACAACAAATAATTTTACATTAATATGAAACTTTACATATATAATATATGTGAAAGTAAATTTCAATTCAATAATTAGTTTTAAGAAAATATAATTTGATTTCTCCAAGCAAGCAGCCCCCAACCAGACAAGTCCTTCTTGTTATTTATTTCAAAAAGTCCTTCTTCACACTTCCAATTCCAAATATACGACAAGAATGACTCTGATGGTTCCTTAATTAGCTTGAATTTGAAACTGATAACTTGCATAAATGGTCGTCGATGTCCCTTTGGTTCCTTAATTAGCTTGAATTCTAAACTGATAACTTGCATAAATGGTCGTTGATGTCCCTTTACTATATATATATATATGCATCCAGAGAGTATAGTGTCTTAATTTTTTATTTTATTTTTTTTACAGAAACAGGATCAAGGAATTTCATTAATCATAATATGAAAGATACATGAGGGTATATGATAAAAATCTTTAAGACCAGATAGTGAGTTGAGCCATGGCAACTCTCACAGAGAGTGAGTTGTGGCATTGGCTTGTCTCTTCAACAAACCTAACCAAATAGGTAGGATTCTACACAAGAAGATTTTTACATTGAAAAATTATAGAGCCATTCTCTGTTGAAGAATTTGTATCAAAACTTTTGAGCCTATCTACAACCAACCTGCAGTCCAATTCAAAAATCACATTGGACATGCCCATATCCGAGAACCAACTGATAGCCTTGAAGAGCCTCATAGCTTCTCTTTCCAAGACCTCAAGCACAAGATACTGCCAATCAGTTTGGGCAACCACCATAGCCCTAAATTCATCTCTACAGACAAACCCCCAGTTCGTCGTGATAAAGTTTGGACAACGAGGAGTCCACTTGGGCGACACCGTTATGCCCGGTTGAGGGTCCATTTGAGCTTCGACACAATTGGCAGCAACCCACTCAGATAGAATCTACTTAGACCAGGTAGCAACTTGTTTGGAATTGGATTCTTTGTTTTCCCACAACTTGTCATTACGAGCCCTCCACAAACTCCAAATTGCCAAGATCAATTCGCTTTCAAGATCATAATCATTGATTTATAAGACACTATATCCGTGGAAATGACATTGTTGAGGAGTGTAGGAGATAGCTAACTACGGGCATCATTCCAGATCCGGTCAATGACATCAATATAGTTCTGATTCCTAAGTGTTGAGACCTATCTCGCTGTGTGATGTTGTCTACAAGATCCTTTCTAAAGCTATGGCGAATTGTCTCCGAAAAGTCATTAGCAAGTGTATTTTTTATGAGCAGTCCGCGTTTATTAAAGGGAGAAATATTCTGGACGATGCCCTTATAGCTAATGAGCTGATCCATCATATGAAGTGCAAAGTTAGAGGGAGGACTCGAGATATTGCTTTGAAGATCAACATCAACAAAGTGTTTGACCGCGTTGATTAGCAATTTTTGAAAGATATGATGATAAAGCTGGGATTTGCATATCAATGGGTTAGTTGGATTCTAATGTGTGTCAACTTGGTGAAATACTCAGTTGTTGTGAACCATGAGGTGGTCAGTCCAATCATCCCCGATAGAGGTTTAAGGCAGGGCAATTTGCTTTCGTCTTACCTTTACATTATTTGTGTAGAAGGGTTACCGTCTATGATCAATCGAGCAGAATTGAAAGGCGATATTCATGGTATTCAAGTTTGGAGGGGCGCTCCGGTGTTCTCTCACATTCTCTTCGCCGATGACTGTTTCCTCTTCTTCCGGGCTAACTTCTAAGAGTGTGATCATATCAAGAACATCCTTGGCTTGTATGAGAGAGCTTCTGGCCAAGCGCTGAATCTAAAGAAATCGGAGGCTTTCTTCAGTCGAAATGTTGTTAGTCAAACCAAGAGGAACGTTCTCCGGCCAACAGCTGGGGGTTAGTGAGGGTTTTATGCAGGGCAAGTATCTTGGGTTGCCTTCCCTTATTGGAAGCAATAAGAAGCAAGTTTTCAAAATTTTCAAAGATAGGCTTTGGAGGAAGCTGAATTCTTGGAGTAGGAAAGTCTTATCAGCCGCGGGTAGAGAAATTATGCTTAAATCCGTTGCTCAAGCAATACCTAACTATTGCATGAGTATTTATCTGTTTCCCCATTCCTTCAGTATGTGTAATCACATTGATTGAACACTAAATCAATGATTATAGATGTAGTTTAGTTTAGTTCAATTTTTTTTACTCCCTAATATTTTTAGTGCATAGTTAAGAACGCAATAAGGATTGGTAGCAAAGGGGAAACTGGGAAATGATGTTTTGTGTTTGGATCACAGTGGAGTGTGAAGACATGTAGGATACCACTACCCTGATATCTGTGTGGGAATCTCATAATTATTGAACAACAAAATGAAAACGTTTATGAGCAGGAGCAATAGAGGACCCATATTCCCTCTCCATTATTGTTTCAGAATTCAGCAAGTTGACTCATGGGCCAGCCACTAATCCCAGTTTTTGGGTCACTCTTCCAGTCACACACTCACACATGCTCCAAATTTATATTGCTTGCATACCAAACTCTTCTCTCCCTTCACTCATCAAAAGGGGAAATAAAGCAAATATATTAATAAAGCACTCACACAAAAGGAGAAGAAAGAAAAAATATATATACTTCCTTCCTCAAAAATCTCAACCCTCCGATTTGATTGAATTATGTTCGAGCTTTCAATTGTGGCATTCGATTTTCACTAACTTACTGAATTTATTTGGATACTAATTCGTAGCGTAAATATAAATAAACATGTGGAGGAAACAAATGGGACTAAATATAATGATAAACGAGAAGATCTTCATGTATAAATCGAAGGAAAACGACCCTATTCCCTCAAAAATGGAAATGACTCAGCAATTTACACGATCTTGATAATGTAAGAGCTATAAGTACATTACGTAATGCATGGAAGGGAATAGGAAATAAAGTAATCAAATTAAGCAGGACTAGGAATTGTCCATACTTTCCGAGGCATTAAAACTTTGAAACCTTATTTTATTCTACTTGAAAGATAACACAAACTTGCGAATCAAATCAAATAATCGCAGAGCAACGTCAAATTTAATATTGCATGTTGGAATTCCACACCACAATTCGCCTACAAAGGGTCTCGCATGAGCATGTTTGGATATACATCATATCATATTTCACTGTGTGTAAAAGCCCTTTTACTTTATTTTATATTTTATTTACTTTAGTAATGCTGGAGATCCATGATCCAATCCAATGATATAAATAAAAGTATGTTGCTCAAGTATCTTTCATGGACCGCTCACCACACTATAGTTAATCTTCAACTATAATATAGTTGTATACTAAAAAACTAATTATGCTAGTGCTGTCTATCTTCCCATTATGAAATACATTTTAATCTGTCACCAAGTTGTTCCTTATGATAGGATAGAAAACATCTACAACGTCACAATCTAATCCATTTATAACTCTGTAATCTATGATTCTTGCCTTTGTCTTTTGTAACAATTAAATATTGGGATAATGTGGAAATCAACGAAAACATAGCATAAAGTATAGTGTTTGGATCAAGAATAGTTAGGCAAGTCATTCTTTGCTTTCTTCTTTTTCTTTAAAAAATAATTATAGGTGATCCCTTTTGCAAATGAAAACCAACTTTCCAAATGACACACACATACATACATTAAGGGGTGGCATTCTCCAAAAGATGAAGAGTGGTGGGGAGAGTGGGGTTCCATGAAAAATGCCACTGTTATGACTCGAAAGAACGTCCTTATCTCATCGTCCCAGGGGTCAAAAGTGCCAAATAGAGACTGGCCTTTGGGGAGAGCCTAACTCTAAACCAGTTTGTAGGTAATCCACGGATACAAACATGCTACGTTTTTATTAGGGACTATAAATAATAAATATTATTCAATAGAGGAAATCATACATGAGTTAAGTAAAATTATTATGAATGAAAAAGTTTTTTATTCAAATATTTAATTCAATTGTATAACTGAAACTTGAATTAAAAATCATTGATTAAACTACAACAATCATGCGCTAATTCATTAATTCAAGCATTAAGTGGTACAAACATGAGTGTGTAAGTCCGTTGGTTTAGCCTAGAAATGGAAAGAGGTGGTCCCGTAACAGCAACTCAATCAAGAAGTAAAATACCTAATATAGTTAGAAGTTTTCCAAACATACAATTTTCCAATGTATTAATCAGCTGTTGCAGCTAAGGCTGGGAGGTTTTAATTGACGCATGGCCCTCTGTTTGTTAGCTTCAAGGGAAGACTAACGACGAAGGAACACAAGGTCCTAATGTAATCTCTCAACCACTGTTACAGCGTGAAGCTAACACATGTGTTCAATTAGAAGCCTATGTTGTGTTTGTTGAAAGAATTAGAAATTTCAACAACTCAATTATGGGCTTAATAGTGTATTAATAATTATCTAAGTATTATTGGTTTGAAAAACAGTTGCCTAAAGCAAAAGTGGAATGCAGAATGTTGTATTCATTTGGTAGTATATTCCGTATATGTGAAATCACCCATTCCCTCGTAAGAAAGTTTTGAAAAAGATATACGGTTGTTTAAATTCTCCATCAATATATCTCTGTCGGTTGCTTTAATTAATGACAAATTTCTTCGGCGTGATTATTATTTATTAATTTGGAATCAAGATCTATTTGCATAACTCATTTCCAGTTGTGCATAGAATAAAAATACATTGAAAGTTATACTAACTCATATTCAACTCCAAACAATTCGGAAGGCATTTTTCTTTCTTTGTTATATTAAACGGGGATGTAGACTTTCATGAGAGTCTATGGAAATAGAGTTGAAAGTTCCTTACATTTACATTTATTTATTTTTACTTATCCCATACGTTTTTTTATAGAAAAAATTATTTGACCACCAAAAGGTATTTATATCTCAAGAGAGATAGAAACACAGGAGAAATATTTAATTATTGATATTATTCATAATCTGATGTGATATACGAGAAGAGAGATGTAAAAAGGAGTTATAAAATTAAATTGATGGTTGAAGAAAGGAGAAAGTAAAAAGAAAAAAAGAAAATTTTTAAAGGAGTATTTTATTTATTTGAGTGTCTAAAAATTATCACTCTTTTTTATTAGTACTTTTTTTTTATCAAACTTAATCAATAGATAACATAAGTAGTGAAATAATTTCAATAAATTATCCCTTTCGGCATTGAAAAATTAATGCACCCAATACTAAAAAACAATAGTGTTTTTTTATTAAAAAAAAACTATCATGTTGATATATATCTTTTGTTTGGGATAAAATTGAATTAAAAAGCATAGTATTTCATTTAAAAGTTAAAATGTCACTTAACATGATTTTTTATTTTTTAAAAGCTTCTCTGAAATGAAGGGAGTGTTACTTTTTTCTCAAGAAATGTCAAGCATTTTTTTTCACAAGGATGTATTCACGAGACTTGGAGATGGAAATTAATCAGCATAGGTGTTCGTGAGTCGATTCGAATCAATTTTGACCAAATTTAGGATTTAATTCAATTAAATTTGATCGATTCGGTTTGGTTTGATTTAAAAAAAAAAAAGTGAAACCCAACCCAACTCAACTCGTTCATGATCGATTCGATTCAACGGGTTATCCATTTAATTTTTTTCTTAGAACTACTATTTTATTCATGATTCTTTCAAATATTCAATACAATTAATACAATATTATTAAATGTATGAAAGTAGTAAAATTGATTCATGTAATATCATCAGCGTAATAAATAGGCTTATTAAAATAAAAGATTCTTAAACAAGATTTAATATAATGGTCTGAATCACACTTATTTCTTACAAACTAAATTTTGTTATAACCAAATTTGTTGTAACCAGATTTGCTGAAACAAACAAATGAACAAAATATGATTCATTAATATTATAAACACGATAAATAAAATATGAAAAAAAGGTGAAACAAATAAAAATACACCTGAAAGTAATACATTAAAAAGTTTCAGCACTTACAGTTTCAACATTTGGAGACCAATATTAGCATTATTTTCAAACTCTCTATAATCTAGGTATGCCTCACCACTCACTCTCAGTCACTCAATTCCTATCTTAATTTTGATATTCCTTGTCTATTTAATTTAAGAGTAATACAACAAATTTTTTTATTAGAAGTGAAGAGGTAGACTTAATATGTATTTCATATGTTAAAATATAGGGAGGAAAAAAATAATTTTTAATTTTTAATATATATATATATATAATAATAATAAAATTTATATTATTATTACGGGTTCACGGATCGGGTCAACGGGTCAATGTATTTATAAATCTGAACCCGTGACCCAACCGGTATATGATCAGTTTTGATCGGTTCGGTTCGATTTTGACTCAAATACATAAATGACCCAATCCAAATAGTTCGAGTTCACGGATGACCATATCCATGAACACCCCTAATCATCAGGGCGAAACCAGAAATTCTTTTCAGGGGACAAATTTTTTTATGAGGGTGTAAAGTAAAAAATAAATATTTGTGTGTTATAAAAAGTGAAAAATAAATATGAGAATTCATGAACTATCTCAATTCTCATATTGTTTTAGGGGGGCAAATTTTTCTTTTCACAGTAAATATTAGGAGGATCTAATTTTTTAGGGGGACAGTTTCCCTGTAACCACATACGTGGTTCCGCCCCTGACTATCATTTTTACTAATTTGTGATTTAAAGACCAATTACCATTGAAATCTTATTATATTTGATAATTATTATTTAGAGATAAATAACCAGGCAAGGTAGTTTCTACTTCAATTTTTCATTGTATTTATTCAGAACACTTCTTTAAGATTCTAACCACAGAATTCGCAACTCAGTCCTCTATAATAACGAATTAATGATAAATGTTCACAAAATTGATATACTCTTTTTACACAAATATAAAGGGACACTTAAATTATGTTTGTTTTTAAAAAAAGCAGAACTACTCTGGCAAAAAGGAGAGAGAGAAAATACTACTCATTAATTTTATGTTTAAAGAAAAAAAAGTATAGAGAGTAAAACACAGATTTAATTTAAGTATAAAAATGACATTTCTAAATTTTCGCAAAGGGCAAAGTAATCATATTGTTGTTGGTAGATCCTCGCAGTTACGGAAGTGGTAAAATGTCAATGATGAAAAATTAAGGAAAATGATTTGTTGGAATCCTTTCAGCTAACTACCAAACGGACGGTAATTAAGCCCGCAACGCATGACACCAAGGAGCCAGAAATTCTTGACTTTATTTTCACCAAACCACATAGAGGAAGCCCTGGGCTTTGCCATTATTAACTCATCTTCGTAATAGTGACAGTTCCAGTAACACAGAGGGGATAGGCGTTGCGTTGGGCTTGTTTTGACTGTTTACAGCATCTAATTTTGTAGAAATACTATACTTTTTTATGGCCTTGTTTTAAATTTTATTGATGTATTAAAAAAGATTAAATTTCGTATTTTTAGAATGTCACATTTGATGTACTTGTATTAGCAAATGGATACTTATGTTAGCTAGGTTTCTTATATTTAACGTCTCTCATTTACTTCTTTTGACAAGTGTATCAAATTATATTTTTTTATTGTGTCAGGATATCTTATGTGTATCTTGTAAATATCTTTTAAAATATATATATATATATATATATATATTTACATATTTTAAAAAAAAAAAAGAAAGGGTAACTAATTATACTGTATCAATCAATCAATAAAAATAAAAAATAGAATGCACTTTTTAGCATAGGTCATAGAGAAAGTGTTGAGCGAAGAGACAGGATTTAAAAGGTAGGAGGTGTACCCCTGCCCCTGCCCGTCCAAGTCTCCAACAAGTATTAATTGGGAAGGATCTCGTCTCTCACCAGTCACCACACACAAAATGCAAGGCATGGTAGGGGCAACAAAACATAAAGACCCAAACCTACCTATAGATATAATAATCTTTGCCTTTGATTTCATCACATAATATTATATTATTGTTAGCTTTAGCTGGCTAGTGGCATTGCCCGAAACACGCACAAAGAAAAAGATAGAATGGATAGTTGTAAGAGTCATAATGTCCAATATGTCCGGATAGCTCGCCAGGTGCTCCTTCAGCGTGAACCATGTGCCTTATCATAGACATATAATATGCGTGCGCTGCCTTCTCCGCATTTCTACTTCCTACGTACTGAAAGGAGTGCCTAATGTAGGTTGAAGAAGGGTGTCAGTTTTATATATATCTTATATCATTTTGAAACTATATATGTTTATTATTTGCTTAGTAATAATTAGCAATGAAAATATATAATCATGTCACGTTAGATTTTGGTAGATTAAGTCAGGTTTAGTTCATAATTGTAAAATCTACTTGTTACCGTCACAGATCCAACATTTCTTCTTAGCGGGAACAATAAATAATTTATAATATTTTTTAATTACAAATTTTTATAAAATACATAATGTCATGATAAAAAAAATTAAGTTTTTATAAATTACAATTGTCTTTTAAACATTTTATTGAAAATGATTTATGATTATTTCATTGTCAATATTATAAATAATATGTGTTTGTATGTAATTAAAGAATCATTCATCTTTTTTCAATGCAATTGCACATTTTATTTTTCATAAAATTCATTTTAGAATTATCTTAAATTACAAATTTTCTTAATCTCTTTCTTGTTACCCTATCTAGAATTGAGATAAAATGTTCAAATGAATGTTGTGCTTTGTTGAATATCTATGAGAGGAGTTGGAGCATTAAAAATTAGATTATTATTTTGATCATTTAATTTTTGTTAAGTTTAATTTAGTCTTTTTATTTTTATAAAGTTTCATTTGATCCTTTAATTTATATATATTGAGTTCAATTTAGTCCCATTATTTTTATAATTTCTACTTAAGTCTTTATTTTCAAAAATGAGTTCAAGGTCTCATTTTTTGAAAATATTTAGATATGACAAAAGAAAAATGAGATCAAATTGAATCCATTTTAAGAAATAAAAAAAAATTGAACTTTTTAAAATTAAGGTGCTAAATTAAACCTAAAATATAAATTAAAAGACCAAAATAATAATTAAAACTAAAAATTAAAAAGATAAAATAATAAAATTTGTAACAATTGTTTCTTTTTTATTTCTTATATTTTTATATACATTTTAAAAAATTATCTTATAATGATAATATCTATTTTTATAGGATAATTTTTTTTATTACTACATATATTAGTAAAATAAAAAAATAATTGAGACAATTATTCCCACACCATAATAAGTGGATCCGTCCCTGGTTACATACTAACTTTTAAGATCTGATTTAACTTTTTTGAGAGTCTAACATAATTAACTTAGAATCTTATCTGAGAATCTACTTAGCCTGTTTGATATAAAGTCTATAGGCAAGTCAATAAGACCTATAAGCCTAAGGAGGTATACGAATCCAAATAGGCCTTTTAAAAAACTTATTATTCATAAGTTTATATTTTTATATTATTATAAGATATTGTTTGTATTATATATAAATATATAATATAATGAACATATATAAGTAGATTGACCTATATATTTAATAAGTTTTTTCAAAGCCCAAACTTTTTACTTAAACGACCGATTTTTTAAAAAGCTTAAATTTGAATTTTTAATAAGATAATCTGTTTAAGTTTTTTTTAAATAAGTATTTTTAAAATGAAATAAGTAATTTTATTATTTTCTGGTGTATTTGTTTAAACTGTTTTTATTTAACATTAATTATTTTAATTTTTTTAATAAGTAAATATTATTTGCTTATGAAAAATATTTATTTTAAAATCATTTTTTAAAAGTTTAAACAAATTTATCCCATCAACTCAAGTTTAACATACTAGTTCACAGTTCACACTATAAATTAGGTCACATGTTCTTGATAGGTCGTTTGACATATTTTCACTCATTCTAATAACCAAACTTCTTAACTTAATTGATAATATTTTGTACAACATAATATTATATTTATATTGGTATTATTTATCTTAAAACATACTATCTATATTATAAAATATATCTTCATTATATTTATTTTAATTTTACAATTTTATTATATATATATATATTATGCTAATAATCAAATTAACTACTTTTATCTCCTATCTAATTAATTCGTTATTTCTAAGCTATATTTAGTTTCTATAAGTAAACAAATGTGGTAAGTAAAAGAATAGTTAATATTATTCAATTTATTAAAATATGTAATAAATATATCTTTGGTTGTTTTCACTTTACACATTTACATGGAGATATAAGATATAAGGTTGGTTGGGTGGTAAAAGGAAAAGAAGGGAAGGAGGGAGAGGTAGTAGGTTTGAATTACTTCACTAACAAACAATTAACATTGGCCGATAAAAAAAAAAAAAACTTTACACATTTACCTATTCTAAAAAAGTGAAATGCTTATAAATTAAGTTGCAAAGCGTAAAATTCTAAAATTAATTAGCCTAATATATTGATTATACCCCTAGTTTTAATTAGGGTTAGGGGTCTAAACTGATTGAGACAGATTTATTTTTGTACTACTGAACTTAATTTTTTTTATTGAATCATTAATTTGAAGTTGAACCCATCAAGACTCAATATTATATGAGACAAAAGAAGGTCAACTAGATTAGTATAATACTATAATAAACATACTAATTCAATTTTTGGTAAAAGAAGCGCCGAGCTTTGTTAATTCTGTTTTTATTTTTTTATTATAGGCAATTCTGTTTTTATTATATTTCTAATAATAAACATACTGATACACATTTTGGGATAAATAGGGTAAGGTGGACTTAAGAGAAGGTCGTACTTGATTGCTTGTTAGATGATACTAGTAATACACAATGTGACACGCAAGGATACTACTATACTAGAGCGGAGAAAACACTAACCCAATACTCCAAGTGTGAGAGAAGACATTAACTAGGGGAAGAGATTAAATAGCTATAGTTTTGTCTTTTATTTATTTATTGAGATTTGAGAGGAGTTCTAAACTTTCCTTGTTAGATAATTAACTTGAGAGTTGAAACTGACATTCATAATATTGAATTTGCATAGTAAATAATTTGGTACATTACCATTTTTTTAGGCTAAACAGTGCTGGAATTATTATTCCAGTGATGAAAGAAAGGACATTACATCACTGGCAATTAAAGGAATTTGTTGATAACTTAGTATATGATATCATTCATGTTGTAATTTGAAAGATATCACAAAAGATCAAATCTTATATTATTTAAGATAATTTTAATTCATGTGTTTATATATCATTTTGTGATATGAATTTTCAAATGATTAATAAAAGATGAAAGTTTCACACTCATTAACTTGAATCATGTGCACTTATCGTAATGTAAATCCACTAATTATCCTCATGCACCGATATCCTTGTTCAGATACACGATCACAACAATCTCTTTTCCTTTTTTTTTCTCTTGTTTCTTGATTTGAATTTTTGAAATGTTTTCACACATCTCGATAAGATATTATTCATGACCTTTGCCTTGATTCCAACAATCTATCCGGTATACATCAAGTACAAGATCAAAAGCTAAAGATGCCAAAGCGTGTGCTACTTTGTTACCCACCCTTTTTTGTAAACAAGAGTACGTATTCTCCTAGTCCTACTTGGAAGTTGGAACAATACAATCATCTATGATTCCCTGAAGATTACTTCTGATTCTAGTTCTTTGGGCATTTGACCTTTTTTCAGTGATATATATATATATATATATATATATATATATATATATATATATATATATACAAACACATATATATAGGAATGGCTGATAGCAGTCAATCTCGAAGATATATAGCTCTCCACAAGCTTAAGTCTATCATATATTCAATAATTCTTGTTATCACAAAATGCTTAAATGTATTTTTTTACCCCTGCAATTTACTTGATTTTCTTCTTATTATTTTAGCCCCTTTAAGTTTTTTTATAATAAAAAACCCATAAAATTTGTTACTTTCTTTGCATTTGATAATTGTCATTAAGAATTTAAAATGGGAGCTGACATGACAAACCGTAGTTCACATCAATAAGTGCCACATCAACAAATGATAACTTAGCAAGTTTCACATCAACAAAAAATGTCATGTTATAGATATTACGTCAACAAGAATTAAAACTAAAAATCATAATATGATGGGACTAAAAACAAAAAATCTACATGGATTAAAAAGAAGATGATATAGTTTTTAGGGACCAAAAATAAAAAATATATATAATTAATCATAGGACTAAAAAATGACATATTTATATGGATGAAAAAGGTATTAAAGTCTTATATCAAGGCTTAGCCTAACTTGTTTGAAGACTTAATTAGGCTTGAAAATAATTAGGCTAAGCCTAAAAATAATTTGATCATGACAAATTAATGTGTGATTATGTTTAAGAATTATACCATAAATTATTTGTACAATAAGAATTTGAATAAACAACAAATCATGTTGCCACCATCATAGAGATTGTAAGTAGGCTTTTAAATCAAGTTGAATCTTTAAAATTATTCATCTCTTTGTTGTTGTAATTATGACATAACATTGTGGTTCTATAAAATGTGTCATAATTTATGATTGTGTAAAATCTTTTAAAATATGTTAGACCAACCAAGGTGGAACATGACTTAAAAGTTAGCTTGTAATAAGTAAAAAAACCAAACTAGAGTTTTGTAATTTTAAACTAAGACTACTTTAACATATCAAGTCTAAATTGTTTCCACTACTTTAACATATCAAGTCTAAATTGTTTCCACTACTAAATTCTTATTTTATATTTAAGTTTTTAGTTATGTATATATTTTTTACATATATTTGTGATCAGTTATTAATATTTTATTAGTAGAGAATTTGATCTCATATTTTTTCTCATCTTCCTTCTCGTTTTACCATCAAACCAATCTTATAATCTCTTCGATTATATCTATTACATAATTAAGTACTTATTATATATTAATATTTAGTTTGAGATTTAATTTTTTCTTCATCTTACAAATATGTCATTATTTTGCTTTTAATTTTTATATATATTTTTTTATTTTAATTCTTATAAATTATTTTTATTTTTAATTCATGCTAACATGTCAATTATCGTTACAAAAATTTAACCAAATAAAAAATAATAAATTTCAATGATCTTATTAATAAAATTAGGATCTTGTTAACCAATATTCTTAAAACATTAATTATGAAACTAAAACAAAAAAATATTAATTAAGAATATCATAAAAAACCATTTTACACATTTTAATAGTTTTTTCTTTTAATTATTTAATTAATGCTCCAAAGATACTGGTCAGTAGTTATTTAAAAATTATAATATTTAACGTAATATATATATATATATATAAATTAAGCTTATAACAAAATTTGGATGTAATATTGCAACTTGTTTATCGAAGAGTGGATACCGCCGCAACGCTCCGCAGGGCAATCAGACGCGCATGACGTTCACGTGAGGTCACCACACTACACCTTGTTTGCTGTCCCTCCCTCCTCTGCCATCCAAATTTTCAAGAGTGAGGACCCCACACCATCATTTCCACTTTTCTGTTTTTTGGACCCTGCGTACGTCTTACGTCACCATCCAATCTTCTCCTCACACGCCACCACACAAATTATTCCCTACGCGCATACTCACCCTATGCCTTTCTCATCCACCGTCCGTTTCGCCGACAACAACTTCCTCACCAATCCCACGGCTCCGAACGTCAAAACAAAAGAACCCCCAATAATGCAGGTGACGTCTTCCCCCAAAATGGCGCAAAAACAAGAGAGAGAGTAGTAAGTAGTTTCGAGAGAGGGACACGAACAAGCAGAAACCGACACGAAGAAAGGTCGAAGTTGTATATAACTATTTAACATTTAATTAAAGCTTTTATTAGCCAGTATTATTTTAAAAATTAAAAAAATATTTACTATATATAAAAGATGATAAATAACATAATTATTTATCTCTTAAGTTTTTTAACCAATATTTTCAATAAACTATTAGTATTTGTTTTTTAATTAAAGATTAAAGAAAAAAGATAAAGGTAGTTGCCGAGAGGCCCAACCCTCTTCGTCATTGGTTGCTTTCTTGACCTTGCCTTGCACGGGGACCCCCTCCCTCCCCTATCTATCTCTATTCGTGTCATTTTCTTACACGCTTATTTTAAGAAGAAGAAAAAAAAAAAAAAGATCCACGGTGGGACCTGAGTAAAGCATAAAGAAAAGTAGGACCGAATCTTCGTTAAAGCTATTATTAGGAGAGGGTAGATACAGATAAGCCTTGTGGGGTTGACGCGTGTACACTGTATCTCACGCCCCTTTCATCACGGGACCACCTCTATTCATTTCTTATTTTATAAAACAAAAATAATGCAGTAAAACAATTTAATTAATTTTATACATCATTTAATAAAAATATATATTCATTTGAATAAATAAAATAATTAAAATTAGAAAAACTAAAATTACACATATAGAAACTAAAAATGAAATTAAACATCTCAAAGATTTTAATCAGTGCTTGTAAGAGTATTAATACAAGGAATATTTGGAATAATGTAATCACAATATAAGTATTTGTGAAACTCTTTATTTGCTTACATTGATTTTTTTTGTTAACAAAAGGCAAATGCTAATAAATACTTTAAACTTCAAACTGAATGGTTAAAAATTTAAAAGTGATTTTTTTATATAACAATATTATTAATATATTTTCGTTATAAATTTCAATTACAGTTTTGATTTAAAATATTTAATTAATTCTTTAACATATTCTTTTATAACATTGATTAACGGGATTCCAAACAAAGTTTCAAGGCCACGTGGGAAAGAATTAAACCAAAAGCAAAAGCAAAATAAAAGGGAATGAATTAAATTGGAAAAATATTTGAAGATAATGGATGCTTAAAAAAACAGAGATTTGCAGTAAAAAAAACTGAGATTTAATGCTTAACTTATACCGGTTGGATCGAGCATAGGTAACTTAAGTTTTATCAATTAAATACTCAGTCTATAATGGATGCCAATATAATTGGAAGATGATTTTCTTTTGTGTTTATTGTATGAATCATGCACTTTTTTTTATAAAAAAAAAAAAAAAGACGACGAAGAGACATGACACTATATCACTATACATATTATTGGATACAAAGCAAATTATTATTGCATTACTTTTCTGGTTGACTTATTACGTTAGATTTGAAAAGTTAACTTGTGTGGAATAACTTTAGGAACAAATCAAATTTCTCAATGGGTATAAAGTTGGTGCGCATACTTTTACCAGCATTTGATAGATTAAATGGAAAAAACATACCCGTCACGTGACACTAATTTGTTCCACTCTAAAGTTAAGTTTGATAATAAATTTTAACTTTAGAAATTAGACTCAATATTTTTTAAGACATTTTGATGTTATGTTTTTGGATCGGCTCAATTCAATAGGATATCTTTTTTTTTTTTATATAAAAAAAGTAAAATTTCTAAATAATTATAAGTTAATAATAAAACTTCTTCACTTTTTAAAAAGTTATTTTATATTACACAATATTATATTAATATTAAATATTTATCTTGAAATGTATATTACAAAATATACCTTAATTACAATTTATGATATATATATATATATATCCTAAAATTAATATATTATCATGTAAACAAAATGGATGATGTGATCTTAATTCTTACATCATATAGTATATAATAGGGTCTTAATTTAGTCGAATTTATGTTCAAATAAATGACTCTAAAAATTTAGATGCAGAAAGCAAAGATAAAATTTATTTCAACCTGTTTCACAGATATCAACATATCACATACCTTACGAGAGATATGCGGAAAGTGTCCAATACTTGCCTTCCTAGTTTCTCCAAGTTTATATCTGCCAAGGTTCCAGATTCACGATTTTGAGTAAATGCTAAGTTTTTTATTTTTTATTTTTTATTTTTCCTTTTCTATTGAAAAGTACATCCATCAAAATTCATGGCAATAGAATGACATGGATGAAAATAATAATTCAATAAAAGAAAAAACCAAAGAAATCATTAAAATAAAATTTTAAAAAATATAAAGGATCAAAATAAAACCTTAAAAATTAATATATTAAAATAAAAAATACTAAAA
Source organism: Glycine tomentella (assembly GCA_007407185.1). Taxonomy (NCBI): domain Eukaryota; kingdom Viridiplantae; phylum Streptophyta; class Magnoliopsida; order Fabales; family Fabaceae; genus Glycine; species Glycine tomentella. Next base: position 3,008,221 of record PYAF01005492.1, read on the forward strand.
CATAATATATTAAAAGTGACATTTAGTCAATCTAATACACTTTGTTGGAAACCCCATTGCTGAAAATAATCTTATTCCTACGTACTACATCAAACCAAATTTCTATTCTTTATTCAGGATACATAATCCTCTAATCTCAAATGTTAAAGGTGAATAAGATTAGACTGAGTCCAAGCTCAACATCAACTGTTAGGAGGTATAAGTATAAACTCGATATATTTATATTAATAGATTAATTTATCTTAAACAGGGACTATATTAATCTCTGCGTGTGATGTGTTTTTAAAAGGGAATTAATCCTAATGTTTTACAAATGAATTATCTTAGTCATTTGAGACTCATTCTAACAATTGATTCATTAACTAACCTAACTAGTTTTGAACAATCAATGTAGCTAAAATAGAATGTTGCATTTTTATCAACTGAGTCATGATTGATTGAGTCTCTTTTTTTTTCTCCCTCAAAAGGTTTGACTCTTACATATGTCGAGGACAAGGGCATGGAAATTCCAACAAAACAATAAAACAAGCGAGTGGAGTCATGTCGATCAAGAAGATTCAATGAACTTGACACGGCTCGCAATTTCTATAAGCTAGTCGATCTCATGACTTTTGAGTCTCGACGACACCCAATGCATGACTAATCAACCAGACCATTAGTTAAGGTTGGATAATATCACAACAACAAAAGGCCAGAGGTGGCCAAGTACGCAAAAGTTGGGGCATAGTAGCCGCCTGCTTTAGAATTACAGGACCATAGACATAAAATAATTAAAAACATTGTATATGCTGATCTCCTCGTGAACATCAATAATTTAATTCCCTTTTTGAAAAATATCGGAGGGACAGCAAGGAAAATCTCTGCGTGTGTATGTGTTTTTTTAATAGTTACGTGTAGTCATAAAATATTTATACATTGTTGGATAAGCCCCCACCATTACACATATTAATGGGATTTTGTATTGTTATAGACTTATTATGTATATTGATCCTAGGTGGCAACGAGAAATGGATCCGCACTCACATAATTAGCTGTTTCTTTAGGAGATTGCTGATTCAAGGGTGGGCAAGGAGGAACGCAGAACATGGAACATAGTGAATGTGGTGACAATACATGTAAAAATCTTAACATTTAATTATAATTTTGGTAAAGTAATAATATAAGTGGAGCATGAGTGTGAGAGGTGTTTATAAATGAGGATGTTAACCTTAAGATATGCGGCAAATAATAAATTATCAATTCTAGTAAGTTGGTAGCTACTTGTATGTAATTACAAAAATTAAAAATCACATTTTATTAAATAAAATTCATGGTATCCTTCTTTATATTAATGCTATTTATTTATGTGAGTAAATAAAATCCTATACTTGATAATATTACAGATAGGCATAAAATTTTGTGAAAATCTGTAGTTGATGAAAGTTGTATGAAGTATATGTTGGAGGGAAGGGGGTTTGATTTTTGATTGCATATTTTTTTGAGTTTTAAAACACACAAAGTTTGGAGATATAACATAGAAAGATATTTATTAATGAGTCTAGAGCAAATAAAACAAAATCAATTTGACATCATTTTCAACCCAAAATTTTATGACATTATATTTATAAGTATTCCTCACTTATATTACTTAATTTATTAATTTTTATCTAATGTGAAACTTCACTTTTACAATTTAACTTCAACCTAAACTTTTTAAAAGTTACGGTTATCTCATAAATACAATTAGTATATTTCTTCATAACATTCAAGGGGGTGGATTTGCTAAGCTGTTCAAGATAAGATATTTGTGTCAACTAATAGGAGGTCAAGTTTCATTCTTCTTCATGATTTCAAAGGATTTTCTCAAAGAGTCATATCTAAAATATTCAAATATCTCGGATTAGATCCATTGGGGTAGGCCTATCCAGAGGCCAAGTACATAATACATATTTTACAACACTTTTGATAATATCATGTTTCCATATTTATTACATCACACACATTTGAACTTATTTATTTCTTTTGTATCTCTCTATTTTCGCACTACTGTATTGCTATTAACATTTCTCTACCGTTATACAGATGTTGGGGGATGAACTATGAAGAACTTGGTGGCAGCAAGTGGGGGTGAGTGGGGTCCTTGGTAGGTATATTGTGGCCCCTAGACTTTTGTGTGTGGCAATATTAGGGGTCTTTTATTTTGGTCTCGAGTCTTTCAGCTGCGTACAAGTGCATACCAAAACCAAATAATAGTTGCGTCTTCAGACGGCTATTCCTTTCATCAAAGATAAGAGAATGAAAATTAGAAAGTGGAGATCACGAAATAAACTCTCATTTTTTTCCTCCCTATTAAAAACAGGGCTCCACTACTGAAATACATGCACCCTTGACCCCCCCTCTCTGCCATTGCCCAGTCAATATCACGTGACACAGTATACCATTCCCTGCAGTGCAGATTAAATTTTCACTTTTTTCTTTAACAAAAGCCGTAGAATCATAACACTCCGATACTACTAAACATGATATCAATAACATGTTAATGTGCAAACAATTCCATTCAATTGTAAATTTATAATTATTGAATTAGTTTCTAAACATTACGGGTTTTTCATTATTGAGAGGATTTAGTTTAACTAATTGAACAAAGTCTGTAAATTATTATAAATTTTTTAATACTTATATTTGATTTTTGCTAATGAAAAAATTAAGAAATATTTCTTTTAAAAATTGTCTATCAAGCTAAATAATTGACGTTAAGGAGTTTAAATTCATACCTATGAAAAGATGAGAATTTTTACCGAACTTTTAACCACATAAACAATTCAGATTTACTGGATTTTTTGACTTTGCTGATTTAACCCACCTGACAAGGATTAGAAGCTTCAATTCAATAGTTCAATTTCACTTTTCAACACCTTTATTTTTTAAAAGAAAATAAAAGAAAATGACATTATACTTTTCTTAGTGAAAGCATTTATTCATATGGAGCATTACCCATATTTTGAGAATTTTGATCCTTCTTTGGTAAACAATGATGCTTTTGATGCAACTAGCTAGCTAGATTTTAATTATTCTGATTGGTGTGTACATGTATGACTTATGTTTATATCTATTAATTACTTCATACTGACTTTCACCTTCGCGATTATTTATTTTGGCCTCTTTTTGTGTATATTTATATATATAGAATTGTTTAAGGAAGAAATCTGTGACCTTTTCTCAGTGTTTTCTTCTTTTCAAGTCATTTTCTTCAGATAAGAAATTGGAATAAGGGCGAGACAAGCATCAGCAAGCAAAGACTCCCATGATAACAATATTGAAATTGATAGAGCACACTTACAATTACAAAGGGGCTATACACGGCCACTTACAAAATCCCCTTTTATATTATATATATAGTCACACCCATAAACATCGACAGGGTGAGTTCAAGATCATCAGAGATTGGGGTTTTCATGATGTGATGTGTACCAGTACGGGCTTGTACATGTTTTGCAGTTTATTGACTCGGGTGTCTATTGTTATGATACAAAACTTGGATTAAAAAATCACTCGTCTGATTATAACTTAAATGAGGAGATTTCGTGACCAATAATTGATTATATAGTTGTTTAATTACTATATTGTGTCATGCATCTCGATTGTTTCTCTAGGGAAACATCTTATCCAAAGTAAATGAATTCCGTGTTACCATCATCATGGTGATAACCTCAACCTTCTTAGGTAACTATAATTGTTTTATTTTAACAAATCATATGCAATGGAGCATGCATCCAATTATATAATACAGTGAGTTATAGTTAAATCCAAAGGAAGAATTTGAACTATCTATGTTTCTTTTTTCCTTTAATTAATTTTATCATCTAAATAATCACAAATAAGGTAATATATGTGTATTTGCTATTTTTTCATATTACTTTAACTTTTTCTAAGAAATCATATTTTACCTTTTCTTCAGCGTCTCTCTTTTGAAAAATCAGAGAATTTAAATTTTGTATCACTGAGGGGGGAACTACGGAAGTAAATTAATTAAATAAAAAAGTCAATACGTTAATTAAAAAAAATGTTATTGGGGTTCACAGTCAACAGTATACCCCTAATGTAATTTTTTTCTGTTAGCATGTTTTTCTTCTTCCAGAATACTTGAATCTAAGATGTTATTTAAATGGATAAAGTCTAATATCATTTAGCTAGATCAATGATTTATTGGGATACCACTAATGTAATTACTTATATATTTAAATTTTTAAATAAAATTAGCCAATTTATTTTATATTTAATTTACTCCATTTTCTCATATCAGAATCATATCATATTAAGAATCAAAATATCAGAATCGAATTTGCTTTTAAAAAAATCACTATATTTTTTTATAAAAGACAATCTCGCTCATGGTTAAATGTGAGACACTTTCAATTGGAATTATTGTTTCTTGTTTAGACAAAGGCAAGCATTGAAATAAATTATTAACATATATAAAAATTTATGTGTTATGATAATAATATACAAATCTCTAAAAAGTGTCAAGTGTCATGACACATTTCAGTTGTTAATTGAAGTAATTATGTCAAAATTTCAACATTTCTTCACTATAAACCTTATGCTTGCCAAGTTGGGAAAGGCGATAAAAAAATGAGGTTTTTTTTTTTTTCTTAAAGGAAAGTGCATGTGATGTAAAAATGCTGAGTATTGAAAGAATTTATCCCGTTCAAAAAATAGAAAAGACAGAAAACAACCACATTCCCGTCTAGATCACACCATGTACCTTTTTAAGTACACCCTGAGCTATTGAGCCCTCTGACATATGAATATTCACTATCGAGAGTAACTGAGCACACCCTTTTACTCTGGCTTTCACAAGTGTCCGCGGGAGATCCAATGTGCTTTTACTAGCTGTGAAAAACTGCATGTATACTTGGTTGTTAATGCAACTGGAGCAAGAACAAAAAGTTCCCATAAGTTTTCACGAAAGAATCCAAGACAAGTATATATGAAATAAATACTATTGACATTGATCTCTACGAGAATGACATCTTGATTATTAAAAGGTCATCCATAGAAACCTTTATATAAATATATACTATATATTAATAGCGCGCCTACCATTATATTTATATATACTTCTTTGCTTTATGGTTGGATATGATACCCGAGCTAGCTACATGAATGAAATGTCCCCAACTTCGAAATTTTTTAGTCCTATTAACATCACAGGCCCTAAATTTGTCACTGCACATTCTTACACAATAATAGTTACTGATGGTGATTGAAAACTTCTAAAGGCTGGGATGAAGAAAATAGCCGTTGCACTTCAGAATTTTAATAAATATGATTATTCTCTGTCTTTCCATGCGAATGATGGGGTTACCTCAAACAAGCTGGAAACGGTTACTACTAATTATTTGTTGGCCCGTGCATTACCTTCTTTGTCCATTTCTTTCTACTCTATGGTTATTTGATTTTAATTTCACGCATCAAAGTCAAGTGATCCTTTGGCTGCAGTGAAAAAATTGTTGAGAAAGAAACTATGATAATTACATAAGGATTTCATTTATGGGGATAAGAAAACGAGAGAAGGAATAAAATTGTCAAAAAAAGAAACAAGTAGAAATAATAATATATGCAAATTCTTGACCTGGTGTTATTTTAATTTATTTTATTGATGTTATGATATGCTGATGTCTGCTAGTATAGGTCTGATGGATGAGAGCCAAGGCGGGACCACTTATTTAGGGGGTCATGATTCATAGACACATCATACATGCACTTGATTGGGACCCTTTGCTTTTTTAACTCTCTCTTTTCCTTTTCTCTTTTTCCGGTTACACTTTAATCTGCTAAATTTACACACTGAAGCTTAATAGGTAAAGTTTAAGAGATAATAATGCATTAATTAAAAATAGATAAATCTAAGAGATAATCATTACAAAGGAAATACAACTGTAATGTAAAATATTTTGGAAGATAAAAATAATTGACTAATATATTTTCAGCTTTGAAAGCATTAAAGTTGGTGTTATGGTAGTTGGTTCTGTGTTCCTTAGCAATTTAATTGCTTTATCTTCAAACTCAGGCATCCAACCACAAAAAATTCCCAAATAAGTTGATAAGAAAAAATATGGAAATTGTGAAAACGACAAGAAGATATTTAATGCAGAAATGAGCAATGAGATCCCTCCACCCGCTTCTTGTCCATCATCATCCTCCCTTTTTTTTTCTTTTTCTTATTAAACAAACAATTAATTAAGCTTTGCGGAAGGAGACGTTTCCTCGTTTTTCAGCTGTTTGTATCTTCTGACACACCTTGATTGCATTTTCATTATATATTTTTATAGATTAATTTCTCAGCACAGAACTCCTCTCTCTCTCTCTCTCTCTCTCTCTCTCTCTCTCTCTCTCTCTCTCTCTCTCTAAAAGTTCTTTGTTGCTCATCAAAGGGTGCTTGGCTTGTGCATCAGATGATTTGAAAAGAGAGGGTCAAATCAAAAGAAGTTCCCCTGTTTTGATCTATTCACAGGTACTTCTTTTTCCAAAAAAAAAAAGCCACTGTGAGGCATGTTAACTTCATTGTTCTCACAAATTCCCCCCTACCCAGAATTTCATATAATAATAATAAAAAAAAACATTTTTTTTAAAAGAAAATGATCATAAATGTGTGGATAATGAAGTGAACAAAGATGGACATCTTTTTCCGGAGTCTTTTTTAACCATCTCTCTCTTCAACTCCTTTTTTACCCTTTTCAGTTGGGGTGGAATTGCAGCGGATTTTGAGTCTGACAGGGAGCTTTCCTCTTTGTATGTGTGAAGCGACGGATGAAATCCCAAAGATAGATAGATCGATCACATATGCACGTTGACAGGTGCGTTTGATGCATCAATTTCTTTCTCCTTTCATGTATGTTTTCGTTACCTATAACTGTATTTTTTGCTTTCATGGGTGAGACTAACTGTGCGTGTGCGTGCTTATCTTTGTTTCTCTCTCTTTCCCTCACTAAAATCCGTTTCTCATAGTTTCGAGTCATTGTTAATGAAATTCTTCTTTGTTCTTTCCCTTGCAGTTCAGTCGTTCAGAAATGATCATGAAGCACGTGCGCACCCCAAATTTCTCTCTCACACCTGCAGGTATACTACAGCTACCGTATCATTTCATTTCATTAACTAACATATATAAATAATGAATTATCTCCTTTTCTTTATTTCCTTCACTACTTTCTCCTCCTTCAAGTTTTTCTTTAACTTCATGAGACACCACGATGACAAAACCAGGAACAAAGCAAACCAATTTCAGATGTAACTTAATTTGGAACTACAAGTGAAACATGATCTCAAATATTATTATTCAGGTTTAATCTTCATCGATTTTTGCACTTCACTGTTTGTTTGTTTCATCAGGATACTTTTGACAGAGAAACTACCTAACAATAAGCATCAATTATTGGGAGTTGTTGTGTGTTGATGGGTTGATCCACAGATCGTTATAAGATTCATCCAAGGTACGACACAGATACAACTACATGTGTGTGTTTGTGAGGTGCTGTTTTGGTTTTGTGTTGGGACTTGGGGACAAAGGGTTGTGACCTGTGTGGTATTATTATGTGCTGGATGTGAACTTTGAAAGGCTTCGTAACTAACGTTGCAGTAGTGCTCTCTTTTCAGTGAAGTAACAACAACCTATTTTACCCCCAAAAAACCGATGGCGACATACTTTCATCATGATAAATCCGAAATCCAATCGGGTGGCGCCGACGGACTCCAAACTCTTGTCCTCATGAACCCCGGCTACATCCACTACTCCGACGCGCCGCAGCAGCAGCCGCAATCCTCACAGGCCGCCGGAAACCTCGTGTTTCTCAACCCTGCCGCGGTTGCCGGGGGAAACAACAACTCGTTTAACCCCCACGCGCCGCCCTTTAACACCCAACATTTCGTTGGAGTCCCTCTCCCCAATTCCCAAGACCTCAACTACCATTCCATGCACGCGCACCACGACGTCTCGGCCCTGCATGGCTTCCTGCCACGCATGCAGTACAATCCCTGGAACGCACTCGACCCCACCTCGGCGGCGCGTGAGAATCCACGCGCGCAGCAGGTGCTGTCTTTGGGGTTGGGGTCGTTCCGGGAGGGTCAGGCCCCGGCCATGTCCGGCGACGACCTGCGCGTGTCTGGCGGGTCGCCGTCGTCGGCTTCTGGGGTTACTAATAATGGAGCTTCGGGCATTCATAGCGTGCTTTTGAGCTCAAAGTACTTGAAGGCAGCGCATGAGCTTCTAGAAGAGGTTGTGAATGTCAACAACGGGATTGGCACTGAGTTGGGGAAAAAGAGTCGGGGACAGACCAAGGTGATTGGAGAATCATCCGCAGCAGGTAGTGGAGATGGTTCAGTTGGTGGGGAAGGGAACGGGAAGCGTAGCTCAGAGCTATCAACTGCAGAAAGACAAGAAACTCAGATGAAGAAAGCCAAACTAATTGGTATGCTTGATGAGGTATGTGTTGTTCACTTTAATTGTAGTGTGTGTGGTTCCACTTCTCATGTTTTCTACTCGGAACCTAGTAGTTATAACTTTCACATTTTGGAAGTAATTTCTTACTTCTCCACGAGTTTTCAAACATACTATTATTGTAGTAGTATTGTTTTTGGCTTTTAATATTGGTCTTGCTATAACATGTGTTGGAGCCCATATTATATAGCTTCATCTTATCTAATGATTAATGAATTGAGTTGGGTTCAACACAATCGATTAGTTTCCGCGTATTTAGTATCTGAAAGTGGCTTAAACATGATTGCTTCTGAAAATGATAACAAAAACAATCCAATCTAATGATTAATGAATATAAATTTAGAAAGATTATGAATGGCTAGTGGTCTTAAATTGTATGGTTGTGGTTGATTGCAGTTAATAAAATATTTGTGATAGTTGAATCAATGGATAGTTTATTGATGTGATTTTATTTGTATTTGTTGAAGGTGGAGCAAAGGTACAGGCAGTACCAGCAGCAGATGGAGATAGTGGTTTCATCGTTTGAGCAAGCTGCGGGGATTGGTTCTGCGAGGACTTACACTGCCCTTGCATTGCAAACAATCTCGAAGCAGTTTCGGTGTTTGAAAGATGCGATTGCAGGGCAGGTTCGAACTGCGAATAAGAGCTTAGGAGAAGAAGAGTGCTTTGGAGGGAAAATGGAAGGTTCGCGGCTCAAATATGTTGACCATCATCTTCGGCAACAGCGAGCACTTCAACAATTGGGAATGATCCAGCACAATGCTTGGAGACCCCAGAGAGGATTGCCTGAAAGATCCGTTTCTGTTCTTCGTGCTTGGCTCTTCGAACACTTCCTCCATCCGTAAGCACACTTAACTTATACACTTAAATGAAATGTAGGTCCTTTTATTTGTTAAAATATGTGATTTCATTATTCTTATTTTAAAATTAAAATATTTAATCCTTTTATTTTTCAAAATTTATAATTTTATTCCTCCTAATTAGAAATATACATTTAATCTCTATTTTTATAAAATCTTCAATTTTGATCCTTCTATCAAACTAAAAATATTGACGGTTAAGGGATTAATGTTGATTATAACATCAATTTAACAAATAATTTTGTATTATTTCATTAAATTTGAGTCACATCAAATTAATTTCTTATCAATCAATACTTTTGAAATTTGGTAGAAGGATTAAAAGTGTATATTATACAAAATTAAAAATTAAATATCTCTATTTTAAAATAAAAGAATTAAAATTAAGAATTTTTGAAAACATAAGAACAAAATATATCTATTTTAAAATAAGAATATCAAAATTATAGATTTTAAATAATAAAAAAATCAAAATTACATTTAAATCTAACTTTTATAGAATCTCTCTCACCTAACTTCTTTAAAAAAACTGAATTGCATGATTTTATCTTATTGATTCATTTTTTTTCTTCTTTCTTATTTTATCGTCTTGACGAAAAAGTTTACATTTGAGATGTTGACTACTAATTATATTACTTCGAATATTATGCATGTTGTGCTGAAATAACTGAGTTTGGTTTCAGTTATCCTAAGGATTCGGACAAGCATATGCTTGCAAAACAAACAGGGCTAACTAGGAGTCAGGTAACTAGACTGATGAAGTAATGGTATTTGACTCTTTCATTTGATGAATGGTTCTTCCTCTTAATAATGTTTGGTGTGTGACAGGTTTCAAATTGGTTTATAAATGCTCGAGTTCGGCTTTGGAAGCCAATGGTGGAGGAAATGTACATGGAGGAGATGAAGGATCATGAACAGAATGGATCTGAGGATAAATCAAGCAAGAGCAATGAAGATTCTTCTTCGAAAATGTCATCGCCACAAGACAAAGTTCCTTCCAATGAAACCGAAGCTAAGAGTTTCAATTCCAAACAAGAGGTTTCCAAGAGCCAGAACACTGCTATGGTTTCAGTTTCTAGGCCATCAACATCACCACTTGGTGTGAATGTTAGAAACCAATCAGGATTCAGCTTCATGGGGTCATCAGAGCTAGATGGGATCACACAAGGAAGTCCCAAGAAACCAAGGAACCATGAGATGATGCATTCCCCAAATACTGTCCCTTCAATGAACATGGATGTGAAGCTCAATGATGAAAACAATGAGCAGCTCTCAATGAAATTTGGGGTTGAAAGGCAAGGCAGAAATGAGTCCTCTTTCATGGGAAGCCAAACAAACTTCATTGGTGGGTTTGGACAGTACCCAATTGGGGATATTGGAAGGTTTGATGCAGAGCAATTTACATCAAGGTTTTCAGGTAATGGTGTTTCCCTCACTCTTGGTCTTGACTCATTACCAGGAACTCATCAAACATTTATTCCAAACCAAAACATTCAACTCGGAAGAAGCTTGGACATTGGTGAACCAAACGAGTTTGGTGCCATAAGCACTTCTCCTCCTCACTCTACAGCTACTTATGAGAGTATCAGCATGCAAAACCCAAAGAGGTTTGCTGCACAATTGTTGCCAGACTTTGTGACCTAAATAAGACATTGAAAGGTGAGCAATGTGGTAGCACACTGCTACTACTCGCTGTTTCTGAGTCCCTCACAATTTCTTCTTAGTCCCCTGCTATTATGTGGGGGATTGGTGAACAATTGTAGTGTAAAGAAAGAAGGAATTTTACTTTACTATAGGTTTATACCCTGCATAGAACCATTTGAGTTCTTAGGTAGCTTAGGATTTGAAAGTATAAGATTGAGGTTGTATATTATTTTTGTAAGTTCTGAAGGTGGGATAGATGGACTGTTGTCATAAATTTTATTTTGGTAAAAGATACCAATATATCTCCGATTGAACAATATGTTGTGGTATTTTACATACCCTCCACTGCAGAAACCAGAACCAGTTGCGATTTAATATTTTTTTTTAAAGTACAATGGTCATACTATGATTGCACATTTGAAACCAAAAATAATCTAGAAAAATATAATAAATGAAAGTAAAGTGCAAAAATGTTATTACAGAAAGTTTTTTTTTTTCCTTTTCTTTTCGTAAGGAATGAAAGCAATGCCTGAGGAGTTGTGTTTGAAAGTTGAAACCATATTTGATACAAGTAGAAACAAACAAAGAATCATCTCATTTGCCAATATATGAAAAAATAGAAGGTAGAGGTACAAATAAGCTCATGTATGTTTACTAAACATACCATTCTTTACGCGTATCGGTTGAGCCGGGCGAAACTAGTTTACTTATACTCCCTCTGAAGTAGTAATCAAAATTGTTCAAATTAGTAGTATATGACAATTAATCCGCCAAATTAATGTTTTGAGATATATTCATTAGTAAAATTAATCTTCAAAATACTTAAATGTAAAATTAGTTTAATATTAGTAAAATACACATTTAAAGACTTCGAGCGTAATCTAGATTATTTAAAAATTATTATGATTAACACTAAATCTTTTGGAGACTAATTTAATTATTTGAAACTTTTTTAACAAGTGTGAAGGTAAATAAAAATTACTTAGTCACAGATAAAAAAATAAGTCTGGTTAAATTGAATTAACTCAGTATAGAGATTGTTAAATAAGAATCAGTAACCCTTTACTGTAACACAAAAACAAGATTTTCCTGTTGTTAACATTCAAGTAAATATAACTGATGGTAACTCCGTTAAAAGTTTCTTTTTAGTAACATCATTTAGACACGAGCCATCTATCAGACACGTAATGCGATATTACTTCAATAAAACAAGCAGAACTGGTATTATTTTAGCTTAAGCATCGGTTAAATTGTCGTTGATCTTTGCTAATATATATGGAAAAGCTATGAAATCAAAACCATATTATTTTGGTTAATATCGCTGTTTTGGCCTGCAACATGGGAATTCTTAGGTTCAAGTTGTTGCTAAAGATTTTGATATCGCCCACCATAAATAATGATAGTTGGCATGTCAATTTAACACAAACATGCACCAGACACTCATATGATGATTGTCTGTAATTGGTACACGATAGCTACTCGGTCCGAAGACGCATTGAATACAACATAAATTGGTTTTGACCAAACTTTGTGTTTGATACCATCTTAATAAACTCTCTTTTACCTTTCTAGTAAAATTACAACCGTTCATTATATTTAACATCCTAAAGCAACTGTTCAGTTTGTTCTGTAATTGATCAATTTTAATTGTAGCATTAGTTAATGTTAAATTTTTTCGAGTTGGTCTATAAATTAGTCAATTGACATCAAAGGAAGTCAATGTTATTTGAAAATTGGTCATTTTCCAAATATGTATACTAATCTCCAAAAGCATTAACCTATTTTAATAATATTAACAAAAAAAATTAACAAATTATTGAACAATCGCTGGGGATTATTAAATGTAGTGTATAGTTTTGATTTGATTAGAGATATCGAAAAGTCAATTAGTTACAAGGAGAGAATTCACATTCACATTTCATAAGGTTGATGCATTTATTTGATTTGATAGAGTATCCACATATGGATGTGAGGATGCATAGAAAAAAACATATGGATATGAGAATAAGGTAAAATGATTACTAAAGTGAAAATTTTAGTATTTGAACTTAGCCGAAGTAGTTTGTCTTCATTTTTGTTGATTTTTGTTTTCTATCTGACTCACTTCTCCAGTATTTTTTTGTAGTTTTCGTCCTTTTCTTTTATCTCTATTTTTACATTTTTAACTCCAAAAATATCATTTTTAAATCAAGTCTAGTCAGATTTATGTTCTCGCTATGACATTATTAAGTCTTATGAAGGTAGAAGTCCAGTCAAGGCCAAGTTAAAAATGTTCTGGTTAAGACTAAGGTAAAATTATTTTAGCTAAAGACAAGTTAAAAATATTCAAGCTGAAGCCGAATTGAAATAACTCGGGCCAAGACTGAGTTAAAATTATTATGATTGAGGTTCAACTTAAATTATTCTTGTTAAAGTCTAAAGTGAAAATCTATTTTTTGAATCATTAAAAAAATATTTTTAAAATAGTATGATTTGTGGACCGATCCTCCTTAAGCCTTGGCTCCATATTAAGTGGGGTTATGTGAGTTGAGGGCTTTTAGACTCCGTTAATAGGTGGGCTAAAAGCTCCTAAGGATATTATCGTGGGCAAAGTGGGCTAGCCCTAAAGCATAGGATTAAAATGACAATTCTGTGTATTGATTATCTTTTCCTCTTAAGCTCAACACTCGGGGGTTATGATATGTATAGTCAAAGATTAGTTTATTATTATATTTAATGAGTGTAGCTCAGTCAGCAACACATACTGAGTTTGTGAAGAGGATCTGAGTTTGATTTTCACAAAATATATTCTTGAAGAGTGACAAAGAAAATAAGCTTTGGATCGTAGATTAGTCTCATAACCCCTCAAAAGGTAAAAAAAAATACTGAGCTATTATATTGGACAGTTTGGGTTAAAAACAAAACTACTTTCAATAACATAATTGTTCTCTTCATCTGCAGTAAAAGAAAAAAATTGTTCTCTTCATATTTATTCAATAATGACCTGTTACAACCCTTTAATGACATCATAATAGTTTATATCAATCTACAATGACTGCTACACAACGGTGTGTATAATCCGTTATTAAGCTTTACTAGCAAAGAGACCTGAGAAACACAGTGGAGAGTACCTCACCCATAAACCAAGTATTTTTAAAATCAGAAGTAATATTTTCATGAAATTTGTTTTTCGTATAACTACGTATAATTTAAATTGTGAAATGAAGATAAAATAATAAAAACATCATTCTGTGCGTGAATGAATGTCTATTTATGTTACTCAACCATTAAGAGTAGATGAACTTGTCAATTTTTTTTTACTATCTTTGCAGCTTAGTTTTACCTTCTTATAGAAGAAGTAACCGATAGAATTTGGGAAATGAAATTGTTTTGCAGGTTACATGGTGACAGATTTAAATTTCAATCTTCCTAGCAATTACTCGAATTCAATCCTCACACAAACTACTCTCAAATTTCTACTTTATCTTTTACCTTCACTTACGCTCCTTAGAACCAAGGCACATCATTCTTGTGTATAATTCACTTTTCTCCTTTCCTGTCAAAAGTCAACATCAAAATGAGTTTTTCTTAAAAATAAATATACTATATAACTTCATACGTATGCTTTATATCTAGTTAACCAACCAAGCTGCACCAACCCGTCTTGAGCTACATCTCTTTGTAACTAGAAATGCCCAAGCAGAGTTGTCGTCAACTAGTATAGTATCATGATTTTGCTTACTATTTAATCAATTATTTCAAAAATACATCCTTTACAGTTCATAGTTAGAAACTACAACATTTTACAAACTCTTTACCATAATTTACATTGAATTGATGAGAAATGGAGATTTTAAACGCCTCCTACAAAAATTTCCATTCATGTGCAAAAAAGAGATGATCTCTTCAAATGCCTTGACAAGGTAGAATAATCTTGGATTAGTAGTCTAATATAAAGAAACAGAATTTGTGAAAGCATCAAAATGAGTTGGTCATGACATGCTCATCCTCTAGCAATGATAGTCTTCTCTTAGCAACCTTGGACCTATAACACCACACTTCAAATGCCTCAGTTAAGTCTGGATACTGCATGTACTCATTATCCAGCCACTCAGTTAAAACCTCTGCCTGATCCCCTGATGGCAATGCAAGAATGATTGACACAAACGTGGATTCTAAGGATTGCCACATTTCGCCATCTAATTTAAGCAGCATGGCATTCTCACAATTCATGGTGACAGAATCAATCAATGGTTTTGTAACCCTCACAAATGGAAGCCACACTTTCAATACCTGAAGGCGTTTTGCAGTTGGCAATATAACAATGCCATACCCAATTGCCTCTAAAACCTTTGATGTCACCTCAATGGCTCTTAATTTTATCTCAATTGCTTCAGTTGTAGAACTTCCATGTTCAAGCACCTTGACAATCTTATCCGATGCATCAAACCAATACTCGACAAATTGCCTCATAATTTCCAACTTACTCAATATCTGACAAGCCCATGACAAATCAGTCAAATAGGATTTAAACAACTGAATATTTCCAACCTCAGAGACTGATTCTGCGGAACCACAGAGCAAAGCTGTTAATGAGTCGTTAAACCGGGAAAATAGTCTGTTTACACATTCTTTTACCTCAAGTTTTATGTTGTCATCAGCTGTCAACAAAGGGGAATCATCATCTTCAGTTAGCATGTACTCAAGTTGTTCTTGCGCCGAAGATTTAAGATCATTCATTTGTGGAGGTGGGGATGATGTAGAAAAGCGGAGGGCAGAGACAAAGATGTTTACAATAGCAGACTGGTTAACTGGTTGAAGTCTAGCTAGGATAGGCTCTGCCTGTAATCCCATTCGAGGTACCATTTTCAATATCTCATCCTCCTCAGCCTCTTCCCATGTCACTGCTTCTAAGTAATTCACACAGGCAGTTACAATTTGTGGGCATCCAAGCTCAACCGCGACCTGGAGATTGCCAAGGGCATTCCTAACACCATGCCACAAATCATCAACTGAACCATCTATGACAATGTAGAGAAGGCGTATAAGATTTACATGGTAATCAAAATTCAACTCTTGGCAATAGACATCAACACAGTTGCCCGAATCAAGGATCTGACATGTTGGCCAGTTCTCAGACAACCGGTCAGCAAAATACTTGCAGTTCTTCACAAGAATCTCTGAGTGGCAGTATAGCCAATCATCTCGACCTTCCTGTGTGCGTAGCCTAACAACAACATCACTAGTTGATCGGTCACCAATCACACAAGCAATTTTTTCTTCTTTACCCTGGATGAAAGAGGAGAATGTAAGTATGTAACTACTAATAACAGACACAGAAGAGAGACTCCGACACCATACATTTAGGAGCAATAATAATTGAAATCAGGAAGAGATGAACCCTGGCATCAACTGTTTTCAAGGTTCTAAAAAACGGTTTGCAACCGCAATTTCAGCTACAACATCAAGGTTTTTAAGGTGTTCACAATCACAGCCACAATTGTAGCTGCTGCAATGGATGCATTTGTTCACTATTTCCCGCAATATCAAGGAATGCAACGGAACAGCGCCAATTTAAAACCTTGGTTAATGTTTGATAATTATTGAGGCACTCCAATTCACAGATTGTAATTGCATTCAGTTAAAAGCTTGATATACATTAATCTAGCTAGGGAGCTAATATATGAAAGAAGAATATATAAAAGCCTAATTTTTATTTTATATTTATTTTAAAGCTTCTTAAAGTCATATTACTAGTGCTGAAATTTGATGACGGTATAAAATAGAGGGGGGAAAGGGTGGAGAAACAAACTTACAATAGGTTCCATTGAGATTAAGGCCACCGAGAAGCAAGATTTCTACACCTGCAATTCAGAAAACAAGAGTTAAAACCACATCAGTAAAAAAAGGTAAGAGGCATGCGATCTTGAGTTACGGAGGCAAAAGTGAAATAAATCATCAGAGAATCCAAAGAGTGAAAGAGCATGAAAAAAAAGAGGAGGAAAATCAAAGACAAACGGTCATGAAATTAATTTGATTAAAATGAATCAGAGTAGGGAATGGTGAAATAAGCACCCGATCTCGTTGGTACTCCATGTGACAGGAAAGTGGAAACGCTGAGTCTGTGTCTGAGGCTGAAAATGGAAGAAGCAAAAACAAACCTACTCATTCAGTCACTCACATTCGCATCGCACTCTCGAATGGTCCTGTCCTATTACCGATTTGCTTCTTCTTATCGAGTTTAAACGCATCGTTGCGTTCCCTTTTTTATATTTTTTTTCCTCTGCCAACTTGGGCAACTTGCCATGGATATGGTTCTGTGTCTCACCTTTTAAAAAATTAAATGTATGTAAACTTAATTAATTTGTCCTGTCATTTTCTTCAGAAATATTTTAGGGTTAAATAATTATTTTCATTCATGAATGTGTATAAAGTTGACAAATTCATATTTGAAAAATGAAAATTCAAATTTTTGATCTTGAAAGTGAAAAAAATACGATAAATTCATTCATATGTTAACTTTCATTAGTTAATGTTAATCGAAAGATCTTAAGTTGCACACATTCAGAATACACATTCAGAGACGAATTTGTCAAAGCTTTATCTAAAATATAATTTAATCTTCATCTTTTCCCTTTTTTAATCATTACAAGCATAAAATTATAATAAATACTTAAAAATTAGGAAAACAAATATAAGTTATAACAAACATAATATGTCTAATAATATGTTTGTTGCTATAAAATTTCTATTGTAACAATATTAAGTAGTGACAAAATCAAGTTGAGTTTCATTTTTTTGTAAGGATTAACTTAATGATTATGCATTTTTGTTCGAGTTTCATATTTTGAGTAAGGTATTATCACATTATAAATTTCAAAGCAAAAATATGACACAATATCTTACTAAAAATATAAAACTCAAACAAATTAAAATGCAGTAAGTTAATCCTTACAAAAAAATGCTACTCAACTTGAGTTTGTCACTACATAATATTGTCATAATAGAAATTTCAAAACAACTTATTAATCAATATTATACTTATTATTATGTTTGTTTTAACTTATACTTGTTTTCTTAATTTTTTAAGTATTTATGGTAATTTTATGCTTCTAATGATTAAAAAGTGAAGAAAATGGAGATTAAATTATATTTTGGGTGAGCGCTGACAAATTTGTTCCTAAAATGTGTCATGTAGGATCTTTCAATTAACTGTAACCAACAGAGGTTAACGGATAGATGAATTTGTCGCACTTTTTTCACTTTTGAGAACAAAAATTTGAATTTTCATCTTTTGATAATGAATTTGTCAATTTTCTATTTATTCAGGGATAAAAATGATTATTTATCTAATATCTTAATTATACTTACACATGTGCATAATCAAGTAAAGGATAATACAGATTGATTAATTATAAATATACGTTACATGTGCATAATCAAGTAAAGGATAATACTGATTGATTAATTATAAATATACGTTAAGTTATAATTCAAGACAAAAAAATGTACTTACCATATTAAAATTTGAATTTTAAAGTTATCATTTTTGTATGGTGAAGTTATCATTTCGATGAAATGTGGATTAGTTAAGTTATATTATTTTTTTTTTGTTGCACGAGGAAATAAAAATTTATGGGATGAGATGATGTTTGTGTCTAAGAAAGAAAGTCTTTGAGCTCTCTTATTGTAAGAAAATAAATGGGATTTAAATCTATAATTGTCAAATGCAAAATCGTGTTTTTCTCCATGCGTAAGTATATAATAATTATAGGTGAATTTTTCTTGTTTCTATTTTTTACTTTTTTACTTTTTTAAAGTCGGAGGTCCACAACATTAGCAAAGAACTGTACTAAGATAATGAAATTTTTATGGCTTGTGCGGCATGCCATATTAAACATGATAAATAGTTTAATATATTAATATACTATCATTTCATTAATTGTTTGATATGAATAGTATGTTGTATAAGTTTATTTAACAATCAAAGTTTGGTCTAATTGTTATTTAAATATGTTGAAGAATGTCTGAATCTTAATATATAAAATCTTTTATTAAAAAGATTGAACCCATTTTAATATGTATCTTGAAAGAACTTAGTCTAACTCTTAATTGAGAGTGATATTATTAGTTAAAAAAAAAGTTTATTCGTCAAACATAACTTTATAATAATTGATAACTTAATAAACTGTTGGAAGAAATATGATGAGATTAAGCATAATTGGATTATATATAATTTCTTTTTTAAAGATCTCTATTTGCAAACTTAAAGACCTTTATATACTACAAGAATTAATGCACTTTCCATAAATAAATAAAAAACATTTTATTGACATCGAGTCCCCTCTAACCCATCGCCAAATCCCATGTTGTCTAGTTCCACAACTCTCATTGCTTGTTCCCTTGATTATAGTATTGTTGTTTTTGTTTTAAGGGATTTTTTAATATAAAATTAGCTTCTTTGTTCCTGAATTATTGTCATAAAATTAAGCTTATTGGTTGTTACATGTTGTTATAAAATGGGCCTTATTGGTTCTTGTTATGGGGTTGTAAAATTGGGCTTTGCTGGTTATTGTTACCAAATTGGCTTGAACTCTTAGCAAGGCAGCCCAATTCCATTTTTCTTATTAAGTCAGGAAATTGGCAACTTACCTCAAACCACAATGTGATTAAGTTGAGCAAGTCTGACTCACTTTAATTTTTTAAATAGTATAACAATGACAAAAATAAGAAAATAAAATTAAACTATATATTAAAAAAATAGTGCGATATATTTGGAAAAGCAACATAACATGTGACACAATTAGTAACGTGTATATTACTGTACAAGAGGCCAGGCTTCATGGAAGGAATGTGAGTCGAAAGGTAGCACCGGAGGCAAGCTAGGTCAAACGGAGGTGAGGTACACTCTTGATCTGGAATTTTCAACACATTTCTTTCTGTTATGAATTAGACATCTCGAAGATAAAATTTATAAAAAATTAAACATTTGCATGTGGTCTAATTACAGGTGATATGATGGGTCCAACATTAAGTTAGGCTCAAACCAAAATTCAAACATGAATATGTAATTTTCTTACGTTATATTTTTTAGAATAAACTTTTAATCCATAAAGTAAACATACTTTGAAAACTTAGGATTTTTATTTTTTTACAAAAAGAGTCTAAGATGAACAAGCGTGTGAACATAGGAATTGACATGTTTTTTTTCATAAAAAAATAAACATGTTCTTTCCAAACATATTTTTGTCTTATTTAATAGTAATAATATTTAAGAAAACAAACTCACCAAAACACATGGGAATAAAGCTCATTAAAATTAACATAATTATAAAAAAAATGTTTTCCAAGAATACGTTAAATAATAATATACGTACCAATATGTTTGTTATACATTTTTATCTCTAAAGAATATATAACTTTTCAGACATTGGTGGAAAGTTGATGCTTAATGGGTCATACTGAGCTTAGAAAAAGGGAAATTCATTCGCTACATTGTTGGAAAAAGATCGAAGAGAAGAAGGTATAGACTTGGAAGTGTGGAAGCATTAATGTGATGAAGAGAATATATCTATTCAAAGAAACCGGCATTTAGGGCCATAAAACGCTCTTAATTTCATCAAATACTAACGAAGACCACTCCAAATTAAATCGTGAGAGAGAGATATCTATCTGACTCAGTAGTGTTGATCGAATGGCGATAATTAGGTCAAGGGAACAACATTACAAAAACAAATGAAAGCAGTCTCTGGTTACCCTTCCGGGCCTTTCCACGGGTATTGGTTATTGTTATTGAACATTTCAGTCCACCAATAAAACCAAAATGCATCATAACCAGTGCGATACTCATACAAGAAAGGCCACATGCTCCCCAACAGATTCACCTAGAGAGACTCAAATAAAATTACAACACAGTAATACTAGCCATCCACCTGATAGAAATCCTCGTACCTGGTAAGAGTATGAAATGATTAATTTCCTCTAACAAACATTGTAAATAGCTCTATGTAAATGAAATAAGACGCATTCAGTGTGAGACCATACGTTCAAACCTGTAACAGCTTCAGTTTGAATGATTTGTTTA
Organism: Glycine tomentella; assembly: GCA_007407185.1. NCBI lineage: Eukaryota > Viridiplantae > Streptophyta > Magnoliopsida > Fabales > Fabaceae > Glycine > Glycine tomentella. Next base: position 3,029,264 of record PYAF01005492.1, read on the forward strand.
GTGCTATTAACATGGTTCTAAACTTCTACGTTCTACCTCGTCGCTCCTAAAACGCTTTTGAAATGCTCTAAATTCAACGCCTTAAATCGGAAATGAGAGCTTACTATTATATGATACATTTTTAATGCTTTTGGATCGGAGGAACAATTCTCTTCTTCTAAAAAACGCGATCATTATTAGATAAACAAATAGGATTCATACAACTAACGAAAACATACTTATGATCTTGGAGATTAAAACACGCAAGTATCGTAATTCTTTTAAGCATCACAATTGAACAATAACGATATAATTTATTTTTGATACGTCTGACTTTTCATAAAATATTATGAATAATTTTAGGCAATATTTGAGATTAGAAATTAGAAGAAAAAAATATAGCGTGGGTTGACTATTTTGTTTTCTCTAAACTTTATTAGACTTATGCTTTTAATCCTAATCTAAATTTTGACGGGTCAAATCTGTTGATTTTTTTTTCTCACTCAGCAATTTTAATCACTGCATTCAATTAACAACATTAATTAATAATGTAATGATTATGTTGTCAATCCAATGACTTTATCACGTACATTAACGAGAAATCTAATAAGATAGTCACTATAGTATTTTTGATAAACTATTTTTAACCTTTCATTAATTAGTCTAATGTTATCAATTAATCCGAACATATATGAGTGATTAAAAATATATTTTATAAAAAAAATTACATATGACTACACTGTTAAAAACATATTATTGGATTGTCAATGTTGACGATACATCGTTCGTTAAAATAAAATTAAAGGACTTTGACCAATCAAAATCTAGATAGAATTAAAAACATAAATTCAAGAAAGTTTAGAGATAAAAAGATAATAAATTTGTATATTTTTTGTAATAGAAAAACAAATATATGATTCGGGGAAGGAAAAATGTTAATTTTAAGAAATAAAAAATATTTTAAAGTAAAAAATACGTTTGTATATCTAACAAAAAAAATATAATATTTTCTTTTTAATGCTCTATTTGATTTAGAATAAAAATAAATAAAAAAGAATAAAAAAACAAAGTAGAAAAATGTGTTGTTTAAAATATAGAATTCAGAAAGAAAAGTGATTTTTTTTCTTCTCTCTTAAAGTGTATTTGGGACAGAGGTAAAAATTAGATTAATAATAGATATAATTAAATTGTATTTTGTTTGGATAAATTTTCTAAAAAATAATTGAGACAGTGAATGGAAAATTGAGAAAAATAAATAAATTATATAAAATTTTTAACTAAAAAAAAATAAAAATTATAGCTCAACAAAATTTAAACTTTTTTTTCTTAATGTCAAATTACCTATTTTTATGTTATAAACATATATAATTTAAAATATAAACACAACACAATACATCTCAAGGCAATTCATGACACTTTTTAGAGTACATAAATTTATAGGGAAGACGCATTAAAAAACTTCATTTATTTATATTTATTCTAGACAAACCTCTATTTCGTATTTATTAATATTTTAGCCTTTTTTATTTTTAAATTATTAATGTCTTACAAATATAGTCTATAAACCATTCATTATTTTTTAACTTATACCTTTTTTGTCATTATTATGTTATTCTTACATAGTTTTCACTAGTTTCAACGATAAATCCAAAAATACTATGTTAGAAGAAAATACTAATATACATAATATCTGAAGACAAGACTCGTTATGGATTAATTTTTAATGAATATAAAAGGGTAAATATAATGAATAATGTTATATCTTCCAATAAATCTTGCAATTTTTTTCAGCCGATACATTTATAAAAAATAAAGATATTGTAGTAAAATTGATTTCTAATAAATATTATTATAATTAATAATTTTACAAATATATTTGACGTCAATAAATAAACAAATGGAGGGATTGTTTTTTCTTTTTACATACAAACCAAATATTTGTTGTAGAAATTTCAGAAACGCCTCCCGTAATTAATTTAAGGCGCCCACTTATTGACGACCTTGTTTCATGTATTTTAATCCGGGAATGGTATTCGGTATTCGGTAACATTAGAATGCATGGGTTTGACGATTCATGCATACACACACAAAAAAAAAAAAAAAAAAAAAAAGTTTGATAAAAGGTCTTCGGTCTTTCTAAGGTGCCTGGTCAACATGATATTAGTAAAAAGATTGAATCATTTTAATGTTACAAAGTCAATAAGAAATAGTTTAATATCGATCTATCAATAATTAGTACTCCTAATTCTATTCTTAAACTTTGGTTGCTTAAGATTGTTGCATATAAAATTAAAATATTTAAATTTTTATAAATTAGAAAATACTTCTATTTATTATTTTAAAAAAATTATACTAGTATTTTCGACTAATTTATTTCAACTTATTCAAATTATTATAATTATTGAGAATTCACTTTGAACGATCCTTTTATTCAGCTCTTTGATGGGATAGTGTTCTTTTTTAATATGAATGGCACTAATGAGTAATACTAATTCTCTACAATATATGTCTTGGAAAAATGAAAACTATTAATTTACTTTCTTAATTATTCTATCTAGGAAAAAAAATGCACAATTACGTATTAAAATTCTAAAAAAAGAAACTTTGAAACAAAATTAAAATTCCAAAGCAACCGCAGTAAATGTCTTTTATATTGTTATTCCCAGATCAATATATAGCCAGTCAAGCGCCCAACTCTAGCGAGATGGCAGATCAATCCAAGATGACCAACAGAATTTTGGCATTGCTAACATTTTTTTAGGTCTATAGCTGAATTTCTATGTAATATATTGATCTTAGCATAGTATAGTTAATTAAATTGAAAAATAAAGAAGTACAAAACTTAAATTAAGGAATATTTAACAATATATACTTTAAAATAAATAATATAATTATAAATATAATATCATGTTATTCAAACTATATTACTGAAATGAGATTTTTACTGTGAAAATATTGTGAACTTGAATGATAATTTTTTCTCTCTCTCTTTGAACAAACGGGGCTATGCACCTCTTGAATGATTAAACTAATATCCCCCTGGTGCGTGAAATCGAACTTTCTTCCGTGTCATGGATTTATGGGAATAAAAACTTAAATTCCTTTTTTTTGAAAAAAAAAACTTCAATTCCAAAAATACATTGATAATTGGATGTATGTATTGGAAAATTTATAATATAGTTTTGATGATCCTTAGTTATATTTTCAACAATATAATAAAAAATTAAACATGATTTATTAATTATATTATATACTGTTTACTATATTTTAAATTATATAACTAAAGATATAAATATATTTTTAGTCTTTTTAATTAAGACTATATGTGATTCTAGTCTTTCAATTGTTTAGAGTTAATTTTTTATAGGTTTTTTTAAAGTTAATTAAATTTCTTCAGTTTTAAAATTGAGCAAACTACTCTATTATTTTATTTTACTTAAAATCCTTAATTTCTCATTTGTTTACTTAATTTTTTTGAAAAATTAAGTTGATTATTTTAAGTTTCTTTTACTCATAATTTAGTAATAATAAAAAATCATAATTACTCAAAAATAAAATAATTTATTTCGTTTCTGTTATCTTCGAACCTTAATTTTACATCGTGTAAAATTCTTTAAATTTTATTAAATTTTCAATAATTTAATTTTAAAATTTTAAATATGTTAAATGTATATTTATTGCATGCAAAATGGAAAAAAATTAACGCCTTCAAAAGTTTATATTTAATTTTTATTTTTCTTCAATTTAAAATCAATATCTTTGGTTCGGTTAATTACTTATGTGTTTAATGTACATGACCATCGCGGGTAATTAATACCCAAAAGTGCTATGTGATTCCATATATATTAAGACGCGGCTCCATAATTTGTTTTTTAGCCCTAAAATATATGTTATTTTTCTGTCTTGAAATGAATACCAATGATTAAAAACATTCATTTAAAATTTTGGAGATGAAAATTAAAAAAAAAATTAATAGGGACTATAATTTCTAAATTGATCGAATCGGATATAATAAAAAAACAATTATTTCAAGTTTTATGAAATGTCAGATAGAAATTAAAGTTGATCCCTGGGAAAATATGAAGGTATTTTATATTATTTAAGAGCATGACTAAAGAATTAAAAAAGCATTTAAAAATTATAATTAAGGTGATTTTATATTTTTTAATATATAGGAACCTTGTGGGACAGAAAATATATGTAATCCTGGGAATAGTTTTCATTCATATTCCAGTCCTCGTAGTAAAAAATAAAAAAAGTCTTCAAATCCGAAGCCCAAAAATGAGCTATAATAAATACAAGATGTTCAAATGTTAGAATATTTTATATTCCCTGTTATTGTCCTCCAGAATCTCTTAAACACAGACGAGGTGATTGACCTAACTGACAACACTAACAATTAATGATCCACATTCGATGCTTAACGTACATGAATTTTATTGCTTTCATTCTATATAGTAGAAATTTGGAAATAATTTAAAAAACTCACCTTTAGAGCAATATACTTATATATATATATATATATATATATATATATATATATATATACTTAATATAACAATTTGATATTGTATAGCCCACTACGGTATTTGGGAGTTACAAGCCCTCAAAGAAAAGAATAAGGCATGCACTAGTGCACTAAAATATACCAACAATAAATTCACTTGTCTTCGTTCATTTGGACATGTCATGTACTCATGTATATACTATTTGAGAAGAATATTGATTACGGTGAAACCAACCACTAGGGATGACTCTCACGTAATTGGAAAAAATATTATAGTAATCATATCATTTTTATATTTGTATGTTAAACAACTACTATCGGTTTGTTATATATAAAAGTATTATTCTCTTTGTTTCGAAATTATTTGCCTTTGAGCTTGTTGTACATAAATTTAAGATGACTATTTATTTTAAGAACATGAAATATTGAAATTATTAATTAAAATCTTTATATAAAGATGAAATTCATATCATATAACTTCATAATATCCAGTAATTTTAAATTAATAATAAAACTGTGTTAAAAATATTGGCTTAAATAGTTGTTAATTTATTGTTATAGCTTTTGTAATTTAAAATAAAATATTGTGCCCGCATTTCAATAAAAAATGCAATTTAATAAAGTCTAAAAAATGACAAAAAAAAAGGGGGGGACACGTACTTGGTCAAAGTATGTTGGTACTTAATTACTTAAGCAAGGGTAGATCAAACGAAGATAATAAGAACACTCATGAGACACGACGCCGACAGCCATCTCAACCTCGATGAACAGTGATGAGCTTTATCGTCAGCGTCTCAATTCTCAAACAATAATCTCAACTTTTTTATTTTTCCATGATTTCATTTTAGTTTACGCTATATATACACGTGTTATGTGGTGGAAATAAACACACTACTTTGTCGGCCCAGCAGCCAAATGCTAAACATTTCCTTTTAGATAAAAATCACTGTATTAGTAATTATAATTTTGTTGAGTATTTAAATAAGTCTTTTACATTAAATTGTTTGACACAATTTTAAATTTTTTAATTATATTCTCATTAATTACATATCCTTATTTTTTTTTAGATTGGTCCCTTTTTTATTTTTATTTTTATTTTTTCCTTCTTCTTTTTTTTATCTTAATTTTTTTTTAACTTTTCTGTATTTATAATTGGGTTCATCTAATACCACCCCAATTAATTTGAGTTAGAGATGTTATTAATGTTGATAGATACAATATAAGAAATTTCAATTATTTTATTTGTTAAAATAAATCCATATAATTAAATTATTTATATTTTAAATAAATTTCTATAGTTAAAGAAAAATTAACGAAATTTGAACTACTACTAATAAAGCAAGGATACCAATAAGACAAATTAGAAATGCAGGGAATCCGTTAAAAAAATTAAATTATAAAATTCATTTAAAAATTTAATAATAACACTAAAAAATTATACGGTATTTTAATCAAAATCACTCTATGCATCCTTTTTGCAACCAACATAATTTTAGACATCTTTCTAACTAGTTACTTTGATATTTTTAATTAAGTATCGTTTTATTTTGAAGTAACTTTTTTACTTATCATTTCTTAATCAATGTCCTATAATAAATATATGCAGCTGTAAGGTATGATTTTATAAATCTCTACTTTTTATTCATTTCGTAAAAGTTTTTTTTTTATTTTTTACTTAATTAATACTTAATACTTAAAAAACTATACATTATACTCCATTTTAAGATGTGTAAGATATTAAATATTTTTTACCTATTTTTTAATATTTAACATTTGAAGCAATTATTTTTTTATGTATTGTAAAAGATTAATCAGAGAATTTTTTTAACTTATTTGATGATATTCCAAAAAGTTTTTTTAGCACGAGTTTTTTTTAATGAAGATTAAAATTAATCCCCTTTATAGCAATGAAAAATAATTTTCATACTTTCTAATGAAAAATATATAATTGAGATTAATTTATAAACACATCTCAAATATGGTTAATGATTTAATATTCGTTTTAGCAAAATATAATGTAGTCAACTTCAAAACAAGGGAACCTTAATCTGGTTTGTCCGACAAATGACGTCTAGAGTGGAAAGAGTTGAGCTTGAACTCTAAATTAAGGTGTTTACCAAGTTTTGTTAATTTTGAAAGTCAATTTCGGGACGGGTAAAATTAGTTTTAAGTCAAATAATATTTTTGTTTATTAAATATATTTAATTGTAAATGTAACAATAACATCCACAAATTAACTAAATAAAGTCATTTAAACCTTCGTTTAAAATATAAAAAAACTATTTCTTATTTTATAAATTAATTTTATCAAAAGGAGATGGCAAAATTAATATGCATCACAAGTAGTATTTCATTGCTGTTGAGGATAAGGATGAAAAGAAGTTGTTTGATAAAAAAAAAAAAAAAAAGGAAGCAAGTTGATAGACTGTAAAGAATACGACCGGTAAAGCTGTCAAGTAGCTAATTCTCCCATGTGCATTAAATGTTTCACTCAGTTTTTCTGTTCATGTTTTTGTCTCATATACGTGTTGACGAAGGACTGGTTAATGTTAACCCAATCTCAGTTGAGACTTTCCTTCTTTTGGAAAAGTCATCGCACACTCTTTCTCTCTCTCTCTCTCTTCAAATGGAGGCTCTAGTTTTTTTTTTTTTGTTGCGTGTTTTGACTTCACTACATTTTTCACACGCACTTGTGTATATAAACAACACAACACCGCTCTCTCATTTCTCAACTCCAAAGTTTTCAAACACAAAACAACAAGTCCTTCAATTCACAAAGAAAAAAAAAACACACACACACAAGCCTCTTCAGTTCACAAATTCATCTTCAATTCCTTTTCTGATCTACGCAAGGTGAAGGTTAATTTCATCTATCTACATGGACATGAACGAGATCGATGTTCCTTCGTTCTTTCTCTGCCCCATTTCGCTAGAAATCATGAAGGATCCAGTGACGGTCTCAACGGGCATCACCTACGACCGTGAAAGCATCGAAACGTGGCTGTTCTCGAAGAAAAACACGACATGCCCCATGACCAAACAGCCCTTGATAGATTACACCGATCTCACACCAAACCACACCCTTCGGAGACTCATCCAAGCGTGGTGTACCATGAACGCTTCTCACGGCATCGAAAGGATCCCAACCCCAAAACCCCCCGTTAACAAGAACCAAATTTCGAAGCTTCTCAAAGACGCTTCTCATTCCCCTCTCACATGCCTCAGAAGACTCAAATCCATCGCTTCAGGAAGCGAAACAAATAAGCGGTGCATGGAAGCTTCTGGCGCTGTTGAGTTTCTAGCATCGATTGTAATCAACAACAACAGCAACATTGATTCTTCAAATGAGGCTGACTCAAACGACGGATCTGGATTCGAGTTGAAAACAAGTGCAAGCGATGAAGCGTTGAGTTTGCTTCATAATCTTCATTTATCTGAACAAGGGTTGAAAACTCTCTTAAGCTTCAGAAACGGCGAGTTCATTGAGTCTTTAACAAGAGTCATGCAAAAGGGGTTCTTTGAATCACGCGCTTATGCAGTGTTCTTGTTGAAATCTATGTCCGAAGTGGCTGAACCAGTGCAACTATTGCATCTAAGACAAGAACTTTTTGTCGAACTAGTACAAGTCCTGAAGGATCAAATTTCACAGAAGACATCAAAAGCGACCCTTCAAACCCTGATCCAATTCTCTCCTTGGGGGAGGAACAGGATCAAAGCTGTGGAAGCAGGTATTGTTCCTGTTTTGGTTGAGCTTCTTCTCGATTGCAAGGAGAGAAAGCCTTGTGAGATGATGCTGGTGTTGTTGGAATTGCTATGCCAGTGTGCTGAGGGAAGAGCAGAACTTTTGAGCCATGCAGCAGGTCTTGCCATTGTGTCCAAAAAGATTCTAAGGGTTTCGACTTTGGCGAATGATAGAGCTGTTAAGATTATCCTGTCTGTTTCGAGGTTCTCTGCGACTCCACATGTTGTTCAAGAAATGCTGAAACTCGGTGTGGTCGCGAAATTGTGCTTGGTGCTTCAGGTGGATAGTGGAAACAAGGCTAAGGAAAAAGCAAGAGAGATACTCAAATTGCATGCTCGGGCGTGGAGGAATTCTCCATGCATACCGAACAATTTGCTTAATTCATACCCAAATTATGTGTGAAAGAAAATGAGAATTTTGAATGGTGCCTCTTTTAGAAATTTTAATGTACAGAATTATTTGGAAAGGATACAGTTAGGTGTAAGTTATCAATATGAGGAGCAACTATACATTGATTGCCCCACAAAAAGTATAGTTGGGTAGAGAGATTCAGGTTTTGATTGGTATTTCCTGACAATTGTGTAATGGATTTTTGTTTTGCTATAAGCTGACACAGAAATGAGAAGAAGAAAGGGTTGATCAATCACGATTTTGTTCCAGATTTTGAGTTCAATTCTTTTTTTTTTTTGAAATGCTAAAAATTGAATTTGGAGCAAACAAATATTGTGGGCATATATATCTTATTATTATTATTGAATATTTTGGACATGTCTTTTTTTATTATTGAATATTGTGGACATGTTTTAATTGATTAAAGAAAATGCTATAGTTGTACACCATATGGCGTGGCCAAATCACAATTGAGGTAAATTACTTTTTAAAGTAATTTACTTCCATTTAAGCAACTGATTCTAATTTGGAGAGCTTTAATTAATTGTTTCGTAACGATAATATTTTGTTAAATATAAATCATATTAATTAAAAACTTCTTCCATTACCTGTCAAAAAGAAACTTCTTCCAATATAATATTAAAAATGTTGTTTGAGTATGAAATTGTAATTGCCCACATAACTAACGTGGAGAACTGAGGGCTTATTGAATAAATTGAAAAAAGCATAATAAGAACTTTTTTTTTTTTACGGAAAGCAAAATAAGGACTTTTAATACTCGCATAATTCACTGTTCACATTTGATCGTCGAGGCATATCAAATGAAAATATTCTTGATAAAAGTTGAAAGGAACTTTTAGTGCTGTTACTTAGAGTCACGTGTTTTTATGTTATAGTTTTAATAATAAATGTGTGAGAGAGATATATAATTTATATATAAACATTTTTCTCTACATAGTATACTATAGAAATGAATTTAGTAAGAAATGCAATCTTTATCATAAAATCATATACATGCATTTATATGAAGATCAATTTCTAATATTTATAATTAAAATTCATTTTATTTATCAACGAGTAGTTGATTTGGGTAGTATATGTATTTAGTTTCTCTTGTATATGAAAAAAAAAAAAAACTATTGGAAGAGCTATACGTTACCGTGAATATTTCCAATTCAAGTACTATTCGCATAATAGATACTTATGCCCTGGACTTTATACTTAATTTTTTTTTGTCTATGCATGATTGTATGATTAATTTTCATTTTTTCTTGCACTCAACACTCTTAGACTTGATCACCTATATAAAATTAAATTAACATATGTGTATTCATACCAACCTTTTTTTTTTATAGAAATTAAATTAAATCAATATATGTGTGTATACCAACTTTAATTACTCTGAGAACTAGTAGATCTAGAGCCGCATGTCCCCCGTTTTTACGTGAAAGAGTCGTTGCGTTGGTTAGGAATGATTGAGTTGTGATACGCACCTCAGACTACTTCAGCAAAGAAGGATCGCGAAATTTGTTATACTTTAAAATTTTGTCAAGTGCTTGCAAGTACGTTGTTGGATATTTTTTTTTTAATAAAAGGTTTCATTTCCTTCAACAAATCAATCGTGATATATGTTCTTCTAGAAAATGAAATCTCTAGGAGCTCCTAGTTGTGAATGTGACGTTCAAACTCATATCTAGACCAAGCTAGCTAGTTCTTGTAAAGTTTGAAACCTAATATGATTTGTTAGTAAGAAACTTCTTCATCGATCTATACATATTGACCCAACATAATAAACAGAAGAATCCATTCGATGTCCGAAAAATAATGGCATGGAAACAACTGCCCGATCAATCGGAAGCTGCGGCGAGAGCTGGATTAATGACAGATAATGAATTTTTCCAAAATCAATAATGCTCAAGAATTAGTCAAACCACTTTATAATACAGTATTAATAATTAATTTGTATAAGCTTGCACAAGGTATTGCCCATGCCACCCCATAATCCGTCAGTGATCTATGCTGTCTATGACTATTTTACGGTATGAATATATATAGTGCCAGAAAGATCAGAAGATATATGGTGATCATAAGATCATTGTCTACTAAGAATACAATTTATATAAGAATAAGATCAATATATTAATGTAAGTATTAATTTCTTGATGGGATTTAATTTTATCAATTTGTGTATATACATAAGCTAAAACGGAAACATTGGCCAAAGTGCCACGAATCTCCAAAAAAATTGTCAAAATGCCACACCTCACAAACAATTTGTTAGACTGCCACATTACCTAATTCGCTGGCCCCACCAGCAAATTATGTGGGTTGACGTGGCGTCGCATGAGTGGAGGACAGAATTCGCTGGACACAAGGGCGAAATAGGTATTCTACGTGGCAAAGTTCTGAAATTGCGTAAAAACTTCGGAAGGCCATAACTTTTGACTGAAACGTCCGATTGAGGCGAAATCGGTGGCTACGCGATCGTAATTGAGAGAAGATCCCGCTGGAAAGTCCCGAAGGAGACTTGGTCAAAACTTTTTCCCAAAAGAGGCCTCTCTAAGTGTCTCAAAATTGTGATTTAGTATTCGGACACCCTAAAAATTCATTTTTGTCTACTTTTTAATTATTTAATTAGTTAATTTAATGTTATTTTTTATTTTTTCAATTACTTCTCTGAATTATGATAGTTTTGACATATCGTACGCCTTCATCAGACATTCCTAGCCAAAAATATCATTGTTTAATTGATAGTGCATATAAACTTCATATAAACTTCGAAGAGTGATATTTTTTGATAGAAATATCCGATGGCAGCATATGATATGTCAAAACGCTCAAAATTCAGAGAAGTAATTGAAAAAATAGAAAATAACATTAAATTAACTAATTAAATAATTAAAAAAGAAGACAAAAATGAATTTTTTGAGTGTCCGAATACTAAATCGTAATTTTGAGACACTTAGAAGCCACTTTTGGAAAAAAAGTTTGGCCAAGTCTCCTTTGGGACTTTCCAGCCCAATCTCCTCTCAATTACGATCGCGTGGCCACCGATTTCGCCTCAATCGGACGTTCCAGTCAAAAGTTATGGCCTTCTGAAGTTTTTACGCAATTTCGAAACTTTGCCACATGGAATACCCATTTTGCCCTTGTGTCCAGCGAATTCTGTCCTCCACTCATGCGACGCCACGTCAGCCCACATAATTTGCTGGTGGGGCCAGCGAATTAGGTAATGTGGCAGTTTGACAAATTGTTTGTGAGGTGTGGCATTTTGACAATTTTTTAGGGGATTTGTGGCACTTTGGCCAATGTGCCGCTAAAACGTTTGTTATCGTACGTGAGGGGCCAGTTTCTTGGATCACGAGCTTAATTTTCTAGGACAATGTGTTGCACATATTTTATGTACGGTGGTTGCTCTCTTTAATTTCAAGTAGTTTCAGTTTGTCCAAACTTTCTAAGTTTGAATACCTCTCCCCAAAATTAAAGACACTGTGGTGGGCTCGCTACAAAATAATATATGTATGTGGTTTATAAATTGTACTATTAAATTCCATGTGTCAGATTCTGTTCATTGAAGGTCAATATAGCCGTGAACGTGAACGAACGTAGTATATATTTGAATATGATTTTCTGACCAACTTCAGCAGAAAAAGAGACCAATATTATTTGCTCGTGTTGGCCATTGATCAGTGACCAGGTGCAAAGTTGGGTTCGGTCGTCGTACAGTTAATTTGGATTTCAGCGTTGTTTGGAACCCGCAATTAATAATATTAAACAGCAAAAGTTGGTACCCTTCTGCTGACCCATACAATTGTCAAAAGACTTCTGGTTCAACACAAAATTACTATTAGTATTTAAAATTTCAAATCAATAGTCAAAGTAATTAGCCTACGTACCGTCGCTGGGATTAGTTGATACATTAATTCTAAACTAGTGAAGTTTCTAAATCGCAAGTAGAGGGCATATAATTGGAGTTTACTACTACGTAATCAACTTATTCGATTAATAAAGCAAAATCAAATTAGTTTAATAACCATATACCATATATTAGGTCATGTAATTTAGCATGTTATTAGCTAGTGTACATAAGGGTTAGAGTATAATTTGTATTTTTATTTTTATAAGAGCGAAAGTGAATATTATTATTGATAAATAATTTTTTTCAAAGACTTAACACAAGATGTATCAAGCGTGGTTACATAAGAGAAGATTACTGCCTATATAACATAAGTCAAAATTGCAACCAAAAAAATCAATATATTCAAAGCACCTTAAGAAAATGCCAAAAACCTAATCAGGCTCCAATTATTAGACCCAAACCAAAAACTAATCGTTTGTATTTCTATAATAAATTTATCTTATAAAAATATGAAAAAAAAACTTTGACATTTTTAGTCTAAAGAAGAAATTACTTATGAAAAATCCGCTCTTACTTATCCCGCGAATCCCCAAGTACTCCCATAGACAACTGTCTGTAGATTTTTGTAAGCCCATGAATATTTGGAGAAAAAAAACAATTTTTTTGGGCAAAATAAAGAAATTCATTATATCATAAGAATGAGCATAAGAAGTGCCTTTACATCAAGAGAAGAATATAAAAAATTCTGAAAAGCCAATATCAAATGCACCCAAAATAACACCCGTCATAAATATCACACCAACCTAGGACTTGTTAAGTCGTGGTAAAGAAAATACCTGTACCTATGTCCGGTAAGTATTCTTGTTTTAATTGGTAATATTAATTGTTAATTTGTTAGTTTTTATTAATTGTTAATGATAGAAATTTGAATCCATAATATGATCCATGAAAAAAATATCAAAAACAAATTGTTCGTGAACAAGCATCGCCAGAATAATATATCTGTTCACGTACATTTTCACAAAAAGAACCATGTTTTCTTCAAACATGTGTTAGTTGGAGATGATCAATTAACTTTTTATTTGTTATCCGGTGATGAAACAATTTCAATGATCCAATAAAAATTTTCTGGCTGCATCAGTTTCATCATGACATTAGTGGTATTAAAGGACCTAGTACTTCTAGTTTCAATGGATTTATATGCATCAAAAGATCAGCGAATCCAGTGGGATCAAGTATCGTGTGGTGGAACCCTTTGACGATTAAGGTAATCGTGGTTCCTTCCAGATATTTTTGTGTCACATGATTATTTAAAAGAACACATTTATGGATGTCATTATGTTGCTCAAGGGAATTAGCTAGTATCAGTGTTAGGGTCTGTTTGGGTAAGCTTCTCTAGAAGCACTTCTAAAAGAAGAAAATAAGAACAAAAAGATGAGATGAGCTTCTACATAAATAAAAATAAGCTTTGCATTAGCTAATTTATAGAAACTCACCAATTTAGCTTCTCTAAAAGATGAGATGACATCTACAAATTAGCTAATGGAATACTTATTTTAGTTTATGAAAAAATTCATTTCATTTTTTTCTTCTAGAAGTGCTTTTAGAGAAATTAACATCCAAACATGCCCTTACTTATGTAATCTTACCTGCTGAAGTACTTATCTCCTATCCATGTTGCAGTATACCTTTGGCTGCCAACAAATCCAGCTCTCATTATTATGAGAGTAAATGCGATTGGCATTGATCCTATGCTGCCCAAGAATCAGCCTCAACAAATTTTAGCACAGTCGTGGTTAATTTTGTATGCATCTACTATGCAACACCAAGATTTTGTATGACCAATGTTGTGATCAATTTGCATCACTTGTTGATTTCTATAACCTATAATATTTTCGTTCCATTGACACTTTCGATGTTTCTTATTGAATTTTTTAGTCTTATCGTGTTCATGAATGGCTAGTTCTGTCTAGTCCAACAACATATATGAATTTTAGAAAATAGTTTCTAAAATTATGTTTATTTTGTTAAAACATAACTTTGAAAATTACTTTCAAAACAATGTACATCAATTTTGGAAAATAATTTTATAAAAATACACATAATTCTCACTCACATATATATATGAAAATAATTTTATCAAAATACACATAATTCTCACACACATATTATATATATATATATATATATATATATGGGTATGATTCGTTTACACTAGCTATAAGTCATTAGATTTATATCAAATTTAATAAGTTGATATAAAATAATCCAACGGTTTATCATAATATTTTAAATAAAAAATTAATTATTTTTGTATAAAGTGTTCACAGTAATGAGATTTCTTAAAGGATCTTGACATCTTGTTCATAATTACCTAAAGATAAAAAAAAAAAAAATAGATTTTATTTACGATTGGAAGTTGAAGGAAGAAAAAGCCCAGACCCTGTAAACTCCTTCTCCTCCTAGCATGCGACACCATTACATATAATTAATTCAATTGAAGCCAATTATTCAATCTTATTAATCTCATGAATCACGTTCACAATATTCTTTGTAAGTCTCCCAATTAATTGCTCAGATAATTCAATTCAATTGGGGAATTGCTGGAAAGTTGTAATTAAAGGAAGTGATGTGAGTTTTGACGCTTACAGATAAAGTTTTTATGCTTTCATAAATTGGTACTAGTAACTCTTATTTCACCTGGGCTTTTTCTCAACAGTTATGCTATTATCAACGTGATTGAATAATTGCTTGGAAAAAGAAGAAGAAGAAGTGATTGAATAATTCCTTCTGCTTAACCGTTCTACTGTGGTGTAAAAAAAAAAAAAAAGCTCTACTGTTACGATTCAATATTAAATGGTTCATCTGGGCTTTTTTCTTCTTCTTTCAGCTTTCAATCCTAAATGAAATCTATTTGTTTTTATACTTCTGCTTTATCTTTCTCCGTTCTTTTAGGTTTAAAAAGAGTAAAACGGATCTATCCCTATATATATATATATATATATATATATATATATATATATATATATATATATATACTCAAAACTGTAGAACTGGATTGAAATACAGATATTGAAATGTGTTCATCAAGATATATAGAAAAGAATTTTTTATCCGTACTATGTAATTATGGTGCATATAGCACAAATTAAGACTGTATTTGCTTACATATTCAAATTATTTATTAGTGGATTTGATCCAACCTATACATAAACTATAAACTATATATAAGAAGCAAAACAAATTGAGGCAATAGTATTGAAGAATCATACATATTATCAAAGCGTGGAAAAAGAAGCATCCCTTGGCAAATCGAAGTGGCTCCAACAATTTCCCATTATGAAGTCTGCCTCATGAGATTGAGGTCCAAAAAGGGGCGGTTGGGAGGCTTGCAAAGCATGATCTAGCATCATCTCAGAATTGGATTTGGACCACAACATATCACCGTGTGAGATTTCTGTCTCTTTACCAGGCAACGGTGGCAACTCAAAATTTGTATTATTTGTGGTATCATAACTGCTACTGTAATATTCTTGATGCTTCTGGATAGAGTTGAACCCGCAAAGATACATTTGGATGCTCTCACCGAAATGTGATTCTGTGGATTGTTCATGAAAATGCAAACAATCAGTGAGACCAAGTTCTTCTTCAGACAAAACACTATGGTCAAAATCAGTAGCGTTCAATAGGCTTGAATAATAATCTGGTTCATTAGGATAGCGAACTGTTTGCACAGCTTGATCTGGCTTCTGGTTGAGAAAACTCGCATAAACTTGTGCTAGATCAATACTTGGACCATCTGACACCACTGAATTAGGTGAGGCCCTTAAATCATCAGAATAGCCAACTGAGTTATTGGCTTGTGTGAAGGTCTTATTATACTTACCCCTTCTACTTTTGCGGCAGCCACCACCAACGGGCACATTGCGGAGGGATCCTCCTTTGGTCCAGTACCTTCTGCAGCCCTTGCAAAAGTACCGTGGTTGAGTTGAACTGTAGTTATTATAGTAGCAGAACTTGGTATTGGTAGAACCACACCTAGGACAATTTGGTGAAATCTCAACATTATTAGCCTTCCACCCTCTCTCCATCATATTACTTCATTTCCCTCTCTCTTTAGTGGGTTGATATATATATATATATATATATATAGAGAGAGAGAGAGAGAGAGAGAGAGAGAGAGAAGGGAGGTTTCAAGAAATTAAGGTGAAGTGCAAAAGGCTAACTAGAGTTTAATTAATTATATGTGGGGTGATGGTGAAACTTGAGTTATTGAGTGTTTTGGGTGAAGTTTGCTTTTAAAATAATGCACGTGAGAGCAAGGGTATTTGGATATGATCTTGGAAATGTATATGCGGCTATGCACATGAACATGAACATGCATGGGGTAAGTTAGGGCAGGTGGTGTGACTGGCCCGCAGGCTGATGCATGGTGTCGGTGTTTAATTGGTGGAGATGTGGGGGGATTGGGGAGGCAAAGTCCTCGGTAGCTTGATTTCAAGTCTCATCTTTCAACAACAAACAGCTTAGTTATATGAGAAGCAGATCCCACAACTAAAGTTTAACATCCCAACCTGAATCTTTTTTCCCTGATCAATATTTAGACTTATCACATATTTCTCTGATCTTGCTTTTTCCATACTAATCAAGCAAAATGAAATCACAGCTTCATACTATAGTTTTTTAATGTTGCCTCCTAATCATTGTTCAGCGCCCTCGTGCGCTGAATAAGTTAATATTGATTTTAGCATTAATTTTGGGAGTAGTCTACTGATTCCACTATTGGTTTCTTTTCAAACGGTTGATTTGCTTTGGCTTATTCTCTACGCTGCTTAATTTGTGATTAAACTGATATCTGTTTGAATTTAAACCAAGCTTGTTTGTTATGCAATGAACTACAAATAATGCTTCCTATTTTCATTCATTCTGAACTCTGGTTTATGTCAATACTTTGGAGCGTTGTTTTTGTTAGACGAAGTGTTTTACTCATCTTTTCTTTTATATAATATAAAGTTAAAGAGTATGTAACCTGATTGGAAATTAAACAATTTTTTTTGGTCAAGGCATAGTTCAATCTTGTAAGTTATGTCAACTTTAATTCGTTCGCTTCACTTCACTAATGTACATGCAGTACGCTAATAGTTCGACTCTTCTTCAAGAAAGGGGCACATGGGATTAAACTGAGTAGGCACTTTCTTAAGAAAGAATGTCTCTTTCAAGATAATAATAATAAGAGATAGTTATTATTGCTTGGATCTTGAGCTTCTCGGATCATGCAACTCTTTTCAAATTTAAAACTATAGTAGTGTATCAATGAAATAGCAAATGACACTCCACCAGGAAGCAAACGTTACTTGTTGCGAATGAATGCTTCTACTTCTCTTTTCTTTTTTCTTGTTTTTTATCTTTCCCATTAATTAACTTAGCCAAACAATATCAAATAAAAACACTGCTGCTATTGCAAAAATGCAAATCATGTCACAAGAGTTGTCTAGTAAAATAAGTATTTTGAAATGTCCGAATCCTATTTTTTTTTTTTTTTAAATATAGGATTACTATGCTAACAACACAATCTTTTTAATAATTAATTACTGTATTAGATAGTTTTGAACCAAGGTGCTTAAAATTTAAAATTGGAGATTTTCTCGAGTATTAAGAGATCTGGCATAAAGGAATAAACATGAAGGCGTTTTATAAGTATAGCTAGCTAGAAGCTCAATCACGTCCTCTTGAAGTGTCAGAATACTGACGCTACGGCTTTATGGAATGAGAAACGATAAGGTGATTTTGACCATCAATACACTTTCTAATAATCTTTAATCCACGAATTGTGTACGTGGCTTAACACCAGTTTTTTTAAATAAATATAATTAAAAAACTACAAAAAATTAAAATAGGTTTTTACGGAAATCAAGGCTCGTGCATATTTCACGATCGAAAAGCTTTTTCTTACGAAATAGTATTTTCCAAAATTTAAATGTGTATCTATACATTACTTGACACCGCAAATAGACCTACCCAAAATATCTAATAAATTCTCTTATACATTTAGCTTTAAGGAGAACTTATTTTTTTTAGTATAGACTATAAATATCTTCTGTATAAAAGACCATTTTGCTTGAGCTTGTAATAATATTATTATGGGTGACAAACTCTCCATTCAAATATTTTACGGAACTGCATTTTTTTAATTTCTAATATTTAAATTCAAAATTACTAATTATACTAAAATAATTTTGTATTAGTTAATCTACATGATCGGTGATACCAGGTGTGCTGAAATGCAAAGCTAGTCTAACTCATAAATCTACTTCTACATTTCATTAATCACTTGTTCTCATCACGCTTTTTATTATTCATTCTCAAATTTATTATTTTATTACTATGCTTAATTTCTTAACGGGCATTATCTAAAGAAATTCTTAACGGGCCAAGTTGAGAGCTTTTTAGGAGTTAAACACCCACTTTATTGCTAACTCTGACAGACTGCCGAGTGAAAAGAGGTCTTAGGGGAAGTCGGCGTGAAAGAGGGGAAAAGACAGTCTTCAATAGGTAATGCTAGTGATCATTCTAAGAGGAAGTAGCTCATACTACCGGGCATTGACATACGCCCAATCAAGGGGCGGTTACGCCAACAAAGAAAAAGAGGGCTATAACTTAAAATTACTATTGATCCCTAAGCCCTTCCTTTCCCCACCCCCTTCAGTTTCTACACACCATATTTTTCTTTTTCATACACCCGTCCTCCAATTTCTCTTCCTCCATTTATCCTTGCACACCCTTGTCGTTGTGCATCCCACCGTCCTACATCCTACCTTGACACATGTTGAATGATGAATCCCAACATTGACACTATCACAATAAGTTCAAAAAAGTGTTACTATATGTATCACATATAATGAAATCACGTTTTTATTACGTAGGAAAAGTTGACAACTAAATGAAAATGTATTTTTGTGTTGTGTGATACACCACAAAAATGCATTTTTATTATGAATCACAACAAAATTGAGTTTCTAATATGCATTTATTTGTGATACTCAATGTGTGTCAAATCATATATCCAAAGAAAATTTATCTCCATTTTGTGTTGTAATGACACCCCGTTGCAAAATGGAAACACATTTCATATTTTGTGTTGTCAACAATGGAAAATGGAAACGTGTTTGTGTGGATAATTTTTTGTAAAAAAATATAATAAGGGGTGTGTGCGCAAGAGAGAATATAAGAGAGGGAAGGTGGTAGAATAAGAATTTTAATTAAAAGAATCTAGGGTATGAGAATAGGAAAAAAAGAGAGTGTGAATGACACAACCAATGTGGTGCTTGTTATTCTTGAATCTTGAATGAAATATTTATTTTATTGTTTCAACAAACAAGAGTAGAGTTATTGTTAGTAAGGGTGTAAAAAGCGAGTTTCAATTTGTGAGTTAATCTGTCTTACTCGTATAACAACATTTATTGTTGAGAACATGTTGGCTCACTTTGTTGCAAATGAATCTAGCATTCACTTACTTGTGAATTGAGGAAGACATGGATCTTCTACAACAGGTTTCTTTATAGCCTCTTTATCTCTCTTTTATTTTTTCTATCAACTTTCTTCATTTGTTATTTACATATAAAGTTGATTTAGTAATTGAGAAATAATGAAGGAAGAAAGAAAAAAGAAAAAGTCCTGGATTAATTTCTAGCCAAACTAACCAATTAATATTTGTTTTTTAAAAAATATTCTCTCTTATTTTCTTTTCTTTTCTAAAAATTAAAAAAATAATACAACAACAAAAGATCCATTTGTTAATTCATTTTTATTTTTCAATATTATTTTTAAATTTTCTTGATATTTTCATCTTACTTTCTTTAAGATTGTTGTTATTGTGGATTTATACGTTGTTAGACTTTTGTATTTATGTTTTTCATTTTTTCTATAGTTTGTTTGCATTTTTTTAAGTTAAATGAGACTACTGATACTATGGTCTTTAGTTTTTACAATTATAATAGTATTTCAAATTTGTCATTTTTTACAATTTTTAATTATACCTTCAAATTTATTGATTAATTGATAATGTAAAAT